>CM048843.1:46998555-47338555 GCA_026545765.1 Plantago major | reverse complement strand
GCCGCGGCGGATCATGTTTTTTAAAAAAACCGATCGTCCTTCTCCCTCCTCACTTTCTCTTCTCTTCCCCCTTCATACCATTGATCCTCCACACCCAAAAAACTCCAAACTCCTTCATTACTCCACCAAATCACTCCATTCTTGTCCCAAAACATCTGAATTGCTCTCCTCCCTTTGATTCTTCAATCAATTTCGAGTTCCACCCATCCAATTTCAAGATTCAAAAGGCACTATGTCTCAAGGAGCAGGAAACAAGCGCACTAGGGGAGAGAGCCGCCGAGCAACGGCTGAGAGAGGACCTGTGGATGAGTTCTCTCATCTGTCTATGGATGGGCGAGCTTACATGGTGGAGCACTTCAGTGAGCCACGCCAAGATCTTATCTGGCGTCGATTTGATCTTGTCGAGATGGCGGATGAGATCTTTTGGAGGTTCCATGACAGGATCCGGTACCTACATTGGGAGGTACTCTTTGGGAAATGGCGACTACCAAAGTCCAAAGTGCGAGAGTTTTACATCAGTCTCCATGACAGGTCTGAAGGTGGCCAAGTGATTGTCAGAGGGGTTCGGCTCCCATTCACAAAGGACAGCATTAGGACCTTTTTTGCATTGCAGGAGGTTCGACATTAGCAACAGAGATACAAGGTACGAGCATGTTTGAGATAACTTGACCAGGCGCCTGTTTGAGGAAGATTTGGCAGAATTCGTGATCCTTTCTGAGTATCACGCTCAGGATTTCAGGTACCAGTCCAAGATCACCGCTCCGTGTATCAAACCTGAGATTCGGTTGTGGCAGCACATGATCCAATACAATGTGACTCCAAACGGCCACTTCCACAACTTGACAGCGGCTCATCGTCAGATTATTCGAGCTATTATGACAGGACGGTACGTTGATGCTCCTGATATTATATTGGAGGAGATTCTCTCCAGAACTGCGAGGGGGAGCTTTCTTGGATTCCCATGCCTCATCGCCGCCTACTGCCAGCATCACCATGTACCTGGTATTGTGGGGTCTGCGAGACCCAAGGGTGCGCTCAATATCTCAACTGCCAGGACTATTTTGGAGAGATTATATCATCCAGCCTGACCATTCGATCGGCCGCCCTCGAAGAAGAGAAGACGTCCCTCCCGGTCCCACGGACTTCTCTGCCTATTTTGAGCAGATGACTGCGATTCGAGCTGGCGGGACCGCATTATCAGCACATTGAAGAGCAGTATACCCGCATTGAGGCGCATTACCAGTAGCAGGAGGAGCGGGATCGCCGAGCCGATGAGAGGGAGCAGCGCGAGATCCAGCGCTTGGAGCAGCAGGAGAGGCTTTGGAAGGATCAGCAGGAGTACTGGACCCGACACTTCGGAGGTGGATCGATTGAGTGCGATTTAGACATCACTATGGTTGGTTACTCTATACAGTCGTTTATTTTTCCACTATTCGTTGCTAGGGACTAGCACTTGTGTAGGTTTGGGGATGTTTCGATTGTATCATTAGCTTATGTTGTCTCGTACACTCATATTCTCTGCATTTGTGTTATTTTTCTTTATTTCATTAATTCTGTCCTAGTATCAGTAGTGTCAAGTCTGAGTTACCTTTCCAAGTTTTCGAGCAACTATTGTGAGTGGTAAATCCACTTAATGCCTTTGTTTTGTTTGATATGTAACTGGAAGTAGCCTAGTGCATTGTTAATTCCTTAAGGTCTGTTTCTCTTACAAATATCTAGTCTGTCCAGTTATTTAGTCCAAAAGCCGTGAGAAGCCTGAACCGATGAAAAAATATTGTACCGGCATTTGTATTGTGTGATTCCTGGGATGTGCAAGTTTTTTACGAATTACTTGCGCCTTTTCATACTTATGTGTACTCATTTTGTTTGGGGATGACGAACGACATGCTTTTAATTCTGAGTTCTCTAACTGTTAAACCCCGTTCTAAAGAACAGGTTTGGGGAAGAGTTACGTACATGTTTACGACTAATTTTTGAGCTTTATATGCTTGATTGTGTTTGAGTCTGTTGCTGTTTCCAAAGCTGTCTGAATTTAATCTCGGGGTGGATCTATGGTCTTAGTTGATCACCGTATGTCGTGTTGGGCATGTTTCAGATACTACCTATATACCGGTGTGGCCCTTAAAGCTATATAACCGTGAGGGTTGATGGCATGTATACCAAACTGACACGCACAAAAGTGCAGACTTTCAGTAAAACAGACACCCGTAAAAAAAATTGAGATAAAAGAGCCCAATGAGGCCATGCATTGAATACAGTGCAATAATGGTTTATGTTTGATTTGCAAGTGAGAAAGTGAACAACACAGGTCTTGAACTTTTGTTATAAGTCGTTTTTTAAAAAGTCCCTTATGATCCATTTGATTTGAGTACATTAGCATAAGATAGTCTAGGCATTCTTGTGATGCGAGTCACCTTCCCAGTTTACTTTTTGAGCGAATAACCCTATTGGACACTTCCAAAGAGAGTAGAGATTGCATATTATTCCTGTGAGGGACTAGCGTGCTGGACTTAAGAGTTATTTGCTTGAGAAACGATTTTTTGGAATTGTCTGTGCACTTTTCTGCCAAGGTTACTTGAGAACAAAATGTTTGCATTTGGTGGACTTAATGCTTTCAATGGTAGATTCGATTACTTGGCTTTGTAACTCTTGTATTTGTCTACGTGGTTTAGAGTTTAGAGTGTCTAGGTTATTTGTTTGCTCGAGGACGAGCAAAGGTTCGGTTTGGGGATTTTGATGAGATAATATTCTAACGTCTCATTTGGTCCTTTTTAACCGTCTTTTGTTAGTCTTTGACCTTAGTTTTATATTATTTTAGTGCATTTTTTGCTTGGTTTCTTGTTTGTGTTTTATAGGTTTTTGTCCTTTAGGTACGTTTGGAGTAATGACGACTTTTCTAGATGTGAATCAAGTAAAGAAATCACAATCCGAAGTATTCTTGAAGGCCGCCTCGTCGTAAAGAAGAAGCAGAAAAGAAACACCAAATCTGACTAGTTCGCCGCGGCCCAGCCTCTTGGCTCGCCGCGGCGTGATTCTGCGAAGCCATATAATTCTAGAGAAGATAGGCTGCTTGTGACGATGTTATTCTCCGTGGCGGCGCAAATTATATATATCTCGATAAAAGAAGGCTCGCCGCGGCGGACCAATTAAGCGTGCTGCGGCGAGAGGCGTCTGCGGAATTATTTTATTTTCCTTATAATGTTAGAATTGGGTTCTCTTTCTCCGACTTCTTTGAACCTAGTTTTTGATAAAAGCTCTTGGATTCATACATTGACATTGAAACATCTTTGGAGCTTGGTTACTCATTGATTCTATACATCGGATTATTGGTATTGATTTCTCTATTGCTTTCTTCTGTACAATTCGTTCTTTATCTTTATCGATTGAATTGTATGTTATTGCATGCGAGTTTCTCATCTATGTTTCGTATGATTATTACCATGAATCTCTGTATGCAATTATCAATTATGAGTAGCTAAACACCTTTGAATACAGTAGTATGTGAAGATTATGCATATTCGTTCTAGGGTTTATCAAATCACTCATATAGGTTAGTCTCGTATAAAATCTTCATAAAAACCTTCAATTCGATAAGTCCGTATTAAATTCTCTAATTTGTTCATGTTTAAGGATCGTGAATTGACGACTCACGATTTCTCCCGTATAATATATTCTAAGAACAATTGGTTGAATCGAATTGATTGATTTACTGTACAACAACCGTGTGACAAATATGAGTATTATCCCTAGTTCGAATTAGCATAATTGGATCTTGCTATTGTATTCATCTTTCTCTCATTGTTAATCGTAATCTTAACTTTAGTCAATCCAGTTAGAAGTATACAAAACCATCAATCAACTGTTACTGGCAAGTATTTGTTTACTCTCACTGCTACGTAGCTTGATTAACTCCTTGCGAACGATTCTGTGGTTAGCATTGTCTGTTACAACAACTGCTTTCTACTTGTTTTCCAAGTAGTAATTTGAGCACATCAAAAGGGTAAACCATGCTATTTGGAAAAATAATTTAAATATGAGATAATTCCGACTTCTGAAATCAACCGAACGGTAAACACATTATATGAATGAGATAATTCAAACTTGACAACTCTAATAGAAAAAGTACACAAAATATTCTAAGAATGTGATAATAAGAACTCAATTTGAAGGGTAAACAAACTCTAAGGATATAATAATTACAGTTTGGGAATTATATTAAAAAAATATTAATATTTATAAGAGACAATGTTAAGGAGAGACTTAGAAAAGACCAAAAGTCTAAAAGGAAATCTTAACTAGACATAATTTCGCGGGTCAGGATAAGTTGGCCCGATTTGAACTTGTAACGGGTTAGTCAGGTTTATATATATATATATATATATATATATATATATATATATATATATATAAAAGCCCAATGTGAACATTAAAGTGTAATTCTGATTACAAAGACGTGTTCGGTATGCGCGTTTCTCCAAACATCGGATACTTCTGCAACCAACCTTCCTCCGCCGTATTTCGTTTCGGTTGTCAGTTGTCACCACTCATAGACGAAGTTTCCGAACGTCACCTGCCGTATCTCGCGAAGAAATGCGTCCCCAAATGGCAATAAAACTGCCTGATGTATCTACTGCGTCTTTCTCGTCCTCATCTTCATTCTTTTCCTCAGGCTTATTCTCCATACATATCTCCACACCATATTGCGCAGTAACACTCTTGAAATCACCTTTCTTCTACGTTTGTCCCACAACAGCTCCAATCGCTGCCCCAAATCGAAGTAATTGAATGAACCAATTCTCTTTTCCATTTCAGTCCCAATCGGAAAACGGATGCAATTTTCTGCCTCCAATCCAACCGATGCCATCGTTTGCTGCTGTGAAACCCTGCACATGCTCTCTCCGATCTGATTTCCCGATTTCACAATCGCATTCAACATTGGTAGGTGTTTTATCTTTGTCTTTTTCCTCTTCAGGTATGTAATTAATTTCGTAATAAGCAGTTTTTCTGGAGTATCTTCATCCAACTACCAGGGTGATACGCCAGCATAATTCGTGCCTACAAGACAATGTTAACATCTGGTTTGGTTTTTCTGAAATCTTTGCCCACTTGTGCCCATTCCGATTCTCATTTTCATGAATCTTATATTTGTCTCACTTTCTAGGTTTGTATTGGATGTATCTAAGCATTTGAGAGAGAGAAAAACTTATCGTGTCAAGAATGTTATTTGTTGTCTCGGCGTGGCTGCACTGGGTGAACTTGTAAAAGAGGTAAAATTCTGATGCCATAAATCTTAGACCATTTAATTCTTTGATGCTCTATATATAATGATCTGCTGCACACTTGGAAATTGGAATTGTCTTGCCTTTGTTGTGGCATGCATGTAGAGTCGAAAATGCCCTTAAGTAAATAGATAAGTTGAGAGGACACAGTGTAATTTGTCAGAAATACTTCCAAGGTTTTAGTGTTTGGTTGAACTTTCATAAGAGTTCCAGTGTTGTGACTTGTGAGGGGAAGTGTAAATGATGATTTGTAGTACTTGGTAGCTTTATCCTCTTTCATATAGTATTCTTAACGGCGTCCTTCTGTTACCGTCTCGCTACATTCTTAAGGACCTACTTCTTAATCCCGATCCTCAATCTTCTTTCTTTATTTAATGACATATTCTTGATGCTGATGGATGTTTTCCTGTCATTCATGTTACATTTGATCTTAGATACCTTTTTGCTACTTCATTTATCCATTTTTAAGGTTGATTTGGGACATTTATTTAACTTATGTTCCATGTATGCATATCAATAGATATCACCCTGACATGATTAAGAAATATTATGTCAGATTAGTAGATTCATGTATAAAAGACAGCATACTTAAGTTGGTTACAGTATTAACAAGATAGAAGGGAAGAGGGCGATACTTAATGTTGGGACCAGGATTAAGAAAATAGAATGGTTTTATATGAAATATGCATGTGCGAACTTGTGTTTTCCTGCAGGCGGCATTGAAAAGTTAAGCAGCAAAGAATCCAGGGGACAATGGGAGATAGATGGGTCAAACAGATAAGCCAAGGACCCTCAAGTTTTTGTTGATTTATTTGTATTTTGGTTGGTTATATTCATAAGTCCTGTGCTAGCCTTCATTTAGCTTCTGTAATTGGACGTGGAAAGGGCTAATGTATATAGTTGTGATCTTCTAAACCAGAATAAGATCTTTAGCACCAGAAGACGTGTTTAATTATTTTTGTTTTGGTAACTACCATTTCCCTGATTCATGCATATGCATAGACCTTGCAACTGAGTACATTTTGTTCACATGTTAATCTTTATACAATTGATTATATCCAGAGAGCTTTTAAATTTCTTTATTTGTGATGAACAATAAGATCATGTTTTTATTTTTTCATTTTTTGGGAATTTGTTTATGTATAGTATCAATGAAGGATCTAGAGTAAAAAAGATGTGAACTTGATTGTTGGCATTCTACTTATATGGAGATCCTTCTTGTAAATTTTGGCCCTAAGCTTTTAGACACACATGGACCAACTGGAATTACGTTGGATGCGATATCAAAGAAACTGGTATATTTACTGCTATGCTATGTTTGACAATTGATAAATTTTGTAGTTACCGGCTTGGTGGAGTCGGGATACACATACCTGAATATAACTCACAATCGTAACGTACGGCCTTCTGAACTCAGCATGCTTGCCCCTTAAAATGCATATTTGGTGGAGAATGCATTATAGAGATTAGCGTATATTCTAGCACGATTTGTATGTCACAAAATGAAGACCCACATAAGCTTGCCTCATCTTGTATTAGGTTCTCTTTGACGTGATCAGGTTTTGTCAGAACTCATGTTAATGTAATGTAGTTGGTGTATTGGAGGAGGTATATATACAAACCTTTCACCTAGCTAAAAAGATTAAAAAAGTTGCCAGGGAAGTTTACATTCAAAGACTTAAAAGTGACCTGCACTGGGGAGGATCTAAGACAGATTGATGTTCTTAAATATATGTTTAATGTTATAAACGATATCAATAAGTTTTATGAGTAAACATTTTTATATCATTTTCTATATGTACTATGCCATCGATGTTTTTAGTTAAAACGTGTAATGTACCAGTAATGTTTGTCGGTCTCACAGGTTCTTCTCTTATGCTGGTTTCCCAGGAGACTTAGGCTTTGTTCCCTTCATATGAAAACTCATTAATTTCAATTCAATTCAGCTTAGTTATTTTTTAAATTATAAATAAATTCAATTCAGATCAGTTTTGTTCAGTCTTATTTAGACGAAGAGAACAAAGCCTTACTCTTAATCAGTTAATCTAATGAGAAGTTATTCGATTACGTTGTTATAATCTGATTGCAAAAACTGATTAAATATAACTTCAAGGAAAGTTTTCCAAAATCTTAAATTTTAAATATATGATTTTATTAAATTATTTACTATTATAGTTTAAGATTAATACGCGGTCAAAGTCGAAGACAGTTGACTGGTCAAAGTCAAAATAGAAAGAATGGAGTGAGTATTCAACTTTCTACTTTATCAATCACCCACTACCATCTTTTATTAATTCTTTATTATTTTTCCATTTATATAATACTTAATCTTCAACTTTTTCTTATTTTGTTGACCACAATGCAAACGGGAAGCTTGTGCCGGAACGGAGGAAGTACAACTTTTAGAAGTTATTCAAATAAATCGAACCTAAAAATTCAGATTATCCGCCAACTATTGTTGGTTCAAATAGTATGGGGCTTGATTTTACCTAAATAGGATTTTGCTTTAGAGTCTTGGGAACGTATAAAATGTTGCTGGAAAACCTCTCCTAAAAGAGAATTCGACAGTGTTCAGTTGGATTAGTTGTAGTGAATACAAGTGATAGATAAAAAAAAGAAAAAATTTAGCTAACTTAATTTAAGATATTATATGTCAATTTATATGTTCGTGCAAACCCACATAATCTCGATACTTTTCAAACTAATTTGTAGTCCCCTCTGAAAAGTTTCTTACATTAAGTTAACGTATGTATAGATTAGATGAAAATTAAAATAAATCATGAAAATAAAAATGTTGCAAAAAAGTATTTTTGGAGTGAAAATGCATATTATATGTGTAAATGTAAGATATTTTATTATTTTTGATATGAATAACTTTTTTTAATACCGTATAAAGTTATGTAATATTGTTAAAAATTACAAATGTATAAAATTCTGCGGAACAGGAGCAGTGTTGCAACTTACAAATGTGTGGTGTAACAGGCACACTGCAAATGTGTCCCAGAAGATTATAAGTACATGGGTTAAATCCGATTAATTTCGCGGGTGCATCATTTCTATATATATATATAGGCTTTACAGCCCATTTGTACCATTTGCTCCATCGCTCAATTCAACTGAGACGGCGTAAAACCTCTCTATCGCTACTTCGATTTGATCTCTATTTCTACTCCAATTTCATCTCTAATATATAGTTCAGTTATTCGCAGCGATGGTTTCTCTATTTGGAGAGCTTCATTTCAATCCTAATTTCATATGCAACAATGGAGGATTCACATATTTGTTGCTAAATCAGCGCGAATCGTAATTATGGTGATTAATTCAGCGAATAGAAAAATAAATTCGTCTCAAGGTATTTTCGTACTGAGATTACGGTTTATTTTTGTTTTGGACATGATTTGTTGGTTTTTTGTTGTTTGGATCATCTGAATTGTTATTCTATTGACTTTCAATCATTGTTGTGCTGCTTTGAAATTGCATTCGTGTTTAATTGTATGGATGTTTATGTGTTTTTGATGTCTGCACTTCTAGATCTGATTTTACTCTCAGCTCTCGGTCTATTGCTTCTGTAATTTTTGTGAACTTTTTTATTTGCTGGAAATATGTCTGCTGTTGAACATTTAGGTTTATGGTGAACACGAGTAATCATTCGGTTAATGCATCAGTAGTTAGGTAAATGTTTTACGTTCAATCGTTTCATTTATGATGGATTTGATATGAGATGCACTAGTTTTCATTGCTTGGTCATTTTCTCTTGTGGTTTATATGTGGTATAAGTGCCTATACTAGATGTTTGTATCATTATCTTGTTGTGCTGATAGATTTATGAGTAGCAGATTAGTAGTCTCATCATATGGTTGCCTTGGAGATGTTAAAAAACTTGTTTATTATTCAGTAGTTAGTAGTGTTGGAGTTTTGGATGTGCTTGGACTTGAGTATAAGATGCTAAGTTATTCGGAACATCACGTTGAATGTAATAAATTTGTACTCCTTTTGGTAATTTATTGTTTGAAATTGGGCCTCCATGGTGCAGCAACTTGAATGCACATCTCAAGATTTCGATTAACTAGGCTTTGGTATTTTTGGGTAAATTCTTTCAAAAGCTTGCAGCCTGTAATAGTATTATTACTGTATTCTTATTGTTGATGGCTATTAGCATATTTAAGAAACATGTCAGGAACAGCTTATCTAGTTATAAGCTTATAGCCTATAGGAAAAATTAAAGTACTTGATTGCATGAGTTGCTCGCCCTAACTGGATTGTGAGAATACATCTTTGACTTAGTGATTCAAATATCACTTTCAACTGGTTGTTGTCAGCCAAGAAAGCAAGCGATTACCATGATTAAGAGACTAAACTTGATATCAGATTGTAATTCTAAATTAGCATATTCTCTGACTTTATTTAGAGATGTAGTAGGATTGCCTCTTAACAAAAGTGTTTATCATTGTGACAGATTACAGGAAGCATAATTTAAGCGAGTCCATTCCTATTGAAGCTCAGTTTTCAAATTCAGGGGAAGATGGGATGGTGTCACTTTAGTATGTATTGCGCCTTGCAAATGTAACTTACTATGTGCTAGCTAATCATATGCAGAAGAATAGTACTAGCACATATATTTTGACATTCTAATCATACACTGTATGCTAGAAACTCCGTATCCTCTTTCCAGATTTATAAATGCGAATTACTATGATTTAAAAGCTATTTTTGCCATTGTTCGATTAATGTTCATAGTCGAGATTGCGATACTTGTTACATTTTAGCTCGATTGCAATTCATGCTTGATTTCTCTTTGTACTTTATGATCAGACTAATGTTGTTAGGTTAAGGTTCACGTGAAAAAATGTTAAGATTTATGTCTAACATGTTTTAGGTTATTGTGTCTTCCTGCAATGGTTTATATGTAATGATATAACCAAGGTTACACTTAAACCTCTACCTTTCTGTATAATAACCTGAACTTGTGTTTCATGTGTTAGGGGGTTTAGGGTTCACTATTTCCTCCATAGGGTTTTAGAATGCTTCAATGATCCCTAACCAACCCTTAATTATGATGGGTTATAGAGATAATTCTAAGCCCTAATTAAGGGCGTAAGATACATTTCAATATCAGTTCTAATGGTTATGTTCTTTTGATAAATGATTCAGGTTTATATTTTTAATGTTTTAGGTTATTGTGTGCACTACTGAGGTTTATATGTAATGATATAACATTTACAATGTTACACTTAAACCTTTACCTTTCTGTATAATAACCTGAATTTACATTTCATGACTTAGAGGTTTCTTAAGGTTCACGGTTTCCTCCATAAGTTATAGAATGCTTCAGTGACCCCCGACAAACCCTTAATTAGGGCTTAGGGTTGAGGATGGCTACAGGCCTGAACCCGGCCTCAACCTTAAACTCTAATTAAGGGCGTTAGACCCTGAGGTTGTTTTCATGTGTAAGGGGTTTTTAGGGTTCACCATTTCCTTTATAGGGTTTTAGAAAAATTGGTAAGGTTCTTTTACAAAATGGTTAATGTTTATGTTTATAATGTTTTAGGTTATTGTGTGTTGCTACTAAGGTGTATATGTAAGGATAGAACATTTACAAGGTTACACTTAAACCTTAACATTGATGTATAATAACCTGAATTTTTGTTTCATGAGTTAAGGAGGTATTTGGGTTCACAATTATCTCCGTAGGGTTTTAGAATGCTTCAATGAATCCCGACAAGCCCTAATTATGGGCGTATTATATTTTTCAATGTTAATTTAATTAAATTCTGATGGTTAAGGTTATTTTGAAAAATGATTGAGGTTTATGTTTAGAATGTTTTAGATTATTGTATGTTCCTACGAACGTTTATATGTAATGACATAACCTTTTCAAGATTACATTTAAACATTTACCTTTCTGTATAATTGCCTGAATTTTTATTTCATGTGTCAGTGGATTTTAGGGTTCACCGTTACCTTTCTGTAAATTATATTAATCCTTAATAGGTGATTAAATAAACCTTAATCATTACAAATTAAAACATTGACAATTTACCACATTAACCTTTACATTTTCTAATTAAAAACCTCAACCATTAGTAATTAGAACTTTAGTCATTTATCACATAAACCTTAACCATTACAAAATAAAATCTTAAGCATTTATCACATAAACCTTAATTGTTTCTCACATAAACCTTAATCATTACCTATCAAAATTTTTACTATTTTTCATATCAACTTTACAACTTGAATAACATTGAAAAATATAAAATCGTTAACAAGAGTACACAATAACCTTAACAATTTATCGAATAAACATTAACCATTATTAATTAAAATATTTACCATTTATTACATAAACCTTAACCATCACTCATTAAAATCTATTCTCACATAGACCCTGTTTACCACTAGCTTTCCAGCTAGCTTTTCAGCTCCATTAGCTTTTTTTTAACATTGACTAGTAAAAAGCTTGTTACGTGAACGTGCAGCTTTTTAAATCAACTAACTGATCAGCTAGCTGGTTGAAGAAGCTACCCAGGTTAGCTTTTTTTTAAAAAAAAAGCTACTTGTTATCTTTTTATTCCGAAAATATCCCTAACCTAAATTAAATAAAGTAAAACCAATCGTTAGTATTATTCTCGTGTTATAGCTTAGTTACTTTTCTCAATAGACAACTTATATTTTATATTTGTTGGAACCTTTGTTATACATTTTGTGTACTTGTTTGCAACTTGCATAAGTTACTAATTTTTTTTCCGTATTAAGTTAGTTAGCTCAACGAATATTTATTTTCAACTTCTGATAATTTTCGATGATGTTATTAAAGTGGCGGTGAAAAGTACATTGAATATATATTAAAATAATTAGACAAAAATGTGATGTACTATTATTTAGAAAAATAAGAGTAATGCCTTTTTATATGTCATTTTATAAAATACTGAAATTTTATCACCTAATTTGCTAAACACCTACATTAAAATCAATTTTTCATTTAGTCAATCACCACCTATTCAAATTTAATCGATTCAAATAATTTTTCCATCTATTAAACTGAGCCATAAACATGTTGTTCCCAGTCAGCTGCTACCATAGTGTCACCATACCATGTATACAATGCACTCCACACTTGTTGAACAATGGAACAACTAAACATAACATGCCCAATGCTTTCATCACATACAACACACAATACACGATACACACTTAGGATCAACTTGTACCTGAAATTTAACCAGTTGCATTTGCCATTCCGACTTAGATCGCACCAAATCCCTAAGTTTCAACACTTTCTCAACAACTAAGAAATTTAGCTGTCCAATGTCGAATTCTACTCACAATTTTCTCAATTAATGGCTAATATTGTTGGATGGACAACCGTTTTGCATTAAGTGGGATCCCTAGATACCGAAAAGGTAATACACCTTCCTGTAATTGAGCAACTTCAGCAATTTCTCTCCATTTTGGGTCACTGGCCCCTGCAAACAGTATAACACTCTTCCGCTTATTTGCTGTTAGCCCAAACGTCAAACTGAAGATGTCAAACTGCTCCAAAATTGCTTTCACATATGGCATGTTTCCTTTTGAGAAAAATAACAAGTCATCCGCAAATGTGAGATGTGTTATTTTCAGCAATGCACACTATGGATGATATCTAAAAGTAGGATGATGTTGCAGATTGTGCATAAGTCGACTCAAGTACTCCATATATACTCAATACAAATAAGTACGGTAAAACGGGATCGCCTTGTAGGAGTCCTTTTTCCCTTGAAATGGCTTATTCAACTGCCCATTGATATTTACTTGATAAGAGACAATTGTGAGGCACTTAACTATCCAGCCTACAAACTGGTCCGGAAACCCAAATGACCTCAATAATTTTTACACAAAGCTCCATTGTATTGGATCGTATGCTTTATGTAGATCCATCTTGATAATACATCGCACATAAATGTTCTTCCTTCCGTTCCTCTTGAGCCAAGATTGTGTTATCATGAATGAATCGTCCAGGTACAAGGGCTGCCTGTTCCTCATTAATCAAACTACTCATACAACCACCCATTCTTATTGTCAACACCTTTTGTATAAGCTTATACATAAACGTACAACAAGCAATAGGGCGATAGTCCTTGATAGCATTTGTTGTAGAAGATTTAGGAACAAGGGTCACAAGCGTAGTATTAACACTCTTTAGAAGCTTCCCAGTATGGAACAAATCTTTAACAGCTACCACTACATCTGTCCCAACAATAGTCCAAGTACTCTCGAAAAATTTTGCAGAAAATCCATCCAATCCAGGCGCCTTGTCATCCATGGATTTCAAAGCCATATAAATTTCATGTTCAGAAATAGGCATCACTAGTTGTTGTCTTTGCTGAGTACTGAGCAAAGGACCATGTCTAACTACCTCCACATCAACTGCCTTAGAAGTTACAGCTGATGTGCCAAGGAGTTTCTTATAGAACCCCAATATTTCATCCTTAATAGCTTTCTCCTCAGTAAGTTTGTTTCCATCCATATTACAGAGAATTGCAATTCCACCTCTACTTCTAGATTTAAGGCACATTTAAGCCAATGAACGTTTGCTCTTTGTTCAGTATATTCTCTTCAACTTGCAGTCATTTATCTAACTCCTCATGTGCTTTACCAACTGCGGCAAAGACCTGCTTATTTAAGGGATCCTGTTGCAATTGTCCCTGTTGTATATCCATCTGAGCTCGAGCAGCTGTAATATTCATATCAGTTCTAGCATAGGCATAGGCATTAAAATTAATTATTTTAATTTTTCACCTAAAATTGCACGCCAACCCTAATGTATGAAGTTCTCCGGGACATACTCAGCCAGTAGACAGGCTTATCAGATCAGTTAGCTATAAGTTACCAGTATGTTTTCATGAACTGATAAGTTAGTGTTAAACAGAGCGTAACTAGCCACCATTCGTCGGTTTAATGTCTTTGGACATGTGACATAAGTTGCTACAGTTTACTCATACCATTCTCCACTAAATAATCTTTCTCTTTCTACACTAATTTTTATCTCTCTATTTTCTTAAACACATCACTTACTCTAACACACCCCGTAACAACCTAGATCACCTAAAAATCCAAGCATGCTCTAAAAAACTAAAAGTGCACTGGAAACCACTATAGGGTATAAATTTCAAATTGCATACACGAGTACATGAACTAAGACACTATACAACTACATTTCATTTAATTTGTGAAGCGCAAATTACATCTGGACCCCTACTAGATTTTTTTATTACAGATGGATCCCTGTTAAATAAACAATAACAAAAAGTCCAATTAGATACAACTTACTTACATCTAAGTCCACGAATTTGACTTTTGACGGATTAAAACCTAGAAAATCCTTTTTTGCCCCTCTTCAATTATCAACTTTTATAAGTGACCGAACATGATTAACTTAGAGGTGTCACGTGTGGACTTAGATGTAGTTGAAGTTCAACTATTAGGTGTTTACATATAATTAAAATCTGACCGTTATGTTTTAAAAAAATAATTCTTTTTCCGTCAATTTCAATTGAACTACTTTGTTCAAATAATTATGAATGCACCCAGTTTTGACAACATAATTTCTAAAGTCACCATTTTACTATAAGTAAAAAGTAAAAAAAAATTAAAAAGTTAGAAAAGTAAAGAAAATTTGCATTTTCTTGCTTCCATGGCTGAAAATGCAATTTTTCTTTATTTAAAAAAAAACTATTTTTTTAGTTTTTGAACTTTTTTTTATTTATTATGTTTCTTTTTTAATTTTGAAGTTTATGGCTAAAATCTTTCAATAAAATACGATCAATGTGAAATTATCAAAGATCTACCGTATTTACATTTTAATCTAACGTATTTATGTATTTTGCAAAGTGACACGTATCGTGTAAATAAGCCACCACGTGTCATATGGTATTTAAATTGGAGTATAATGTGTATAAAGATATGCCATACAATTAACAATTTATAACATTTTTATAACAATTAAACATTTTTATAATAATAATGATTTTTATGAAAATTAATCATTTTTATAACGATCAATCATTTAATAATTAATTAAAAAAATTATTGTAAGTATTATGTATGGCGTATGTTAGTAGTGAATACAAAAAAAGGAACCTAGTTATATTAATCATTTAGCAAATTAAAATGGGAGTATTAAGAAAGAATTGGTACGACTTTGTTTGGTTGAACAATTAGTTACTATAGCAATCAACTTGTGATAGCTAGAGAGATGGTAGGACCTAGTTATGTAATACTAGTAGCTAGGTATGTTTATGGTTACTTCTTCGCTAGTTGCTATTTGGAAGTTCCTTGTCTCTTCCCGGAACAACCAGGTCCGTTCAAGATCAAGTTTGAAGATTGCAAGGCTGCCCCGTTTGTTAGCTTTTGTCTAGCGTTTGATTTGGCTGTTAGTTTGGACTGCTCTAAGAAGCATTTTGTTTTACCTAGTTTAGCTAGGATTTGATACTCTTGGGTTCTAATAAACCCCCTCGAGCTTTGTAAGTTTATCTAGTACGGAATGAACTGTCCTTTAAAAAAAAAAAAAAATAGTTACTATAACAAATAAGTTGTCAACTCAAAATGAATTAATTGGACCTAGATGTAATTATCCAACTAACAGAGATTTATATGCAACGGAAATTTCTACCAATGGGTATATTTAATTGATCATTTGTGAATTATGATAAGAAAATACACAATTACCATTAACCTAATTAAATAAGCTCTAGGCGTCGTCTTCTACTTTTCATAGCTTTTGATTCACTTGGACTCTGCCTTAACAAGGTGGAAGATGCTACTCCCTCCGTCCCGGAGATTTAAATACATTAGGATTAGCGCGCAGTTTTATACGAAAAGATAAAGTAATAATAGAATATAGAAAAGGTGGAAAAAGTGTACTTTTAATGGCAAAAGGTTTAATTTGAATGTAAAGTTAAGATTGTTTATTATTTGTTGGGTGTAAGGTAAACTTTCTTTTTTGGTAATGTATGAAGTTACAGAGACATTAAAATATAAACGATGTTTCACTTTAACGAAGCCAGTACCAAACAGTACTCCAAAAGCCAGTCATTGAAGGATAGAAAACGGCGAGTAATTAGAGGATTGAGTCATGACAAGACCATGAAAAAAAAAATGTAAAATGATTATCCACAACCACCAGCAGATACAAAATATATAGTATGATTAATAATGTTATACTTTCGCTGCTCACCAAAATATTAATAAAAGGTGTCCTACAACTGAAACAATAACATAAAAGAATTATAATATTGCCTTGTCGCACAATTCACATCTTATGAGTAATATTTTATGATCAACCAGCAACAGACCAAAACATCAACACAATACCACAAGTTTAAGCAAGGATGTAAGAAAACTCTGTTCGGACTAAACAATACAACCCTGTGATATGGACTATTGCAGTATCCGACAGTGCCTCTGATAGCAGATCTAAAGCCTTCAGGAAAAAACATGCAAAAAATAAGATGGACGAGTAAACTGCGAAGGCAGAGTTGACTTCAATAATGGGGTCTTTAGCAGATTTCCAAACATCAAATTTCAATATGTAACTGCTTCAAAATCACCACCTATTAAGAAAATTTTACGATGAAAATTGGCTCTATGGAACCTGAAATACGACAAGACACTTCAAATTCTCCCAGGCCATGAAAACTGCCCAATGTATATTATCAGCCACCTATCTCTCTTTCATACCACATTAAAATACAGAAAAATGGGAAAAGTTGAAGATCAGAAGGGCACAACTTATAACAGCCAAAAGCATTAATATGATGGCATGAGCTGCCTGGTGAATGTAAGAACTTCCATTGACTTCCCTATAAGGTGCAGTACAGTGCTCCATCAAGGAACAGACACGAGGCATTGATCAGTGCACATTCTGACCTCTGTAACTTTCAATAAGACAATAACTTCTCCGGGCTAATCAGAGCCTGTATTTGGATTGGATTTACGCATCCTCATCCTACAAAATGAAGGAGATGTGAAGAATTTGTTTATTAATCTGTGGTAGAAAGCTTAAAACTCCGAGGTGAAGTTAAAAGTTGACAATTCTAAACACAGAAAATGCGTAACATAGTTTCACTCTGAACCAAATTGCAGGTCAAAGCAATAATATATTCTTAATTTTCACATTCACAACCTCAGTTGCTTCATGTCGCACCTGAATATGATAACTAAAGTAATCTGCATCCTGAAACAAGGCTGTGAGAGATAACAGATGACCAAACTCAACCAGACGAATGTATTCAAGAACAGGGTTCACCATTCTCCATGTCCAGAACCAGTACAACATATGATTATATGTTAGCAGGTGAACTGTTCTAAAAAGAAAATTAAAAAAAACAACTAGGTAGGGAAGTTATAATTGTAAACCACGATCAAATTTATGGAAGCATCGGCAAAGAAAATAAATTGGCTCATGGTTAAAACCAAGAAAACCTGGTTAAGAACACCTAAATTTTTTCGTAACTCATGGTTTTAACTCTATATCAAACACTTCCAACATAATTAATCCCCATAGCAGATGCAAGTCTAGATGTTTCAAAAAACTACAGTTAAAGCTTTCTAGGTCTAGCACTCCGGGGGGTGCAAAAAGCTATTCAGTGCTTACCAGTTTGGCATCAGAAGACAACCCCAAGTCCTGAAAAGAATCTTCTGTTATACAGTTTGCATGTACTATAGGCCTCATATTGTCAGTGTCATTCATAACGCCAATACTTTTAAATTCTGCAGATGCTGCCAGGTAAACAGCTCCTGTGAACATCCATTCATTTCTTTCTCGACTGTAGAAGTCCTCAAACAACTCACCACACAAAATACAGGCACACTGACTTTCATCTGCAGGAACCATCTGCTCACCATCTCCAGTTTCTTCAGATTCTTCTAACAGGCTTGAGGGACTCTGACAGGGAAAAAGCTCCCCAAATCCTGCAACCCAGTCAACTGAGTTAGAATACCACCTCCTTGAAGTTGTGTTTGGAGGCTCAAGCTCGTGAGCCTTCAGTGCATGCCATTCCATGTGCTTATCAAGTCGCTCTTGAAGCTTGAGTTTAAGACCACATATACTGCACTGATGTGGGAGATCAGTAAGGTCACTCACCACAGCTGGATGAAAATTACGAATTATATTTGGCTTGAAATCAAAACCAATCAAATCTTTTATCTTTGGCGATGATTCCAGCAAATCTTGTGAGGCCTTAGCAATAGCCTGAACCGAGGATGGCACTTCTTTGACAGATGAACAAGCTTTTGATATTATCTTTGGGACAGGAGAAAATGGGGCTGAGCTAGTGCTTGCAACACCAGGACTCCTGTCTGGGGGTTGATTTGTTTTCTGAATTGATGCAGATGATACTGAATCAGACTTTGAACTGGATATAAGACCTTGTGAAATCAATGAGCTCAAAAGACTTGAAAATGGATCAGCTGAGGAATGAACTGCAGTCGGATTTGTTTGAGAGTCAGCAGCAAGTGCTAAAGATGAGGGGAGGGAGCCACCAGCCAAAGGTAGCAGTTCTGACTTCTTTTGAGATGAAACAGGCCCTACCTCATGAGAATTTGGTATGATTGAGTTACTACCACCGAGTGTTCCACGTTTCAAAACAGTAGCTAACAAGCTACTTGTAATTGATTGCCCAGGGGAGTCTACAACTGGAATATTTGACTTCTCAGGTAATGAAGTTTCAGTTCTTAGGACATTCTCAGAGATTGAAACTTGGGAACGTAACAAGTTGTCTTCATCCACAGACGAACCAAACCCCGATACATCAAGCTTCCTTTGTTGAGAAACATGTTTTCTGTGCTGGAGAGGAAGCATTGTAGCACGAGTGTTCCTCAGAGTTTGGGGCTGCAACTTCTTCGTACTAGCCTCATAGTCATCCTGATATGGAAAGGAGGCAGAATCCTGGGATGATTGGTCGTTGTGAACTCTATGTCTCAATCCCAGAGGCTTTCTTGGATCTGTAGGAGGGCCAGCAGAGGTCTTGTTGCGCTCAGTTAAACTATTAAGTAGGTGACTCAGATCATGTGCTGGAAAAGATGGTGATGGAGGACGCTGGGGCACTGATGATGGTGTTGATACTTTGGGGGCAATAAGAACTTGGGAATTCACATTTCTTGAAAAATTAGAACTAGGAACTCCAACATGAGCCGGTACCAATGGTAAAGTCTTCCCTATGGGATTCATTGAATTTTTCAATTCAGAGGAATATCCCTCAGAGTAACCGGACAGGTTTCTAGTAGGTAGCATCCGCTTTTCAGATGGTTGCAACTCCTGTGACCAAGCCAATGGCACTCCAGTTCCAGACGCTAAATGGCCCAGTTTTGTAGACATGATATCAGTTGGAGTATCATCCTCAAGCCCTGACCCAATCCCATGTATGCTATCAGGTCTTCGGATATGGCTGCGAAAGTCCTGCCAGAAAACATTCACAACTCAATTATAGCCGCAAGCACCCACTAAGCTTTTACTGGATGTATTGCAACATTAATTTCTTCAATAATTAACAACCATGAAGATTGAGAAACTTGGATACATTTAAAAGCAATTGCAGCAAAAGAACCACCAGATAATAACTTGAAAATCTATTTCAGAATTCTCAAATTAATTCAAAAGCTTATTTTGATGGGAAATTAAACTACATGAGCTAGAAATTCCATTGCATGGCTACACAAACATTTAATAGCTGCAAGTTTAGTTTACCATTTCTGAAAACATAGTTCCATTTTAAGGCAGCAGATTATACAAGCACAAAAAATCTGTTGTAACGCATGTTAAAAGATACATCTGCAAAATCTTTTATATACTTCAAGATGACACATTAAGAGAGTCACAAATCTGTAGACAAGCAAGTACAGGAACTGACATTCAATACAATGGCCAGGTTTTTCATAACACGACACATTGATAATCAAATAGCGAAACTTTAACTCAGTCATTTAACAGCAAAAGTCAACAAAAAGTTTGTATACAGTTCAACCAATGCTTCCCTAAACAATCAATGAAACTTTGATTTTCCATAGAGCTAACAAACGGAGAAACAGTATATTATTTGATCATTTGATGTTAAAAATCCTCAAACTATTAGGAACTTACCAATCTTCCATAATTTTCAGATGACCAATGATCTTTAGCTGAAGGATCAGTCAGAGAATGACTAGATGGCTTGGAACTCATCTCATCCCACATATACTCCTCTTCCCCGGAGTCTTGCCAGCTTTTATTCATCTCTTCAGTGCTCCTGCTTGTAAAACTTTGCTTGAGCTGTCGACTTGAGTTGGGGTTTACAGTTGTAAAGGCAGCATAGCTTTCAGGTTTTGTCTCAAAACCATTCTTTTGGCTCGATATTTTCCCAGTTAGATCATTGCCAGAATCATACCAAGTCCTATCAAATCCTCGTTCTTTGAATTTATCGTTCAATACTCCAGTTGACACGCCTGGACGCCCTGATGCACTGGAGCCAAATTCAGAGTGTGAACTTTTGTCACGCACATACTCAGGCAATTGATCCCTTTCATTATGCTGTATAGGCTGCAAATATGAAGTAGATCAGGAAACAGATTAACCTAGGAAAATATATACAGTACATAAATATACATGCATATACATTACAAAACAAAAAGATCTCGAGTTACCTTAGCATAAGAATCAGACCAGGATCTCCCTGAACTAATACTTGAAGGCCCCTCCGTTGCTTCCGCGTCCTAAATCGAACAGAACATAAAAAAAAATTTAAAAAAACTATGATGTGCCAAGACAAACTTTACTACAAAGATATGTCACAATGACAATCTGCAAACATGTTTCTTAACGTGTTGAAAGCAGCAAGAGATTAATTATCTGCACAGTAAAGGAAAAAGGAGAAACGCAACTAATAAGATTGAATTGAAAGCAGTTGATGTGCAACGTTTTCCTACATGGGGAAGGAATGATACATATACTAAACAGTAACATTAACTGTTGATTCGATTATATTGCAGACAAAAAGAATTTGGTTACCACTAGGACATTCAATTTGGTGATGCCCAATGCAAAGCTCAAGAAAGCAAATAATCAGATTGTAACAATAGAAAAGTAAGATTGCAGCAGACACAAATCAGGGACTGCAAACAAGCAAGATTGCAGCAGACACAAATCAGGGACTGCAAACACATGACTTATCTGCATATATTAATTCACACGGCTGGACAGAAACTACATTTTCTTCACTAGGGAAAAAAATTGTTGGAATAGAACTTTTGTTCTTAACAAACTAGAAATATAAGTGGGTGTTCAAGTAAAGAATAGTGCACTTGGAAAGTGATACATAAAACTGCTTCCAAGATCTCTAGCCACATAGGTTTACACAAGAGCTAAAAACCTCCACAATACATGAAATGTACCACCACTATCCCAAATTTTCTGTTAAATCCATGTCTTGGTCCAACTGAATATGTGTAGGGTGTTGCATAATTTAATAAAAAATAATTATTTTGTGAGTATAATAAATAATACAGTATACAATATATACAAATAAATAATTTTATCAGGGTCACACTCTCATTCCCAACAAACTAGAAACAAGAATGATCATAATCATATAGAGCAAAATTAAGTTTTGAACAGGGACAAAACTTCTTGAAACATTCTCCAGCAACAAACGGCATTACATGACATCATCCTAAAAAAAATTGTAAACTCATGAAATCAGATTTATGAGGCTTTCAATCAAAAAAGTCAGATGAAAGACTCGGAGAGTCATCTCATAACAGCAATTACAAGAAAAGAAAAGGCAAATAAAACAAAAATCATTCACTGATTTGAAAAAATATATTTAAGACTATCCATGCAAAGCAAAGCAAAAAACATATGCTCATGTTCATGTGTGACAATTTGAAGTTCAATACTTCAATGTGTCAAAATTTATAAATTTCAGCTGTCTTGGAACTTTTAACCCAAAAAAAAAAAAAATTGCAGCAATTCATTTGCAAATTGCATGCAAGTTTAGAATAATCATGAAAACTTCAAGAGGCTTTACCCTTGTAGTCTGCAGTCGCTGCCTAGCTTCCAAATACTTCGGGTTCACATGAATGCTGTGTGCAGGGCGTTGGACCTGTGAGTCTTGCCTGGATGTTACAGATGATGAACCATTAACATTAGTAGAAAATTCAAGCTCCTCAGCAATCATCTGAAGTGTCTGCGAAGGGAATACTCCTTTCCAGGTGCCAAAAAGGTGACGCATTCCTGAATGAACGGCAGGATCTACCTGTTTATATGCCTTGCAGAATACCTGAAAAAGTAAAGCCAAAATGACTGGAAATTACTCAGATAATAATGGTAAGTCAAACCATGGTGAAACCATACATAAATTCCATAAGGACAGACAATTTAAAGTCTTCCCCTGAAGCATGGTGAAATCTAATTGAATACTACATATTAACAATTCAAAGTCTTCCCCTGAAGGTCTTAACAGTCCGGCTTTCATCAAGCACAGGAAAGAAACGGAGATCAAATCTAACCTCGGGTAGTCTTGTGGCAAAGTACTTTATATAGTCCCTTCCGATATTCTTCACTATACTGTCTAATAAGTATAGAGATGGCAACTTTTGCTCGCTGGGAACCTGTAAAGTTTAACAGAGTTCAGAAATACTATGCCACGAAGAATTATGAACAAACCATCAGAGTAAAGCCAGAAAGAAAGAAGAGGCATGAAACTTAGATCGAGGAAACAATAGGATGTTAAAGCAACCGATTACATCATCACCGATTCAGCATTTAAAAGAGCCCCACACGTTTGACAGCCAAGATTGACCAAAAATATTCGGAGCAAACTAAACCAACAGTATGCACCAAGGAAATGTATTCGTATTCTTCCTCCAGAGAAACGCGCGCTCTCATTTTTCTTTAATACAAACTGAGACAAAGCTATCGCAATCAAATGTTCAATTAACACTTCAGAATTTTGGACCTCAACTTTTGGAGACCAAGGAAAAAATAAATGAAATAATACAACAATGGAGCCATATGTAGGGCCACCAGATGGAATTTATATACACAAGTCACTGGATACAAAAGTATGGAAGGAAAAAACACTATAGAGAACAAGTTAACATGCCAAAAAAGAAAAGAAATAACGGAGGTAAATTACAAATACAGATAACAGAGACCTGTATTATTACACTCATGGTCGGTTCATAAATGTAAAATAAAATTATTAACTTGTAGCTAATTAATAAATGACTTTCGGATTTAACTAAAGTGCACTGTTATCTTGACTAACGCTACATATATCGGCAGGTCACATATCTAATTATAACAGAGAAAAATCTAGATCATGAAAGATTACAGTGGTTCCACGTATAAAATAAATTAAACCAAGCCACACTAGCTGACAAACAGACATGACACGCTCGCACAAAAACTTGCAGAAGACAAAATAAGATGAGCAGTGGAGACGATGTCCATCAGCTTATTAAATAACAAACAGGATCCGATCAGCTCAGTCATCCGTATTGAAAACAAAAGTAGAGTCATACATTAAGTGATTTTGTATCCCATCCTTAGCATCTCCATTTGCTCAGGAGGAGATAAGTTGATGTTAACAGTCACTCTGTTGAGCTTTATTCGATGAACCACATACATCAATTTGTAGTACTTGCTGAATTTGAAGAGAAAAATTTAAACTTGCCCTCATTTCCAAGGACAGAATCAAAAGCAATTGCAGAAAACAAACAAATTCATTAACGAAAACTAATTTACAAGTACTCCACATCATTAAGACATTTTCTCTTAGCCAATTACCTGATACCTATATAAGTAGATATTTACAATTTGGATAGTATCAAGGAAACACTAAACATGTATTAAAACCGGAATCACCTCGAGAATATTGGTGCAGACAGTGGCAGCAATAGCCTTGGCCGCCTGCAAATTCTCGCCGGCAATAATAGTCAAGTTCGTTATGATCGGCTTGGAGTTGAATGTGAGCTCAGCTAAGGCAGTCTTGTATTGATCCACCAGCTCCTGATACGCCTGCTGATGCTGCTGAATTGCACCACCACGTGTTGAATCGCTGTTCCCCAGCTCTCGCCTCGGTCCAGCGGTCCCACGAGCAAAGCCTCCGCGGCCATTGGAGGATCTATTTGGAGCTGCAGGCTCCTCCGCTAGCCTAGGTTTCTTCAATCCAGGTTCTTTCCCAATAGATCTGTTGAAGGGTCTTCGAGTACTCTCCATGTCCATTACAAATCACAAAAAACGAATCGTCCCACTAAAATAATACAATTCAACATCTCGGAGCTGCTGATATTACAAATCAAATCGTTTGCCTATAAATTTACAGTAAAGAAAATGTCGAAAACTCAAAATTTGAGCTACAGTTACAAATTGGGACTGAAAGTAGAAACCCTAAATTTACTCGAAACAAAAATTGGAATTAGTACATACTGATAAAAGCTCGCAAGAATCAGAAATCATAAACAAGGGAACATAGAATTCCTAGAGAGCCAGCCATAGGCTATTTGAGGGATAGGGTTTGTTTGTGTTACATTCGCGATGATAATGAAAAGGGCAAAATAGCTCGCAATAGAAACAGGAAGAAGAGCGTGTGTGATATTTGCCCAGTTTTGGTTGAATGGGGATTTGGGCTAACCCAAAGGTTCCGGCCCACTATCACATATTCACATGCTTTAGAATTAGACCATGCACCTCTCTTTGGTACCGACTATTCTTTTTACCACTAGCTTTTCAGTTTTATAACCTTTTTTTGACAATTAACTAATAAAAAGTTTCACGTAAACACAAATTTTTGAACCAAATTTTGAAACCAAATTTGGTGGTTTACCAAGCTTTCTTCTTTTTAAAAAAAAGCTCCTCATCGTTTTCATTCCGAAAATATCCTTGACCTAAATTAGAAAAAAGTTAAAACCACCCGTTTTATTATTATCTTGCTTAGTTATTTTTTCTTTTTGTAGACCACATGAAAGGTCATTAGAATGCTCGACTTATATTTTATATTGTTAGAACCTCTATTATCATTTTGTGTACTTATTTGCAACTATCATAAGGATTAATGCATCGGCATCTCTTTAAAATGCATACATGTTGTACACAACAATTAATGATTTTTTTCCTTACTAAGTTAGAATGCTCAACGAATATTTCTTTCAACTTCTGATAATTTTTCATGATGTTATTAAAGTGGCGGTGAAAAGTACATTGAATATATATTAGAATAATTAGACAAAAATGTGATATACTATTATTTAAAATATAGACTAATAATACGATGAGAAATGTTAAAGAAAATAAAAATAAGAGTAATGCCCTTTTATATCATTTTACAAAATACCAGCTAGCTCATCAGCTAATTTGCTAAACACCTACATTAAAATCAGCTAGCTTTTCAGCTCGTTAACCAGCTACCTATTCAGCTAGCTTTTCAGCTACCTGATAAGCTACAGCTAGTTAACCAGATACCAGCTAGTTTTGCTAAACAGAGCGCTGATGACAAAAAAGGGGCTTGGGCCAGCAAATAAGTAGTTTGGTTGGTTGGCATGTTGATGGACCGAAATAAGAAAATGAATTGGGCTTTCGTTTGGTAGATGGGTGTTAAATAAACTGGGATTATGCCTTAGTGCCCGTTTGGTTTGAAAAGGAGTATTTCATTTTGTAAAACTGAATTATTCGGCCCATTTAAGGAATTGGATTATGTTTGGGGGTTTTCGCCTAAAAATCTTGTTTAGTTGGACTCTACGAATTGTACTATTTTCAATAAAATCCAGTTTGGTTCTGAATTGATTTTGGATTATTCAGTAGGATAAAACAAAGTGGAATTACTGATATACCTCTATGCTTTCCCACTTATTGTATAAATTCGAGTTTGATTTTCAATTTGATTTAGTGAAAATTACATGTGAACATAATTTTAGGGGAGCAAATTTTTACCACCTTCTCGTGTTTAATCGGAAAATTCTGGAATTTTGATCATATGAATTTCGTATACAAAATTATCCGAAAATCTTTGAAATTATTGCATCCATAGTTACATTGCCATTGTTGATATCTTTGGCATCGATTTTGAGTTTATATGACTTGACCATTAAAATTTAGTTTATAGATATTGTTTATAATCTGTGTAATAATTATCTTAACGAAATACATGTTTCCTTATAAGATCTATATTTCATATGAGTGAAATTTATAATCCCATATTTTTCATCTCATGCGTAGAATAATTATTTTTGGCGATTGAAATCGGCATCGCATATGTTTATCATCCCATCTAAACATAAATTTTCTTACATTTTAAACATAATAGTGTAAAGCATGTAAAACGTCAAAGTCAGTGACGGAGCCAGGATTTTAGGTCAGGTAGGGCACAAATAAAAAATCAAACTTTTAATTATATAAATGTTGTTTTTATAATATATAAAGTAAAAAAAAATTAACATATATGTAATTAACGATGCATATTTTGTATTCAAACACATATACTCCGCCTATATTATGTCAAAATTTGCACATATTTAATATGCTAGAATATTTTTTCAAAAAATGATGAAGAAAAAACGTTCTTGAACCGACAACTATAAATTATCATCGTTATTCTCGTAAGCAACGCTAACCAATTTTTTTAATTTTTAGTATTGTTTTGTTTAATCATTCTTATAAAAAAGTTGGTTATACTATTAAACAAACAAAATTAATTTTGATGTAAATACATAAGATACGCCAAAAAATAAAAATATAAAAGGTCTAATGAGTAAATGAGTAGAAAAGAGAAATAAATATTATAGGGGTACAAAATGAAAAGAAATGGTGCAAAACAAGGAAACCATTGGGGAAAAAAAAGGAATGTGGAAACCAGAAAACGGAAAAAATGAAAAAGAAAGAGTGCAAAACTAGAAAAATATAAAAGAAGAAATGGAAGGTGTAAATTAGGAAGGAAAAAAAAAATGTGCATTGATGTGAATCGATTGGTGTTTTTAGATTGGGATGGCATATTTAGTAATTGATGGGAAGTTTGTATAAAATTAGACATTTCACGACAAAGAAGATAATCCAAAAGTAAATACCTCCTCATAGAAGGTATTTGAAATTGGATTATTCATATACAAATTTGAGGGCAATGTGAAATGACATGAGAACCTTCAGACTTTTTAAGTTTAAAAGAAATTTATCCCGCACAAACTCGTAGCGGCTATCAGAAAAAAGAAGAAAGAAATGGTGTTGTTGGTAGTCTAAATCGTCATAACATCTCGAAGACGGCCAGAAGCTGCTACTGGCCGCACCGGATACTGTATGCCAATCGTAAGTGAGGTATAATTCCTTCTTTTTTTGTTTTCAGTGAGTAGTAGACGAATTTGGGTTGTTTTGTTGCGGAATTTCTACTGTAGCTTTTTGGAATCCCAGTGAGATGTGTGGGTTGTGGATTGATAGAAGTTGGTATTGGTTATGTACTCATCAGTATTTAAGTTGTATGTATGTATAGGTAACGGAATAGGTAGGAATTTAGAGCAGGTGTTGTGCTTATGAATGAATGTTGGTTATTAGTAAATTGTTTGTTGCTTGTGAAACCTTGTAGTGGATGTCTTGACAATGTACATCTAGTTAAGAATTTAGGCCAGAAATTGTGTTATTTAGCACTTGCAAAGAAATAGAGCTATGAAAATGGTTTGATAAGTAGATGAATGTGACATGTGTATTTACCATTGAATTGTTAATTTGCATAAATCGTAATACGTATGTTATGTTTTCTAGTTTGACATGGCCATATCGCTTAGAATCGATAATAGGAACATCTTGAGTATGGCTGGTTGGGTAAGAGATGAGGACATATCTCTTATGAGGCAACTAGATCGTGTGGCCTATAGGACTGGTTTGCAAACAAAGGGCAGGTGTAATTGCAGCACTGCGTTCATCTGTCGTCACAATAAGTGCACATCTTCGCCGAAATGTTAGCATACATTCGTTAATATGGGCCTTGACCATCATGAGGAAGCGGTTTTTCGAACTTTTCATAGATATATTGAATCTCCTGGTGTGGTTTATGTTGTGAAGAGAAATCGTGTTCATCTCAGAACAGAAGAAATCAGACTGAAAATGATGAAGGAGCAAAAGCATTACTCAGCATAACAAACACAGGAAGCAGCCCCGGGGATGATGATATTATAGAGAGCTTCATGCAGTTTGGAGTATGGTGAGCTGTCAAGTTGTTAGGCAGTTAGTATAGTTAGTTTAGAGTTAGTTAGGCAGTTTGAAACTCCCGCCTATTTCCGTTAATATCAAGGGTATATTGGGGAGTCTTGCTTAGGTGTTTTAACCAATTAGATTAGCTTGTTTGTGCATATATAGATGATAGAATAGTTGCAGTTGGTAATTCAATTCAGTTGTAAAATCTCATTTCAATCATCAATACAATTGTTCTTCTATTTACATTGTTCTCAATTCACTCCAATGGTGAGTTCATGCTTTACTTCCGCATTTCTGATATGGTATCAGAGCTTTGGCTCTTGATCATCAATGTATTCATTGGTTCATTTATAGATTATTGAGTTTTAGCTCATTCTTCATCTGTTTTCTTCACCTTGCTTACTCTGCAAGCTTTGTTGTTTTCTGTATACATTCTGTTTGATTGAATCTATCATTCAATAGATTGATAAGAATTCACTAATCAACAAAGTGTTTACAGATAGTGTTCATTCGATTTTCCACAAGCTATATCAATTTGTTTCATATTCAAAATTTTCCAGTTTCATTAGATTTGAGCTTGATCATAATTCGGCAGATTCATTATATATCACAAATTTACTTCCTTACCTGTTTGATAAAATGTCGCTGGCTTCTCACAATGATGATACCGTTCCTTCTGGAACACCTGTCAATCACAATGCAAATGATCAGACTGATCAAACTAGGAATCCACCTGCTATCAACAAGGAGCTGGATCACACTGATCCAAACAATCCTTTTCACCTCTTTCCTCACGACACTGCTACATCTGGTGCAATCAAAAATATACTCAAAGGTGCCAATTATATCAACTGGAGGCGAGACATGTCTCTTTCACTCTCTATTCGCAACAAGGTTGGGTTTGTGGATGGCACATACAAGAGGCCAGCTCTAGAGGATGCTCTCTATCTTCCCTGGCTTCGATGCAACAATCTCATACTATCTTGGTTACACAACTCTATCACTGAAGAAATTCGAGGAACTATTGCTCAAAGTGTGTATGCTAAAGATGTATGGGATAAACTAGAAGCACGTTTCTCTGCAGTGGATAGTGTGCGTATCTATGAATTATAGCTTGCTCTATCACAGTTTGTTCAAGGATCTCAAACAGTTATGGAGTACTATACTAAACTCTCTAGCATTTGGGAAGAGTTGCATATGCACAGGCCACCACCTAATTGTGATTGTGGCAAATGTACTTGTCATGGATTAGCAACAACTGCAAGTAACTATGAGGCTGATCAGGTTTTTCAGTTTCTCATGGGTTTGTAGGAATCTTATGATCATATTAGGGGCCAGATTATCATGATGACTCCAGTTCCCACTCTTGAGAGAGCCTATTCCATTATTCTTACAGAAGAAAGGCAGAGAAACTCTAGGCATCATGTTGCTAATAATTCATCAACATTTCATATGCGCCAGACTAGTCAGGCTGTTCCATATCAAAGCAAAAGAAAGGGTAAGGAGATCAAGTGTGCTAACTGTGGCTTAACTAATTATACAGTTGATAGGTGCTACAGGTTGATTGGCTATCCAAGTGATTTCAAGTTTACCAAGAGGCCTACATATGCCAGACATCACTCTGGTGGTCCTATGTCACAGATGAATGCTAATCAGTCTCACTATGCTAACAATGTCAATGTGCCAAGCACATCATCTGATGTTGCAACTCAGTATGGCCATATTAAGAACAAGGTTTCAAAACTCATGCAAATTCTTGATCAAAGTGTTGCAACTTCTGCTTCTCCCATGAGTATTGCACCTATTGAAGATCATGAGGACACAGGCATGGATCCAACTGCAACTTATCATACATTAGGAGGTATACATCTTTGCTCTTTTCCTTCACATATTGTTTGCTCTACTTCTACACAGTTACAAGAGTATTTTGTTATAGATTCAGGAGCAACTGATCATGTCATTTGTGATATTAAATTGTTTACTTCACATGTTACTAATGTAAATACATTTGTGCAGCTACTAGACAACACTAGACTATCAGTCACCATGATAGGAAATGTGCAATTATCTGAATGTGTGACATTACAAAATGTGCTTTATGTGCCTTCATTTACTGTCAATTTAGTTTCAGTCACACAAATCACTAAATACAGATTATTTCACTTTCTCTTCACTCATGATGCATGCTTTCTTCAGGAGATTTCTTCAAAGATAAAGATTGGCCTCGCTGAAAGATTCAAATCCTTGTTTGTCTTACACATTCAAGATTTTCAACACTTTTCTGTCACCAGCAGTGCTGCTGCTTCTACTGTTTCATTTTCTAGTTCATTGAATAAAATTCAATCTGTTAATGCTGTCATACAACCTACTGCAAGCCAACTGTGGCATTATAGACTAGGGCATCCATCTATTCAGAGAATGCAACTCCTAGATTGTTGTAGTATTAATTGTCATGAGATCAAAGATTGTACAATTTGTCTAGAGGCTAAGCAGAGGAAACTCTCCTTCCCTACTAGCACATCTGTAACTCAGTCCATTTTTTCACTAGTTCACATTGATGTATAGGGTCCTTATTCTATCACATCTGTTAATGGACATAGATATTTCCTTACTCTTGTTGATGATTACTCCAAGTTTACTTGGATTCACTTATTCACAAACAAGTCAGAAGTTCAATCAATCATATTAAATTTCATTACACTCACAAAAAAATTAGTATAAAATAAAAATTAAAGCATTCAGATCAGATAATGGTTCTGAGTTTATGGTGTTAACTCCTACACTTAAAACTCAAACACCTGTGTATATACTCCACAGCAAAATGGAGTTGTTGAACGCAAGCATCAACATCTTCTTAATGTTACTAGAGCATTGATTTTTCAATCATCAGTTCCTCTAAAATTCTGGGGTGATGCAATCTTAACAGCAGCTTACTTAATCAACAGAACACCCTCTCCATTATTAGACAATGCTTGTCCTTTCACCAAGTTTTATGGACATAAACCAGATTATTCCAAACTAAGAATCTTTGGTTCTTTATGCTATGTGTCAACTCATGCTCAGCATAGAACAAAATTTGACTCTAGAGCTCATGCTTGCATTTTCATTGGGTATCCTCCACATACCAAAGGTTACAGATTATATAATATTCATACACACAAGATTTTAGTTTCAAAATATGTTCACTTTCTTGAGCATATATTTCCCTACTCAACAACTGCTCAGAATTTTTCACCACCAATACCTAGTATAGATACTAGTGATCTATTTCTAGATTCTCATCTCACTTCCTCTAGTTCTTCTCCTGTATCAAATTTAGATACTCAGATATCTGATAATTCACATATTCCTTCTCCTCACTCTCAGTCTCACTCCAATACACAATCTTATTCTCCATCACACTCACAGTCTGTTACACAAGAAATATCTGTTTCTCCTGATATTTCTTCTTCACATTCTCCCTCTCCTGTTCTTAGGAAATCTAGCAGAAGAGCTGTTACTCCAATCAAAATGAAAGATTATTATCATAATATTTCACACAAAGAACATTCTTCTGCTCATCCTATCTCTCACTATATTTCTTATGAACACTTATCACCATTTGATCACAGTTTTGCTCTCAATATTAGTTCTACTCCTGAACCTACTTCATATGCTCAGGCCATTCAATCTCCAGAGTGGACTAATGCAATCAAAGCAGAGCTCCAGGCTTTAGATGACCATAACACTTGGTCTGTTGTCTCATTACCACCAGGTCATAAACCAATTTGTTGTAAATATGTTTTCAAATTAAAACTAAAGCCTGATGGTTCTATTGACAAATATAAAGCTAGGTTAGTAGCTAAAGGTTACTCACAGAGATTTGGGCATGATTACTTTGAAACTTTTAGTCCAGTAGCAAAACTTACAACAGTTAGAACTCTTCTTGCAATTGTTGCTACACAGGGTTGGGATTGTGAGCAAATGGATGTCCATAATGATTTTCTTAATGGAGAACTAGATGAGGATATCTACATGACTATTCCACCAGGATACTTGTTTCAGGGGCATTGCTAATCCTGTGTTTAAATTACACAAATCACTTTATGGATTGAAACAAGCATCCAGGCAGTGGAATTTTAAGTTCTCTAATACTCTACAGAAGCTTAACTTCACACAATCCAAAACAGATTATTCACTCTTTACAAGAACTTGCTCACAAGGTTTCATTGCATTACTAGTATATGTGGATGATATACTAATCACAGGATCAAGTACAAAGTTAATCACAGATGTAAAAGAAATGTTACATAAAGAGTTCAAAATAAGAGATTTGGGAGCTGTTAAGTATTTTCTAGGACTTGAAGTGACTAGAGATCATCATGGCATACATATTTGCCAGAGAAAATATGTGCTGGAAATGTTAGCAGACACAGGGCTGACTGATTGTAAACCTGTGGTAAATCCAATTGAAGTCAATCTCAAGTATTCTTCCACAGATACAAACGTCTTACATGATCCATCAGTATACAGAACACTAATAGGAAAACTCATTTATCTCAACATCACTAGACCTGACATTTCATATGCAGTTGGGATATTGAGTCAATTCATGGATAAACCTTCAAGGAATCACTTAAATGCAGTTCACAGAATATTAAGATATCTGAAAAATGCACCAGGACAAGGAATCTTCTTTGCAGCTAATAATGAGCTGATTCTAACTTCTTATAGTGACTCAGACTGGGCTGCATGTCCTGACACTAGAAGATCCATCTCTGGCTATTGTATGTTTTTAGGAACTTCATTAATCAGTTGGAGAAGTAAGAAACAAACTACAGTAAGCAGATCATCCTCTGAAGCTGAATATAGAGCTTTATCTTTTGCTACTTGTAAAGTAATCTGGTTAATTTATCTACTAAAAGAATTCAATATAGAAGTAAAAAATCCTATCACATTATATTTTGATAATCAGTCTGCTATTCATTTGACAAAAAATCCTATCTTCCATGAAAGAACTAAACATTTAGAAATTGATTGTCCACCTTGATTCCAGGTTTTAGGTATTTTTCATGAAGAAAAGGAGTCAAAATGATGCATTTGGATGCATTTTATCGGAGATCACAAGCGCCAAGACTCCAAATAGGTGCCACGAAGGTTCCCAGAATGCCAAATGGGTCAAGGATGGAAGTTTGAGTTGAGTTCGAGCCCAAGGAAGAGCGGGGCGATCGCCCCGAACGGTTGGGGCGATTGCCCGCGCCGATCTGCTAGTTTTCTGGCGTTACTTTTCTCTGATTCTACATTTTAAACTCGAGATAAAGTTTTAGATGGAACAATTGATGTCACACATGTTTCAACAAAAGAACAGGTTGCAGACATTTTCACCAAGGCTTTAACACATGCTGATATGCTTAGATTGATGTCTAAGATGAGCTTAACTAATGTATATGCTCATCTTACGAGGGAGTCTCAGAACAGAAGAAATCAGACTGAAAATGATGAAGGAGCAAAAGCATTACTCAGCATAACAAACATAGGAAGCAGCCCCGGGGATGATGATATTATAGAGAGCTTCATGCAGTTTGGAGTATGGTGAGTCGAAGTTGTTAAAGGATTAGTATAGTTAGTTTAGAGTTAGTTAGGCAGTTTGAAACTCCCGCCTATTTCCGTTAATATCAAGGGTATATTGGGGAGTCTTGCTTAGTTGTTTTAACCAATTAGATTAGCTTGTTTGTGTATATATAGATGATAGAATAATTGCAGTTGGTAATTCAATTCAGTTGTAAAATCTCATTTCAATCATCAATACAATTGTTCTTCTATTTACATTGTTCTCAATTCACTCTCATCAATATTGAGTTCATGCTTTACTTCCGCATTTCTGATAGTTCATGCTAGAAGAGCTTACTGGCATTCTTTGGATGGATGGACGGGCAGGGCAATTTCGATTAGATGGGGCAACACAAAATTTTCGTTTAGCAAAATAGGCTTTTTTTTTAAATAAGATTTTGCAATATGTTAGTACAATTTGTATCAAATCCTAAGTTATATTTGTTTGTATTGTCTTTACCATGTAGGAGTTTTTTAGTGAAATTCATATTAAATTACCACAATATATATTTGGCAAAATTAAAAAGAACAAAGTTTGCTGGAAACCAATTTTTTCCTGATTTTGCACTACAAGAAATCCCCCGTTTAGCGACGGAACAAATCCGTCGCTAACCTAGCGACGAATCGCTAGGTTTAGCGACGGATTTGAGACGGATTGAGCGAATTCGCTCAATCCATCGCTAATCCGTCGCCAAATAACGACGGATAAAAATATCCGTCGCCATAATATCCGTCCCTAAATAAGTTGATCAAAATTAAAAAAAAAGAAAAAAATAAAAAGAAATCAATTTTAGCGATGGATAGCGACCCGTCGCTAAAATGGATATAGAAACGGGGCAGAACCCCTTTCTTCTCCATTTCCGTTTCTGCTTCTTCTTTCTTCCTCCTTTTCTTCTTCATTTCGCCATTTTCAATTTCTGACCAAAACTCTACCATTCCGGCCAATTTTGGAGTCTTCTCGAAGCTCGTGGGACAAGGAGCTCGGGTGGTCAATCAATTTCATCTTTTTTCAGCTTAATCGAAGGTATTTTGGCTAAAACCAATACTTTGCCAAATTTGGAGATTTTGTTAATTTCGAGTAATTTGAGCAATTGCATGTTTATTGTAAGTATGTAGTAGTTAGTTTAGCTTATATTACGTAGTGTGTTACCTTTGAGATGTACAATTGATATATTAATTGTGAATTTGGATTTTTAGTATAATGTTAGGATGTTTGTAAGTATGTAGGGCTTTTAATTTGATATTTTCGTATATGTAGTAGGATTAGGAAGATTTAGTTGAGTGTTTTGAAACCCTTACTTGTTGACAAATTTGGAAATTTTGTTAATTTCGACTAATTTGATCAATTGTATGTTTATGGGAACTATAGTATACTAGCTAGTTAACTTTGAGATGTGCAATTGATATATTGATTGTGAATTTGGATTGTTATTAGTATAATGTTAGGATATTTGTAAGTACGTAGTACTTTTGATTTGATAAATTCGTATATGCACTAGATTATGAAGATTTAATTAAGTGTTTGAGACCATTTGGTGATTATATTAACGTAAAATGCATGTTATGAATCTAATAATTGTAGACGTGTCAGGCTAATCATCTAATTATGAATCCTGATCGTTCATGGATGTACCGTCGCATAGTTAATGGCAGAATTCAGTCTAGTTTTGTGGAAGGGGTTGAATCATTCATCACTTTTGCACTTACACAGACTACTTGTTTGAGTGGGTATGTGTGTATTGTATGCTTAGTTGTTATGTGTATATATGCTTAGTTGTTTATTATCCCAACTTTTTGTGCTTTAATATATGTCAAATGTATATGTTTTACATGCCTATTCATGTATTCTTTACTAACACATTTTTTCCTGTAATTTCTTATATGCTCTGCAGATGCCGTGCCAAAGGAATTCCACATACCTTCCTCCCGGGTGTAAGGGTAGGGGGAGTCCATCGGGTTCTGGTGCGGGCAGTACACCAGCGAGTGGAGCTACTAGTCCTATGGTTGGCTATGATATTGGTGGGAGCAACAGCCAGTCTGAGGTTCCAAAGACTCCACCGGCCTCTACGTCACATGCTCCTGGTGACTACCCCTCGGACGGGTGTCCCTATCTCACGTTGACATACGGTGCTACATTTCAGGGGAAGCTGGTGTTGTTCCCCAACTGCAAGGACAAGTAAGTATTATGCATTTGTAGAACATAACTTAAGATAAATATATGTTACATGATTTTACTAATGAATATTCGTTTCTTGTTTGTCTCATTGATAACAGGTTTTGGCCACTAGCTGCTTCGGATAAACTCGGCAAAATCTTTAGGGGCAGGAGGGAGATGCTGGGACATGGAGGCGAGAAGTGGACAAACATCTCGGACCGGATGAAGCACTTTTATTTTGATGAGTTGCGGGTAAGCTTAAATGTTACAATGAATGCTTTGTTTGTTCTTTTAATCGTTGTGTTAATGTGTGTGGTATGTTAGCCACTATATCTATGAGTGGTATGTTAGCCACTGAACTTGGGTGATATGTTAGTCACCATTGTGTTAGTCAATTTTAGGACAATTTGAGTTGTATGTTAGCCACTAAGCTTGGTTTGATATGTTAGTCACCATTTATGAACTTGTTGTGTCATTCGAGTAGTATGTTAGCCACTAAACTTGGGTGATATGTTAGTCACCTCGTGTTAGTAAATTTTAGGACAATTTGAGCGGTATGTTAGACACTAAACTTGGTTTGATATGTTAGTCACCATTCATGAACTTGTTGTGTCATTTGAGTGGTATGTTAACCACTAAACTTGGGTCATATATTAGTCACCATTTTGTTAGTCAATTTTAGGACAATTTGAGTGGTATGTTAGCCACTAAACTTGGTTTGATATGTTAGTCACCATTCATGAACTTGTTGTGCCATTTGAGTGGTATGTTAGCCACTAAACTTGGGTGATATGTTGGTGTTTATTCATGAACTTATTGCACACAATTTGAGTGGTATGTTAGCCACTAAACTTGGTGTTATATTTAAATTGTTATCTTTCTTTAAACTGGTGTAATTTTTACTTTGTATGGAATTGTTGTAGAAAGACTACTACATTCCCAATGCCCTGGTGCCCCAATTGTACTCTGTTTTCAAGACTTTAGTATCAGACATCTATAGGAAAATGGTTCACAAAATGAAGGAGACACACAGACAACCAACTTGGGTGGGGAATGAGGAGTGGGCACTTTGGAAGGAGTACTGGAAGGATCCCTTTGTCCAGGATCAAGCTTTCAAGAACGAATAAAACCGTTTGGTAATTGCGAGATGAATACGAACCTTGACATCATTATAGGTCACGAGCTGTTGTTACAGATCAGGTGATGGAGGTTAGTAAATATGTTGTTTATGACTTGGAATATGATACATAATAGATTTTTTGCTTTCATTTCAATCAACTAACTACTTGTTTGCACATATGTTTTTTAGGCCAATAGAGGACATCCGAAGAGTGCTCTATACCACTTCAAGAAGGCTAAGCTGAAGAATTGCATTTGGACTGACGTGAGGGCCGAGCGTATTGCGGTACGTTTCTTTCTTAAGGTTAACATTTGTATTTGTGTATTTATAAGTGATTCCTAAAATTGCATCTCATTTCGTATGCACTTTACTATTGCAGAGTGAGGTGGAGAGGAGGATGGATGAGAGGATGATCGACGGTCATGAGCTGTCAATTGAAGAGCAAGACCAGATCTTCTTTGATGTCAACCTAGTGGACAGCAAGGGTCGAACATATGGATTGGCTATGAGTTCTAGTAGCTTCTCAGTGTCCCAGGGAGGATCACGATATGATGTTTTCACACAGGACCAGGTTCATGAGATGATGACTCCTCTCCACGAGGAAATAGTTGCGACCAAGGCAGCTTACCAGCAAGTGCTTGAGGAACAGGCTCGTATGGCTCAGCGGATGGACGCTTTGACCCAGATGCTCAGCACTTCTTCCCAGTACCACCCACCGCCTCCTCCCCATTCTTAGTTACATCAGACTTATGTTGTTTACGCTACATACTTTGACACTATCTCATCTTCTAGCTACTTGTGTTTGCATACTTTAGACTTCGCTATAGATAATTTATATTCATCGAATATTTGATAATGCAATTTATCTACGTGTGGATAATTAATGCAATTTAATTGTTTCGGGTATATTATGTATGATTATATTATGTGAAAAAAACAAGTGAAATGTGAAACAAGAATTTAAAATACAAAAAATAAAAATAAAAATAAAAAACAGTAAATTTAGCGACGGAATTAAATCCGTCGCTAAATTCACAAATTAAGGGCGAATTAGCCCATGGAATTTAGTTCCGTCGCTAAATCTCACACGAATTAGGGCGACCTAATGGTGGGATTTAGCGACGGATATAAATTCCATAACTAATTGGCGACGGATAAGTAATCCGTCGCTAATTCGGACGGACTGGTCATCCGTCGCCAGTTCGTCGTTATTTGGCGATGGAATACTTATCCGTCGCCAAAAAATTTGTGACGCATGGTATTGGGACGGGGAGTGATCCGTCGCTACGGATTTAGCAACGGATCGGTCCTGTTTTATCCGTCGCTAAAACAAGATTTTTTTGTAGTGTTGGTGTTAATTCTATAACCTTACAGAGGAACTTTTTTAAAGGTCACACGACTCACCCAATTATATACTGAAATCTCAAAAATAAATAACTCAATTTTGGACAATATTAGATTAAAGCCATAATAGAATTACTCTAATGAACATCAATGCAATATCAATTTATTCGGGTCATCTATAAAGGCCATTAGATTTGAGTGACTTGTTTTTACCATTCTGGGAACTTTAGGGGGGGTCAAAAATAATTTTTAGAGGGGGCAAAGTGTAATAAATCACATTTAGGGTAGGAGAAAGAAAAAATTGAGTGCAGTCAATTCCCCACTCTCACTACACATTGGCCTCGCCCCTGTGGACAGGTATGTCACTTAAACTTTTAGTTGATTCCCCTTTAATTGTCGTTGTTGTGTGTTTATCTCAAAATCATGAAAGCAGGTTTCTGAAACCAGGTTTCAGGTGAGTGAAACTAGTTTCAGCTAGTTTCAGATGAGTGAAACTAGTTTCAGAGAATTCTGAAACCAGGTTTCAGACGGGTGAAACTAGTTTCAGAAATTTCTGAAACCAAGTTTCAAGTTTCAGAAATCTTATGAAACCAGGTTTCAGCTAATGTTTACTCAAGATGATTGGACGGATCAGATTATTTCAGAGAGATCAAGGGCTGAGATCATTTCTTCATTTGTTAGTTTGTTAAACGGTTATTAAAGAGAAAATGTGAGAAAAGCAGCAAGTGGTCATCATTCGGTTTTCGATCTAGTTCTCTCGTTTCTTCACCATTTGATCGAGATTTTGGATAGCGGTTGAGGAAGGTTATTACATCGACAATTGGAAGATTCAGGTTTCGTGATCTGCACATAGAGAACTGGTTCGAGTTTCATCGTTGTTTCATTTTATCATTGAGATTGTTATCTTGTTTTCTCATTTGATTGATTGAGGAGTATAGATAGTCGATTGAGCTTGATCTTTGTATAGATTGTATAAGCTTGTAATCGAATCTCAGCTGATATCAATATACGTGCTTGGCTTCCCGTGGATGTAGGATATATTAGCCGAACCACGTAAATTCCGTGTTTCTTCGTTTTTTTTCGTTTTGGTTGATCGATTGTGTTTGTTTGTTTGAGATTATTGTTGTGACTCAACAATTGGCGCCGTCTGTGGGAAAGGTTTTGAATCTCAACTGTTTTCGATCAAGAAATGGGATCATCTATGAGATTTGATGTTGAAAAGTTCACGGAGAAAACCGATTTCGGTTTATGGAAAGCCAAGATGGAAGCATTGTTGATTCATCAAGGTTTAGATGCTGCACTCTTGGGAGATAAAGGATTTGCAGAAGGATTTGATGCCAAGGAGAAGGCTACTATCATGGGAAGAGCTCGTAGCACAATCATATTGTCCCTTGATGACAAGATTCTCCGGGAAGTAATCAAGATCAAAACAGCTAAAGAAATCTGGGACAAGCTGGAAGATATGTATAACTCTAAAACTTCTGCAAACAAGTTGCATCTCAGGAAAAGATTGTTTAACTTTCGAATCAGCACAGACAAATCTATTTCACAGCAGCTTGATGAGTTTAACAAGATGTGCCAGGATCTGGAGAGTGTTAGCATTGAAGTCTCTGATGAGGATAAGGCATTAGTAATCTTGGGAGCCCTGCCTAAATCATATGAGCACTTCATTGATGCTCTAGTTATTCATAAGAGCACCAGTGACATATGATGATGTTGATGTTGCCCTGAGGAACAAGGAGCTGCATAAGGGACCCCATACTGGAAATGACAATGCAGCTGAAAGTTTAAATATCAAGGAGAGGTGGAGTCATAAGATGCAGGCCAAGCAGAAAGCACCTGTACCTGCAGATGCTAGAAGATTTGAAAAACACAAGTCTGCAGATGGAAATAACTCAGAAAAAAGGAAGTGTTTCTATTGCAAAATGCCAGGCCATCTCAAGAAGCAGTGTTTCAAGTATAAGAGAGACAAGAAGGCAAATTGCGAGTTAATGATCTGAGAAAACAATATGGCTCATAATGCACATATTCTTTGATGCACAGATGTATGGTGATGCTGAAGCTTTAGTAGTCTCTGAGGCTTGTTCAGTAGTGAAATCAAAGTCTAATGATTACTGGGTACTGGATTCTGGATGCTCATTTCATATGAGCCCTAACCTTGAGTGGTTCATAAACTACAAAGCTAAGAAAGGTGGTTCTGTATTACTAGGTGATGATTTTGAGTGCAACATTGAAGGGATTGGTGATATAAGGCTCAAGCTGCATGATGGAGTTGTAAGAATGCTTACAAATGTTAGGTACATACCTAAACTGAAGAGGAATCTCATTTCCCTTGGTGTACTAGACAGTACTGGTCACAAATATTCCTCAGAAAATGGTGTTCTGAGCATTACTAAGTCTGGCATCATTGTAATGAAAGGCTTGAAGGAAAATGGTCTCTATTATCTGGTAGGAGATACAGTTTCTGGGGAATCTTCACATGTTAGTGCTCAAGACAACACTCAGCTATGGCATGCAAGGTTGGGACACCTCAGTGAGAAGGGACTCAGAGAATTATCAAAACAAAACCTGCTGTGTGGAGATCAAATAAATCACCTGCAATTCTGTGAAAACTGTATTTTTGGAAAATCTCATAAGGTTGGTTTTGACACAGCAAAGCACAATACTCTAGCACCTCTTGATTACCTTCATTCAGACTTGTGGGGACCTACAAATACACAAACTATGGGTGGAGGAAGGTATTTCATGTCAATCATTGATGATTATTCAAGAAAGGTGTGGCTGATAATCTTGAAGTCAAAAGATGAAGCTTTCAGCAAATTTAGAGATTGGTCAATTGAGGTGGAAAATACTACAGGCAGGAAAATCAAGCATCTCAGAATAGATAATGGTTTGGAGTTTCTCTCTAATGATTTCAATGAGTTCTGCAAAAACAAGGGCATTGTGAGACATAAAACAATACCAGGCACACCTCAACAGAATGGAGTTGCTGAGAGGTTCAATAGAACTGTGCTAGAGAGGATCAGATGTATGTTGATTAGCTCAGGTCTGAGCAAATGTTTCTGGGGTGAAGCTGCTGCTACAGCATGCTATCTCATAAATAGGAGCGCCTCAGCACCTCTGAACAATTTAACACCTGAGGAACTGTGGTCAGGCAAACCTCCTTATCTAGGACATTTGAAGGTATTTGGGTGTTTGGCTCTGGCTCATGTGAGGCAAGGGAAGCTGGAACCAAGGGCACTTAGATGCATTTTTTTGGGATACCCTACTGGTGTAAAAGGGTACAAGTTGTGGATAATTGATCAGAAAAAATGTATCATTAGCAGGGATGTGGTTTTTAATGAAACTATTATGCCACTCAGGCCTGTGGACAACAATACAGGAATTCAGGTGGAGCATTGAAGAATATCGGTGACTTACATGCAAATGATAAGCATACATCTATGGATGAGCATAGAGAACAACTGATATGGAGAATTCATCCTCTAGAGATACTGATTTAGGGAATGCAGATGAAACAAATGTGTTATCCACTTATCAATGCTAAAGATAGAGAGAAGAGGCTAAATAGGAAGGTGCCTGATATGTATGGTTATGGACAGGTGGGAAAATCTTACAATGTAGCCTATGCTCTATCAGTAGCAGAAGATATAAACTACTCAGAACCTAGCACTTATCAAGAAGCTATTAGTTGCAATGATAGTGAAAAGTGGATTCTGACAATTCATGAAGAGTTGGTTTCCTTGGAGAAAATGATACTTGGGATATAGTTACTATACCCAAGAACAAGAAGCTTGTGGGATGCAAATGGATATTCAAAAGGAAGGTTGAAACTGGGACAGCTCACTCAATCAGGTTTAAAGCAAGGCTTGTTGCAAGAGGTTTCACACAGAAGGAAGGTATAGATTATACAGAAATCTTCTCACCTGTGGTAAAGCATGTGTCTATAAGGGTTCTCTTAGCCATGGTAACTCAATGGGGCTTACAATTACAGCAGATGGATGTCAAAACTGCATTTTTACATGGTCTGCTAGAAGAAACAATATATATGAAAATCCCTGAGGGCATTCATATTGAAGACAAGGAAAACAAGGCATGTTTGTTGAAAAGGTCTCTATATGGTTTGAAACAAAGTCCTCGACAATGGTATAAGAGATTTGATGAATTCATGAGCTCAATACAGTTTATAAGGAGCAGGTATGACAGCTGTATATATTTTTCAAATATTCACAGTGAGAGTTGCATATATTTGCTGTTATATGTTGATGATATATTGATAGCTGGGAAGTCTCTTGATGAAATTAGTAAATTAAAGACTAAGTTGAGCTCTGAGTTTGAAATGAAAGATCTGGGAGAAGCTAGTAGAATACTTGGTATGGACATTAGCAGACAAGAACATGATAGAAGCTTATTTCTATCACAATCTGCATATCTGACTAAGGTGCTTGCAAAGTTCAACATGAATATGTCAAAACCTGTATCTGTACCTGTAATTCCTGGAACTAAGCTGTCAGTAAGTCAATGTCCTGTGAAACAAGCTGATATACAGGAAATGTTCAAGATTCCTTATGCAAATCGAGGAAGCATAATGTATTCAATGATTTCTTTGAGACTGATTTAGCTTTTGCTATGAGTATCATTAGTAGATTTATGAGCAATCCTGGTATGATACATTGGAATACAGTGAAAGGTGTAGTCAGATATATCAAGGGAACAGTTCATCATGGTGCAAGTTTTCGCATCTTCTACTGAGCTACCCGAAAGGTTTTGTAGATGCGATTTTGCATCTAATATAGATTCAAGGAAATCTGTTACAGGTTTTGTATTTACATTGTTTGCATCGCTATCTCTTGGAAATGTTCTCGTGTCTATAGTAGCATTATCTACAACCGAGGTGAGTTTATTGCAAGAATCGAGGGAATCAAGGAAGCGTATGGTTGAATGGTTTGATTACGAGTTGGGCATTGAACAAGATTGTGTATCTGATGTGTGATAATCGAGTGCTATTAGATTAGCAAAGCATCAACATTTTCATGAAAGGACCAAGCACATAGATGTGAGATTATACTTCATAAGAGATATCATAGATGGAGGAGCAATTAAAGTTGAAAAGGTTCATACTACAGAAAATGCTGCAGATTTCTTAACAAAAGCATTGTCAGCTGCCAAGTTCAAGCATTGTGCAGACCTGATAAATGTTGGTGAAATTGTCTAATTTTTTTTTGCACAGAGATTATGGAAGGCATGCTCTAGCCATAAGGGAGCTTAAGTGGTTGTTTGTTCTACCGGGTAAAGAACAGTAAATTGGGAAAAGTGCATGTAGACTTGATTTTGAGCTAAGGTGGAGTTTGTTGTGTGTTTATCTCAAAATCATGAAAGCAGGTTTCTGAAACCAGGTTTCAGGTGAGTGAAACTAGTTTCAGCTAGTTTCAGATGAGTGAAACTAGTTTCAGAGAATTCTGAAACCAGGTTTCAGACGGGTGAAACTAGTTTCAGAAATTTCTGAAACCAAGTTTCAAGTTTCAGAAATCTTATGAAACCAGGTTTCAGCTAATGTTTACTCAAGATGATTGGACGGATCAGATTATTTCAGAGAGATCAAGGGCTGAGATCATTTCTTCATTTGTTAGTTTGTTAAACGGTTATTAAAGAGAAAATGTGAAGAAAAGCAGCAAGTGGCTGTCATTCAGTTTTCGATCTAGTTCTCTCTCGTTTCTTCACCATTTGATCTGAGATTTTGGATAGCGGTTGAGGAAGGTTATTCGCACGACTGACAATTGGAAGATTCAGGTTTCGTGATCTGCACATAGAGAACTGGTTCGAGTTTCATCGTTGTTTCATTTTATCATTGAGATTGTTATCTTGTTTTCTCATTTGATTGATTGAGGAGTATAGATAGTCGATTGAGCTTGATCTTTGTATAGATTGTATAAGCTTGTAATCGAATCTCAGCTGATATCAATATACGTGCTTGGTTTCCCGTGGATGTAGGATATATTAGCCGAACCACGTAAATTCCGTGTTTCTTCGTTTTGGTTGATCGATTGTGTTTGTTTGTTTGAGATTATTGTTGTGACTCAACAGTCGTGTATTTGAAAAGTTCAGTGGAGGAGGAACGGTGTGTATATATGACATTGTTATGTCAATTTATGTTTGCAGAATGAAAGTATCGCTACCCAGCGTCCCCGTGAAAGAGGTGAGCCATTTTACCGTCAATTACACAACATATTCTCAGTAGGGCGGTGTGCAGTTGTTTGTGGCAAAGATGTTAACTACGCAGGGTGTCGAATCTGGAGACGGAGGTGATGTTGTCGATCCTCCTGCAATCTGAAACAATTAGTATTAGGATTAAACAAATATCTATTTAATTGAGTAGTAGTAGGTTGAATGACGGACTTAATTAAATTCAACTTCGTTTGTTTGTTGCAAATTACTTTGTTCCGAATTAGTGTAACTTACATTGTCAACATGTGTGACGTAGTTTAACATGATCTACATTATGTAGTCCTTATGATTTATATTCACATGTGAACAGATGTTCAATAGCCTTATATGGTATGAAAATCTGAATTGTTAGAAATTTATAAAGTACAACATAATCTGTTACCATACCCTCAAAACTCCTTAGGTCACACCAAATCTAGGACATAGGGACAACAAAATCGGGAACGTATCACAGACGAGGTAATGTCGTATGGTATTAGACATGTAAATTGTACTATCAACAAATGAGATTTAACACTATGTCAATGATGAAATCTATCTATCTATATAATACATTAAACAAAAAATGCTTGGAGCCATTTTAGAGTGTCCATTTCAAACAATTATTTGACAAATCCTTGTGTTGTGGTTGGTCCATTCTTTTTCTAAGTGTAAAATCCTTTTGTTCTGATTGATCAAATATATTAAATCTTCCTGATGTAATATGAGTTAGGTGAAAAAATTGCAAAGGACGTTTTCTTTGCAAAATCTAGCATTTATTTGGTTTTTGTTATGTTAACAAAGAAATTAAAGAAATAAGATTCAATCAACATTATTACATCTCAATAACAGGCAATCGATTAAATATTTCCAAAAATCAAATGCTACACTGCTGTACTAAAATTCAATAACTAGGTTCTAAATTTCTAATCATGTTTTAAATATACAAACCTCCAATCCATTTATCTCATTCAATATCATCCAGCCCTCTCAAATATCAATTAGATTGATCAACTTTGGTACTCGCTTAGTCAAAGTTAACAGAATTGTTAATTTTGACCGAATTAGTAAGAATTATCATGAATTACTCAATAAAAAATAGTTAGTAGCTACCTAATCAGGTACCAACTACCTTATCATATCATCAACAAATTACCTTATCAGCTAATTTTGTTAAACAGAGTCGTTATGTTTTGAGGAGACTTGTAATTTTTTCATCATTAATCAAGAAGAATGCCAAATAGGCCCGTGTTATGTTATATTGAATGAACGCGGCTATCACTCTGGAGCCTTTATCAAGGGAATGCATGTGACATTCTCCGGTTGGCAAGTGGTGGAGGAGCTGCAATCGACTTGCAGAAGTTGGTGAGTGTAGGTACAGATGAGCTGATCAAAGGGAAAAACTTATCGATGCAATCTTGTTCAACTTGAAGGAACTTCTCACAACATGCAAGGGTAATGTATTGTAGCTTAAGCGTGAAGACGGAAGCCACTAACTCTTCGACACAATTTGAAACACCTTTGATTGTGTCCAAACATTCTGCACCAGGTCATGCCGGTGGCTCCTGTGGTGTGAAGGTCGCCAGTGAGCTTGTCACTGAATGGAACACAACGAAGATTGTGATTGTGTACATGGTTCTAGATTGAGTCATGTTACTGCAAGGACTACTGATTATGTTGGGTTATGAATGTGATGAGTTTGACAGAATAAGTCAAGTTTCTCTGTGGCTTTTGAGGAGGCTATTTATGGGGGATTGTAGTTAACTATTTAATGCGTCATGAAATTAATTATTTTGTTAGCATTTATGAGAACATAACAATTCAAGAAAATCGAAACGTGCTTATTTCCACATTGTTTTGCTGCATTTTTCTATAAACATTCCATGAAAAATAATATTTCCTCCGCCCGTAATATAGTTACATGTTAGTATATTTCTGCATTTAAATATACATGTGGATATTACATGTTCATTTTAATAGCGTAATGCATAATTTACAGAAAAAACAGAAAGAGGAAGAATTAAATAAGATTGAAATTAAATGGATCGAGAAGGAAGTTTTCACGTTTCAACTAATAAAGCATTTTTCAATTGTTATTGTAACCTTTATTTTGGTAGTTATTGTTACATTTGCTTAGGATGAGTATTGTTTAAATTGCCACTTTAATATAATAAACTAGTTTTAACCCGTGGCGATGCCACGGTATACCATTTTGGGCGTTCCGTTAAAGTTGTCCATTTTCATTTCATTGTCATTTAGGAATAATTATATAATTTTATATCTTCTACTATTCCTAATAAAGTTCAAAGGTAACTTAAGCAATCAAACCAAATAGCAATAAAGTTATAAAGTAAACTCACATGTACTATATAGTGTTATAATATTACTCTCCTTAATTTCAATGCAATATATTAAAAAAAAATAGATAAGATATGCGTGTGTATGATTGAGGGTAAAATGCAGGAATGTAACCTATGTTCTTCAAACTATGCACGGATGTACCCCATGCTCTTTAAATTGCACAGATGTACCCATGTTCCTTAAAACTATGCACTTGTCACTCCGTCTATTGACACTAACTTTGACCGACGGAAAAAAGGAAAAGCCCATTATACCCTTCATATAATAGCAAACAAATTTTCCCAAATCAATCCATCTTAACCATGTTACAACATTCATGTATCCGATTCTCTCAACCCCTTACACCGCACGCTAATCCGACGGCACACCAACCACCATCGCAATCTGTACACACTCCGACCACCACAGTCCGCATACTCCGACCACCGCAACCAATTTTTTCCGACTCCATGGCTAGTGTAAGATAACCTTTTATTTTTTCCTTCTCCTTCTTGATAATTTTGATGTTGTTGAAGAAAAAATAAGTGATAGAGAGTTCAGAGAATCGATGGAATGACACACTTAATTAGCTATTGATATGCACAAATCAAAACTTGGAAAGGCCTTATGAGTTGCTGCATTTTCATTTATGTCTTTCATGGTGCCCAGGTAAAGCTGCTACGAGACAAATAAAGAAATTGAAATATGATTATATTATCTATATGAGTTGAAATGTGGTCCATTTGTGTACTGTTGTTGGAGTTTTATATTGTACACTTGACTAGTTTAGTTTGTTCTTTTATTTTTGTTTCCATGTATGTTAGAAAGTTACTTGCACCTTGTAATTAATCAAATGAAGTATGGTAACTAGAATGAAGAAGTAAAAACAAGGTATAGAAATGGTAAATGCATAAACATATACTAAGAAACTGTATTTAACTCATGCTTCTTCTCCTCAACTTCCAATTAGTTTTTCCTATAACTGAAGTTCTATTCCAGCTCAGGCCCCTGATGAAGAAGAGAACTTTCGGATGCTGATGGCATATTGGCAGAAGATTTTGAGGATCCAGCAGATGATGACATATTTGCGAAAAGGCCTGATGATCATTCTAGGAAATCATGGAGAAAATATAAGGCTGTTTTGAAAGCTGAACAAGAATAAGGAGCAGGAAAGAAAAGACAAAAAATTAAACGAAAAAACAATGAAAGAACAGAACATGGTGATCATGAAGATCAGGTTCCCCGAAATGAAGAACATGGTGATGAACAATCATGCCCATCAACTCAGCTCCACTTACAGTCAAGTCAGGGTTATAGTAGAGTAAGAAAAAAGACTCAAAATTAACCTAGAAAGGATAATGCACAACCTGAGGAGAAGTGGTACTCAGACGATGGGTCTGGAACTGATGAGGAATTAGATAAAATGTTAGATTCTGAGATGACAAACCTAGAGAGATACTAAATGCATATGAAGAGTATAAGATGTCAAATTATCCTAATTACCCCAAGGGTTTTGAACTTACAGTTGTGATGATGTTTGCCTCCCGGAGTCTCTTTAAGCAAGTACTTCGAGATTGGGTCATATCCAAAGGGTGGAACTTGGACTTTACAAAACGTAGCAAGTTTATTGTATGTGGTAAATGCAAAGGTGATGAATGCACATGGAGGTTTCGTGCATCTCGTCAACAAAACTCATCCACATTTCAGGTATGAAGACTATGGCTCCTTATCTAAATTAATATTGATATACACATCAGGTGAAGACTATGGCTGGTGAACATAAATGTTCCTTTTTGAAGTCAAATCCACTAGCCAACTACAAGTGGATGGCAATGAGAATTGCGAGGGATGTCAGGGACATGCCGACGGTTTCGGGCGTCTCCTACCACTATAAAAGAGCGCCTTAGGTCTCATAATTCACACACATAAGCTCTCTTGAGAGAGAAACAGTCCTCGTGGAATATAAACCCTAAACGAGCAAAGCCCTGGCCGTCAGCAATCAAGAAGAAGAAACCGTAGCCCTCAAGAATATTGAAGAACGAAGAACGCAACCGTCTAAAAATAAGCATACTCTTTCTTTACTTTGTTTTATTAATTTAGTGATGATGTCTACATACGTTGTGAGTACCTAAACTTCTTTTAGTAAAGGCGAACCGCCAAAACTCGATTGCGCTATTTCTTTATATACCGTGATATATTAATGAATTATTTTTAAACGTAATCCGTATTTGTTCTTTATTCGTCCGGCTCTCCATGTGAGGTACCACCTTGCTCGATTAGGTGCTGGTAGAGGTATTAAAGGATTATGTGTGCCTTGTCTGAAAACGAGGCGTGACGGTGTGTTGAGTGACACAACATACTATTGGTATAGCGCGGGGGTGTCTGAATTAACTACGACTTGATCCTCCTAGCACGTCCCCTTGCGGCCACTAGATGACAAGTACGTTGTTTATTACCAAGTAGTTGGGAATAACATGGTAAGAGGGAAGGTTTGGGAACCTTTACACCTTTTTAATATTGATTACAACACTTGCTATTTTACGATTTGCTATTACATACGACCCTGCATGACAAATTTATATTTGATTTCAAAAGCAACGACCGATAAACCTGTTTACTCTACGCATAATAATATGTGTCGTAAATTGTTTGTTCCTATGCTAAGTGTCCGTGGAGAACGACATTCCATGTCAACTATCCACTATATTAATCATATTTGTGTAGAATAGTAGACTTCTAGCATTAATATTAATTTAAATTTTTACGTGTGAATGGAAACAGTTAAGTACAATGATATTTGGTTTCCCAAGCACCCATCAATAACTAATTTGGGGAAACATATCATAGAAGCAAGCATGGCATCTGGAATGAATACCGGTCATAAGGTTTTCATCCCCATGGTGATGATGAGACCATCGGATGAGATTAAGTTTCCTCTAAGTTTTTATAGGAGACAATTTACTATATTCCCCTTCTTTGCAATGATGATAAATAAAGTCAGGGACTCTCTCTCTCCCTCCCTCCCTCTCATGTCGATCTTTACTTACCTTCTCTTATATTCAGCCACGGACAACTGTATGTTGCTCTCTCTAGAGTTACAAGTAGAAATGGACTGAAAGTACTCATATGTTATAATGAATGTAAGACGTACAACAGGACAACCAATGTGGTTCACAAAGAAGTTTTTGATAAATTGTAGGCAAATTTATTTTATTATACGCGTTAGTTAACACATAATTTTAAATAACTTTATATGTTTCCTAATATACTAGAATGCGTATGTCACGCTACACGTGACAAGCGCTTGTTTTCACCGATGTTTATAGTTATTTTTTAAGTATTTTTTTTTCATTTGATTGTTACGCTTGGTTATCAAATTTGGAACTTCTTCTTCTTCTTCTTCTTCTTCTTCTTCTTCTTCTTCTTATTATTATTATTATTATTATTAATTTGAAGCTGTCCATGATAATGAGAAATATATATAATTATATTCATGTATATCTAGATAAATTATCTTGAGATTGATCTAATTAAAACATTTATGTTGTTAGAGAATTGTACATACCTAGTTATTATGTAAAGTTGATTAAGACTTAGTTCACCCTATATAGTACAAATATTGGGTGACACTTCAAAGCCTATAGAATTTATAGTGATGTTGTGTACAAGTTATTGTGAGCTAAAAAATTGCCAATCCTTAACAAAACACACATTAACTCTGAATTATAATATCCTCAATAAGGCCAGCAACAGTACGAGGAAATCTAATGTTTTGTCATAAACCATTGCAATCACCTCCAGCAACACAGAAGAATATCCAAGTTTTTGTGCAAGTCTCATTCCCATCTGAGCAGCAATGACTTTTGCAATTTCAGGACTAAAGTTCCCATGAAGTCGCTTACGCAAGCCACACTAAAACCAAGTCATCATGGCATTCCATCCACCTGCTCCCTCTCCAGTTGGCACGGCTGAATCGATCGAAAGTCTCATTGTCAAAAGTGACATGTCTAAACGTTCAGAATATATATGATCATTTCAAGGATCAATTTAATGACATGTAGTATTGTTTATCAGACATCTTCAAATACAATCTGGACCGTATCAGAGATTACAGGATGCCCCAGATTATAAGCAATAAACAGGTGATATGGTGAGGATTATCAAATTTGAGCCAGCTCATCAGTTAAATAGTTGTACGCAACACGTTTTCGGCTAAACGCAACACAAAATATTTGTAACTTGACCAAAATGCCCCCATCTAAAAAAATAAACTTACAAAGTTAACGAAAAATCGAAATAACTCGTATATACAAACACAAAAACATTAACATGCACGATCGAACACAAAATAACAACACTAAACATGAATCGGAAAAAAATAAACAATTTTTTTTCTGCAAAATATTTCGTTTATACAAAAAACATTAACATGTACGGTGGAACACAAAATAACAATACTAAACATGAATCAGGAAAAAAATTTAATGTTTTTTTCCGGAAAATATTTCGTTTTTACAAAAGTTAAAAAAACCCCAAAAAAACAAAAAAAAAAAAAATGGAACCATGATATGGTCGGTTTTAAAACCGGCCATATCATAAAGTGGCCGGTTTTAAAACCGGCCACTTCACGAACTGGCCGGTTTTAAAACCGGCCAGTTCATGAATATGCCTTTTTTTAATTTTTTTTTAAAAAACCGGAACATGAACTGGTCGGTTTTAAAACTGGCCAAATCATAATGTGGCCGGTTTTAAAACCAGCCATTTCATAAATTTCCCCTTTTTTTAAAATTTTTTTTTTTAATTTTTCGAAATTACTTCAAGATTTTTGTAAATATTTTTATAACCGAAATATTTTTTGAAGAAAAACTTTTTTTCAAAATTTCGAAATTTTTTCCTTTTGTGTTTACTGTTGTTAATTAGTGTCCGTACATGTTCGCATAATGTTTTCGTGTTTGCATATACGAGTTTTTTTAATTTTTTCGTATTTTATAAGTTTGTTTTTTAGCTAAGGGCATTTCCATCAAGTTACAAAATATTTGTGTTGCGTTTAGCCGAAGACGTGTTGCGTCATTCATTCATTAGGTTTGATTACCAAAAGGAACATGGTAGAAGTTTTGAATAATCTTAATTGGCATCAGAGAAATTTTTTGCTAATTCAAACCTCTAAAATACAATATAAAAGAATCCCTAGTGCACTAAACGGGCTTATTTGTTGAGGCTAGTCCACAGGTGAAAGCTCCCTTCTCAGTTGATGAATTTTTAGATTACATGAAACCTGTTTTTCATACTTTCATACAATTGTCCAATATTAGGAATCAAAAGCACCCCATTCTTCCTGATAATTCAGCAACTAACCATCGATTATGACTTAAACTTAATGATAAGTCTGCTGAAAATTTTAGAATAAGGAAAATATTACTGGGGATTACAAGTAGGCTGCATTAAGTTATAAGAACTTAGTGACTGATAACCAACCAGGGATTAAGCAACCATGTATAATTATGAGAAAACCGGGGAAAAGAGAAAATTAAGCAAAATGATACTACCTTATTTCTAAAAATCGAGATACTGCTAGAAATAACCAGACTGATGTGAGAGCAATTTTTATCGAAATGTGTTAGGAATATTTATTTAGATTTTGATCAGCAACCTTAATGACTTATCTTAGTTCAGAAAGATAATTAGTACTCTCAGTTCACTTGAACATTGTATAAGAGGAAACTTACTAAGTATGTTAGTTTAGTTAATCTTGTATAGGACGTTAGGTCTTTTGAATGTAATTTTTATATCTTTAAAAGAAGACCAATAAGCAAGCATACAGCAGGAGGACATCAAATTTGAAGAACAAGTCAACTGCGCAAGATTGCTGAAGACAAGTGATGAGTCGTTATTTTAACAACTTATTTAGTCTTTCTTTACTGTGTTTTGTTAAGTCCTTTAGCCTTTTTATTAATGTTTTGGTGCTCTTTTACGTTTTGGGTATTTTTGTGTGTTTTTGTGTTTTTTTTAGGCGTTTTTAGGTAAAAAGGCAAGGAAATGGAGGATCGTAGAGAATCGAAGTTCGTTCGAAGCTTCTAGAAGCGTACAAAGGTGTTAGTGGGCCAATTACTCCAAAGGGGTGACTAGGAAGTGGGCTAAAGGGATGTCAAAGGAGAGAAAGTGGACAAAAACTGACTTTTACCCGAAAGAGTACCTCACCGCAGTGAGTGATGAGACCATAATTTAGAGGTTCATCATGTTTTTTTTACCATATTTTTGTAAGTCTTTGATAGTATTTTATAGTGTTTCTTGTGCTTTTTCATGTTTTTCGTGTTTTAGTTGTGCTTTGCAGATTGTCGTGTTTTTAGGTGAAAATCGGAGTAAAAATGATATTTTGGAAATTTTGAGAAAAATCTAGAGCTTTGAAAGTTGAGCAAAATGGCGAAAACGGAAGTGGATTCGGAGTTCGGACTAAGATTGTAGAGTCACTTAAGCAAGACTGCGAAAAAATGAAACTTACGGAGTAGTCTAGCCATTTTGGTCATAACTCTCTCATACGATGTCCGATTGACCTGATTTTAGTGGCCACGCGTAGATAATTCAAAGAACTACAACTTTGTTCAGGACTCGTCCCAGAATTCAGCCAGGACGAGTCCCCACAGCCCGCATTTCAGGACGCATCCAAAATTGAGCTAGGACGCGTCCCTTTTCAGCGAGATCTCTGTTTATCTACTTACTCGATTTTAGACATTGAAAAACACATTCTTCTCTACGTTTTTTAGCTCTCAAGCAAGAACAAACCCTAGTTTTGATTCTCTTTCCTTGTTTTCTCATTGATTCGACTTGTAATCACATACTTGACATCGGATTCATACTTTGAGGTTAGATTATCAATCAATTCATTCTTTCTTTCACAATTCTATCTCTTGTGATTGATTTCTTGATTGTATGCTTATCGTATTCTCTTGCATGTTTAATTCGATCGTGACAATAAATATGTATGCTATCGATTTAATTATGATTAGCTAATTTGTTAGTGAATACGATAGTGATGTGAGATTAATCGAATTAGAGTATTAACCTAGAATCGTTCATACGTGTTAAGCTAATTCAAGATCTTCGTAAAACCCCTAATTCAATACGCTCGTTTCAAACCTTCAAATCGTTTTGGTTATGAATCAATCGTCTGACAATCGATTGATTTCACTACTTCTAGATTTTCAAATGATGTCTTGGCTAAATTGAATTAGTGCTTTTCTGGACAAATAACTGTGACAAACATATGAACGATAGGTTTAACTCTGTTTTTGATTTCTCTGAATTGCTACCGTGTTCATTATTTCTCTTCCTTGATCAAACTTTCTTCGTATTTACTTAGTTTTACCAACTGTGATTCTACAAATACAAACCAACCGATTGTTTCTCTGCAAACTTTTACGTTTTAAACACTTTAAACGCTAAGTTGCCTAGTTAACTCCTACCGTAGTGTTTTGGAGTGTTTAATCGTTTTTGTTTGTTTGATACTGCTCTGTGTTTGAGATTTTCTGGGACTAACAGAAACTAAATTTCGGTTCAGATTTTCTGTTAGTAGAGTTTCAGGAATGGCAAAATACGAAGATTACTACCAACCTGGGGCCATGCAGAACCCCCAGGCGAATGAAAGGTGCGACCTGTGTTATAATTATGGACATGGTGCCAATATGTGCCGACTTCCAGAAGCAATGGCTGAGAACCCCTACCCTGAGGTAGTCATCTGGTTCCAAAAAAGACAAAAGGGAGTCTGGGTGCCCAATAACAACCTGAGTTATGGTAATAATTTCTATCAGAATGCCCCACCAAAACACCAGCAGGAGCAGGAACCTTTGGAGCAGAGCCTAAGGCGCTTTATGGATGATTCTGATTAGTTCTACTACAACTGGGGGAAGGCTCAGGAGAGGATAGACAAGCGTGCGGAAAGGATGGAGCAATCCCAGAAAAGGCTCGAGGAGGCTATGGGACAGTTACTTGCGAGAGCTCAACAACAAGAGGCTTGTAAGCTCCCTAGTACAGTGGAGAAGTGCTTTATGGTGAAATTCACTATTAGCGAGGAATCGACACCACCAGTGCAGGTAACTCAAGGAAGGAATACTACTTGTTCTTACTGTAATTGGAAGGGAGTAATCCCACAGGTTGAGGAGACTATTAAGCTGGGTCTGGCTAAAATTTTGAAGTCTAAGGTTCCTTTGGTTTCGAAAGGTCCAGTAGAGGAGGCGATTGAGAAACCCACCGACGCAATGCCACAGGTAATCCCCAAGGGAGGTAAACGTTTCAGTCATTCTGACAGTTTTGACTTGGTAGTAGGGATAGGAGAGATTCCAGATGCATTTGGGATTGTAGACACTGGGTCGAGTTGCAACCTGATCACATTTGGTAGATATGAGAAGTTGGGGCTAAAGGGCATGAAACCGGTTAAATGCATGATGTTACTTGTAGATGGGTCCCGAAGCCGACCAATGGGTTTGATAGAGGGCGTCAAGGTTAACTTGGATGGAGTCGAGGTGCCTACTGACTTTGTGGTGATTGAGTCACCCCCACATGTGCCCGGTACCAAGGAAAGTGATACAATGTTGCTAGGTTGCCCCTTCATCAAAGCGACTCGCATGGTGATCGACCTCCACTCCCGTACCTGCACATATGAGGTACAAGGTAAGCAACAAAAGTTTCTAGCCTATTCTGATCCCAAATTAGTTGCTGCACAGGATAGGAGCAAGAAGTATGTAGGGGCTTTCACTGGACCCTTGTATATTTATTCTCATTTGCAGGGTAGGAAGACAGCTCGGAAGACTGGGAAACCTTTTGGTTCTCAGTGATTGAAGGCGCCGAAGTTGTTGCTTTGCATTTAGGACATCACTACGGTTGGTTATTCTACACAATCTTTATTTTGTCTTTTCTGTACTTACTATTACTAGAGACTAGCTATAGCGTAGGTTTGGGGAGGACATTTTGACTGTGTATTTTTTATTATGTTGTCCTGCTATGTATCTTTTGTTTTAAGTGGTATGTTAGCCGCTTTGTGACTCTGTGGGGTGGTATGTTAGCCACTTTCTGTGTTGTGTTTCCTATTTTTCTTGTCTATTCCAGTTGTGTCTGAGTTTAATTTCTAAGTCGAACTTCCATTGCTTGTATTAAACCTGATTTATTCTTATGTTTTGAATTCCTATTAACAATTAGTAGGGAGTAGGTTAGAAATTATGCAAGTTCGTTTCTTTTGTAAATAAGAAGTCTGGTTAGCTCTGTGATCCAAAAGCCTGTGAGAAGCCTATTATCCGATGAAAAAATCTTGTACCGGCAATTGTCTGTGTGATTACTAAGTTGAGCAATTCTTTTATTAAAGTTATTGCGCCACTTTATACTTATGTGTACTCTTAGTAGTTGAGGATGACGAACGACATGTTTTCCATTCCTTGTTCTTCCTTCTCCCGAAACCGTTCCAAGGAACAGGTTTGGGGAGGAGAGTTCTTTCTTTGCGACTGCTCTTTGCCTTTACTGGAGCCATTTTGTATTTGATTTACGAATCTGTCTGCTATTTCAAAAAATATATTATATAAGTCTCGGGGTGGATCTATGGTCTTAATTGATCACCGTTAGTCGTGTTAGGTGTGTTTCAAATAATACCACATACCGGCGTGGCTGAAAAGCTACATGTCCGTGAGGTTGATGACACGTATACCAAACTGACACGTACAAAAGTGCAGACTATCGATAAAATATCACTACACGAAAGATGAGCATTCGGGAGCCCGATATTAGAGAGGACCTAGAATTGGTGTCAGAAATTAGTTTTTGAGAGTGATAAACGTTATCCAAATAAAATCTAAGGGAATCTGCGCAATACTTGGGACTGATAATCCATCTTAATTTAGTTTATTCATCATTAGAGACCATTACGCTGTCTCATTTTCATCTGAGCAAGTATAGTAAAAGGGAGATTTTCCTAATCTATAGAAAAATCCGATAAAGAACCGATCATAAACACTACAAACCGGTCAGTAACTTTTATATAAATACCCCAAATAAAAACACATTCTCTCACAAAATTCATACTATCATTCAATCATTTTTCTCTCTACAAAAACTAAAACACTGAACCAACCATGGCGGCTCCAAAATCCGTCCAATGCTTCGGTCATAAGAAGTCGGCACGCTAATCGAGCTTGTTGAGCCAGAGATCCTCTTCGAGCCAATCCTACTCCTAAGCCGCCATCGGTTCGCCAGAGTTGACATGAGGATCCGAGTCAAGGGAGGAGGTCACACCTCGCAGATCTACGTGATACGCCAGTCGATTGTGAAGGCTCGGGTGGCATACTACCGAAAGTATGTGGATGAGATGTCGAAGAAGGAGATCAAGGATATTTTGGTCAGATAGGACTCTGCTTGTGGCGGATCCGAGACGATGCGAGTGTTTGGTGGTCGTGGTGCTCGTGTGAGGTTCCAGAAGAGTTATCGTTGAAGAAGAAATGCTCGAGGTATTGTTTTGTGTTTTGGATTTGTGCCTTCTGTGTTTTGGTTTTGTGCCGAGAAGAAATGCTCGAGGTGCTGGCAATTGTTAGCTTTAATAATTCATTTTAGATTGTTGGAGCAATTAATATGAGCAACATTTACTTTTTGCAGCATTTTTGTAGTTTCTATGTTAGCATTTTTTGCATTATTATCACAAATTCATGATGAATTGCAATGGTACTTTGTTATGCTTTGAATAGCTTATGTTATAGTTTTAAGCATCATTGTTATGGTTTTAGCTTGTGTTGAATGTTTCCGTCAGTTATTATATATTAGCGCATATGCAATACTTTCAATACCTATTTTGTAGTTTTAACAACAACGTTAGTATTTTTAGCCTTTGGTGAAATATTTATGATTTGATTTTTTACAAATATATTTTTTTTTTTTTGTAGTTTTAAGAGGCATTGTTATAGTTTTAAGAGGCATAACGTTTTAAACATCAATGTTACTGTTTTTAGCTTGTGTGGGATGTTCGTGCTTTGTATAGTTTTAATAGGGATTGCTATAATTTTAAGATGCAATGTTATGGTTTTAATCATTAATATTACTATATTTAGCTTATGTTGAATATTTCTGCCTGTTATTATTTTTAGCGCATATGTTATAATTTTAAGACGTATTGCTGTAGTTTTAAGCATCAACGTTAGTATTTTAGTTTCTGATAAATATTTATGATTTGATTTTTGCAAATGTTTTGTTATAGTTTTAAGAGCCACTGTTATGTTTTTATGTTTCAATGTTACTCTTTTTAGTTTGTGTTGCATATTCCTGCTTTGTTATAGTTTTAAGATGCATTGTTATGGTTTTTAGCATCATCATTACTGTTTAATTTTAGCTTGTGTTTCATGTTCCTTATTTGTTTTTAAGCACCAATGTGATAGTTTTGATGAGAGTTGTTATGGTTTTAACTCAGTTAGTGAATATTTTAAGCATGTACTGATAATGACATCGAGTTTGATGATAGGTCTCTCAAAGGTGTCACTGCGGTATTGAAGCAACAAGCACAAACAAAAACGTTTATTGTAATTTTTTCTTATGAGAATAGATGTTTTAAAACCTTTGGATGACTGAATGTTTTCAATATTGTAATGACTGAATGTTTCAAGTAGCTTATTTTGAGCTCGTTTTATTGATTGTTTTAATGGCATCCCTGAAAATTTTAGACTTGTTTAATGGTGGTTTAATGATATTAGATTGTCACTTAAAACTATAACAAGCCATCTGAAAAACTATCATGTAACTCCTTAAAACCATCACACCATCTCTTAAAAAATTAACAAAAGAGGTTAAAACTATAATGGAACAATTACATATACCCCTGTCTCCTGTTAGATGCCCTTCTCACAGATGGGTACCCATTAGTCCAACAATTATATCTAGGTACTTTAAGCTGTTTTTTTTTTTTTTTTTTATACCAACTTATAAGCTACTTAAATTTATTGCCAAAACAAACAAGCCCTTAGCCAATTCTTTGGAAATATTACAATTTAAGTTTGAAAAAAAAATAGAAAATAGACTTAAAAAAGAAAGGGTTTAGATCTGTTTTGATTAAACAAAAAGAGAGAACTTGGGTTTCGCTGGGTACTTCTTCAACTTGCCTAAGGTTACTACTTGTTGGAATATCCGCTTCATCTCCAAAAGAAGGAAAAAAATTTCAATTCTTCTCTTTAAAGTTTAAACCTCATTTCTTCTTATTGTTTCTTCTCTTAAACCTCATTCATTTCCAGAAGCAAATTTTAATGGGGATCTTCTCATTTCACAATTATGAGAGATTGGTAGTATCAGAAGATCAACGCGTGTTTACTCTGTTTAGATGCCTTCATGATCTCTCGTTTTGGCAGTTTTTCCTCATCGATTTGAGTCTCATTCTGCTCTTTCTGCTATTTGTGTCGATTGCACATACTATTTGTGATGTTTTATTACTCTTTCGGGCGATTTACATCTAGCAACCTTTTTAGATGCCCTATAAACGATTAGGTCCCCAACGTTTCAAATATTATGGAGAAGGACAAACTTAGAACTGAATTAAAACATTATTTACTGTTTGAAAAATAAACTCAACTTGGTGATGATATCATAGGAGAGAGAGTGGAAATGCATTTTCTTTTCCCTTTTCTTTTCTTTGAAATTTCATATTTCATTTTATTACAATTAACCCATAAAACTTTCAAGTTATAATAAAGAAGCCTTAATGTTATAAATTTTCATATTTTCATCTATGTTCTTCTTCAAATCATTTAAAAAAAAAAAAGAAAAGAAAAATGGAGCTTCCATGGAGATGGAGCTTCCATGGAAGCTCCAAAATCAGAGCTTGGAAGCTCCAAATTCGGAGCTTCCAAGCTCCAGATATGGGGCTTCCTGGAGATTCCATGGAAGCTCCAGATCTAGAGTTTGTTGGAAGCTCCGAATTTGGAGCTTACAAGCTCCGGTTTTGGAGCTTCCATGGAAGCTCCCCTTTTTCAATTTTTTTAATTATTTTTATGAAGAAGAAGATGGATAAAACTATAAAAAGTTAAAACTTTAGGGTTTAATTTGAAAGTTTTAGGAATTATATTGAAGTATTATGTCTATATTGTAAAACGCAAAATATTTGAGACAAATGTGTAATAAGATGAAACTTGTATTTTAAAAGAAATGCTTAAATAGAGGGGCAAACTAAACTTTTTGCCAAAAGTCAAACTTTATGCTCATATTGGACTTCATTGTAAATTTTGAATCGTTAGGGACCTAATCGTTCACAGGGCATCTAAAAAGGTGGTTGGGTGTAAAATTCCCTTACTCTTTATGCAGAGAAGAAATGAAAATTTAGTATGTATATGGAGGGATATGTACGATTTGGTCAAAACAGGCGATGAATGGTGTTTGCAGGATCGAATTTGAGAAGCAGGGACTGAATTGAATATTTCATAAACTTGAAACCCTTACCTTTAAGAATTAGGGTTGTATGAGGGACTTGGATTGCAAAATCAGTTTCTTTCAATCTGGCCCAGAATGGTTTGTATTTTGCAATTAAGTCTATAAATTTATTTTAAAAATTATAATTTAATTCTGAAAACTGTATTATTAATTCTTTATAATATTTAATATTTTTTAGAATAATTTTTAGTTGTAGGGACCGGAAAGAATAAGTTCGCAAACTTAAAGGACTAGATTTTGAGAATTTAATTCTATCTAGGGACTTGAGTTGTAAATATGTTGTTTGGCCAAAATTAAAAGCTGATATTTGAAAAGGGGTAAAAATGACTTTTTCAGGTTTTAATTCGCGAAAATTCAAATTCGTGGACTTACATGTAATTGATTTTTATCGAATTGGACTTGAATGTTATTGTTAATCTAATGGGTACCCATCTGTAATGACAAAATCCAAGAGGGGGTACAAATGTAATTTGCCCAACTATAATTGAAAGATACAATACCGACGCATTAAACACCATCACATAATCTCTTAAAACATTAACAAAATACATTAAAACTGTAACTGAAACTTTTAATGTTAACAAATTAAAATCATAACATAATCTATTACAAGCATAATGAAAAATGTGTGATTCGGCGGTTTTTAAGAAATTTGGCCGGTCAAACCGTTAAACCCAAAAACCGCAAAAAAACACAAAAAAAAACCTTGACTTTCCTATCTTTTAGGAAAATTTTACATTTTCCAAGACTTTAGCTTTTCATTTTATATCATTTGGTAGTGACAATCCATCTCAATTACCTCTCAAACTTATTAATTACTTTTAGACACGTCCTCTATACCATCTCAATTACCTCTCAGTTTTTTTATAATTTTTAAAATCAAGTTTACATTATAAAAAATTCAATATAAATAACCATAATTAACCAAGGGTAACACGTGTACCATAATATACTACCTATATATTTAGGTTAAATTGGTCATCTGAGTCAACCATCAAATTTACGGGGAAATTGATCGGAGTACTTAAATTACAAGAGTGCCTGATATTTACTCCTCTCGTTCTAAACCTTTTGCATCAATTTTCAACTTTTGATTTCGATTTAATCTTAGACATAAAATATTCAATTAAATAATATAATGAAACTTTAGGAAGTTAGGAAATTTCATTATATAATTTAATTGAACATTTTACATTTACGGTTTAAGATTAAATCAGAGTCAAAGTGAAAAAGTTTGACTGCAAAAGGTCAAAATGTGACATTTGTTTTAGGACGGAGGGAGAAGTACATAAATCAGACAGTACCATTATATTGTAGTTAAATTAGAAGTGTGTCATTTTAGTGTACATAAAACAAGGTTAACCTGTTTATTGCCTGGCGAATATAATGTAGTTTTTTTGCAAGAGTTTCTCTCCTTTGTTTATGTACTACTTCATTTTGATCGTCTCTCATGATACTTTGTTATTTTACTTATTATTTAAAGAAGTACCCAAAATTAACGAAGTGTTGATACATGTCCCCAATATATATATATATATTTATTTCCTTTTCATTTATATTTTCACATTAAAAAATATTTAGTTATTTTTCTATTTCAAGAATTGATTTTATAAATTTTAAAAGCAATTAAATTAACATTAATTTTAAATAGTCAAAATCCGTGCTAACCATCGAATTTTGCCGAAAAACTAATCGGGGTGACTAAATTACAAGGGTGGTTAAGTACCAAATTGGATATCACCCTTTTACCGTATCTAAAATTGGTAGTGTATCATTTTACTGGATTTAAATTGAAACTTACCCATAATTGATTTGTTGGTGGGAATTATGGTTTGAAAATTTTCATTTTTGAATTACTGGCAAATTGGGCGCTAATTTAAAATTTTTCATTCACTTTGTGGGCATTTACAAACATTTAAGAATGTTTGGGAAGGATTACATGATCACGTGAGAGCAATATTCGTCACAAAAGAAAAGAAACTCACATCTTATATATGAAACGCCCTTTCATCTCATAGTGCCTCCATTCTCTCTTCTTAAATTCTTAATTCTTTCTCTGAATCATAGTTCTTTGATGAGTTGGTAACTTCCTAATATCCTATCATATAATTTCAAGTTTCCCTTCATATGCCGTCAATACTTCAATTTCCTTAACATTTTAGTTCATTGCATCACACTACTGACAATTTTTTACTTTAATTTGCAGAGGATGGAATCAAGACTATATGATTTCGTTGGAGATCATCACTATTTTTCTTTTGTTCATTTCATAAGGTGACTTCCAGTGTCCTTGAAGATTTGACATCTTTTTTTTGCCTTTTGATTACTGATGATGATTACAATATGTCATTTATTCATCTTTCAGATCTCAATCAACCTCATAGTTGTTTGTTTGGAAATATTGAATAGTTTTCATCTTTCTTGCAGCCGATTGGACAAACTGTGAAATCAAATTTGGTGGAAGTTTTTGGACTAAGTAGAACTACGCAATGAAATTAAAGGACCGCCGACTGATCAAGAATAGCTAGGTTATTAGACTTTTGTTGGTGACTATTTCCAGAAAACCGATCAAAGAAAACCAACTCTACAAAATAAAAACCATTCCTAAAGTGAATCAATATCCTGATAAAAGGAATAGAAATCAAATTTTGGATTTCAATTTTTTTTTTTTATGAAAATTGAAACTATCACAGATGGATAGCAATCTCAAAGAAAATGCTCTCAAATACCTCATGTTTTTAAGAGGGGTAGTCTCTCACAAAATTGGGTGGAAATAAACCATGTCTAGTTGCCTATGTATGCATATGAGACTGGAAGTTTGTCTCAGAAGAGCTATATTAGAGAGAGATAGTCCATCACATATAGTAGACATTTGGGACGGTAAATCATTCCCAAATAGGTGTTATATTAGGGAGTGAAATCTAATCACTCACAAATGAGTTTCTGAGACTTGATTTTTTCCCACGAAGGTCAGAGATGAATTGTTGCTCTCAAATATAGCTTTGGGGACGAAAATGAATTGTTAGAGAGAAATTGTTAACAGACACCTACTAAAATTGAGACAAAAAGAGCCCAATGAGGCCAAACAATAAGCACACAAGACATTTATAATGATCTTAAAAAATTAGTGTGCAAAATAAAAAAATATAAATAAAGCAAAAAAGGAGCAGCAATCAGTCTTTCTTCTCATTTATTGATCTAGAGTCGCGCGTTGAAGTCCCTTTTGACTTGACGAATTGAGTACATTAGCATAAGAGATTTGTGGCACCTTGTGACGAAAGTCACCACCTAGATTTAATTTTGAGCGCTTACCCTTGTTGGACACTTCCATAAGAGAGAGAGTCACCTGTTTATCACCTGTGAGGGATCACCGAGTTACATTTAAGTCTTATTTACCCTGGAAATGAACTTGTGTAGTTTTTACTTGCTTTTCTACCAACGTTAGCAGAAGTTCAAAATCTTTGCATTCCGTTGGTTTACTTCTTGCAATGGTGGATTCGGTAGCTTGGTTTTTAAACTCTTTTGTGTGTTTTTGTGGTTAGAGTCTAGTCGAGTCTAGCTAGTTTGTTTACTCAAGGACGAGCAAAGGTTCGGTTTGGGGAGTTTGATGAGACCATAATTTAGAGGTTCATCATGTCTTTTTTACCGTATTTTTGTAACTCTGTGTTAGTATTTTATAGTGTTTCTTGTGCTTTTTCATGTTTTTTGTGTTTTAGTTGTGCTTTGCAGATTGTCGTGTTTTTAGGTGAAAATTGGAGTAAAAATGATATTTTGGAAATTTTGAGAAAAATCTAGAGCTTTGAAAGTTGAGAAAAATGGCGAAAACAGAAGTGGATTCGGAGTTCGGACGAAGATTTTAGAGTCACTTAAGCGAGACTGCGAAAAAATGAAACTTACGGAGCAGTCTAAGACATTTTGGTCATAACTCTCTCATACGATGTCCGATTAACCGAATTTTAGTGGCCACGCATAGATAATTCAAAGAGCTACAACTTTCGTTTTGGACGCGTCCCAGAAATCGGCCAGGAAGCGTCCCCACAGCCCGTATTTCAGGACGCGTCCGAAAATTACGTGTCCCACCCCTTTTCAGCGAGATCTCTGTTTCTTTACTCACTCGATTTTAGACATTGAAAAACACATTCTTCTCTACGTTTTTTAGTTCTGAAGTAAGAAAAAACCCTAGTTTTGGTTCTCTTTCCTTGGTTTCTCATTGATTCGACTTGTAATCACATACTTGAAATCGGATTCATACTTTGAGGTTAGATTATCAATTAATTCATTCTTTCTTTCGCAATTCTATCTCTTGTGATTGATTTCTTGATTGTATGCTTATCGTATTCTCTTGCATGTTTAATTAGATCGTGACAATCAATATGTATGCTATCGATTTAATTATGAGTAGCTAATTTGTTAGTGAATACGATAGTGATGTAAGATTAATCGAATTATAGTTTTAACCTAGAATCGTTCATACGTGTTAAGCTAATTCAAGATCTTTGTAAAACCCCTAATTCAATACGCTCGTTTCAAACCTTCAAATCGTTTTGGTTAATAATCAATCGTCTGACAATCGATTGATTTCACTACTTCTAGATTTTCAAATGATGTCTTGGTTAAATTGAATTAGTGCTTTTCTGGACAAATAACTGTGACAAACGTATGAACGATAGGTTTAACTCTATTTTCAATTTCTCTGAATTGCTACCGTGTTCATTATTTCTCTTCCTTGATCAAACTTTTTTCGTATTTACTTAGTTTTATCAACCGTGATTCTACAAATACAAACCAATCAATTGTTTCTCTGCAAACTTTTACGTTTTAAACACTTTAAATGCTAAGTTGCCTAGTTAACTCCTTGCGAAGGATCTCGTAGTTAAGGCTTGTTTACTCAACACTGCTTTAGTTACTTTTTGCTTTTTAAAGAGTACTAATTTGAGCACATCAGTGAGCCCCATTGGAAATAAGCTCACCACGGTCTCCTTAAACATAAACTTTGATTTTTGTTGATGACCGCGGTGAGCACCATCCTCCACCGTGGCGATACCTGTTCAAACCCACAATTTCTGGCAGTTTTCTCTACTATTTTGAAATTGAACTTCCTTAGTTTGTATATATAGGTCATTTGTAACTCGTTTTTGAGATATCCTTAGACATTCTTAGACCTACTGTCATATTTCCAAGCATTGTAAACATTCTAGTGATTCAATTCATCAATCAATCGAAGTCTTAATTCCTTTCAGACGATCCCGGAAGAGCAGCTCACCGCGGTGTGCCCCATTGGAAATGAGCTCACCACGGTCTCCTTGAACAGAAACTTTGGTTTTTTCTACTGACCGCGGTGAGCACCATCCTTCAACGGGGCGAGACCTGTTCAAACCCACGATTTCTGGCAGTTTTCTCAACTATTTTGAAATTGAACTTCCTTAGTTTGTATATATAGGTCATTTGTAACTCATTTTTGAGATATCCTCGGACATTCTTAGACCTACTTTCATATTTCCAAGCATTGTAAACATTCTAGTGATTCAATTCATCAATCAATCGAAGTCTTAATTCCTTTCAGACGATCCCTTGTCATTGAAGAGTCGAGGTAATCAATTGTGCATCTACTATTTAGCTTGTGCGTGACAAATTGTTGCTTCCGTATGTTTTCATCTTGATGTATCAGTTGTGATTTGTGACTATCTATCATCCATTAGATAATATTCGTATGATTGCATGTTGTTTGTGAGTTGCGTATAGTGCATCCTTAACTGGTTCTTATCGTATAAGCAAACTTTGTAGTGATTACGTACTTATTATCCGTATTTGGTTATACTCACAATGGCACGAGTGATGAGCTGGGTATAGTGCATCCTTAACTGGTTCTTATCGTATAAGCACACTTTTGAAATGATTAATTACTTTGTCTGTCTGTAGAATTGCATGATTTAGGGTTTACCTTTTCTTGTGTATGTTAGATTGTTTAAGGTTTTGAGGTATCAACTTATCCACACATTGTTAACAACCAACACAAGCGAGTCTAATCTATAAAAATAGCTTAATCAATTCCTCGAGAGAATGATCTTGTTGTTTAGCTGTGTCTGTCTATAACACTGCTTTACTACTTGTTTTACAAGTATTTAAGCACATAAAAAATTTGGCGCCGCTGCCGGGGAACTTGATTCCTACATTCTTTTAGAATAGGATCAATTGTGTTAGTTGCGTATCTTTTATTTTTTTTTTTAATTTCAAAAACCAAAGAAATATAAAAAAAATTCAAAAAAAATCAAAAAAAGTTGTATTGCCTCTTTAGAATAGAAGCCTTTGATTAGACTAACAGGAACCAATCCTTCTTTTGAGTTTAATTACTGGTTTTTGTTCAGGTTTATGCAGGAAAGACGATCTTTGGATTCACCTTTGACTGCACCGAACTCGAGCTAGCACGGTTCTTCAAGAGCAAAGAAGAAATCTAGTAAAGATAGATATGGAGGTCGGTAATGCAAACGCTGATGCGAACGTTGAGACACCAAGGTGGGAGTTCGAAGAATACATGCAACCCACAGTGCAAGTCTCAGGATCTCTGATCGAGCTTTCTACTACTGCAAGAAACATGGAGATCAAAAACCATCATTTCCACGACATGCCTAAGTTTTATGGGCATGCAAACGAGGACGTGATGAAGTTTTGGAAGGAGTTCGAGGCGTTAGTGGGGTGGATTCCTATAGGGGCAAATAACGGAGTAATGGATGGGGATGTCCGTAAAAAGTTGTCTCCCATCTGTCTACAGGATCTAGCGAAGACATGGCTCCTACAGAATTATCTCCCAGAGTTTATAATAAAAATAATAAAAATTTTCTATGCATAGGAATTCATGTCAATACCGACTTGACAAGGGAGGACGTTTACAAGGTGTTCATAGGGAAGTAATTTCCCTATGCTAAGATCTCGAATCTGAGGAACCAGATCGCCCACTTCCAATAGCGATATGACGAGAGCATGTACATGGCCAGGGAAAAAGGCCAACAGGCCGGTATCAATGTGGTATTTTTATTTCAAAAAACGGTCAACTGAGTTGCAACACTATATTAACTCATGACTCGCTGATTTACAACATTATATTAACTCAACACTCTCTGCGTTACAACATTGTATTAACGCATGTTCGGCCTTTTTTTGTAATATTTCGTGGTAAATGGTCTTTGGTTAGAATTTTCCCAAGATTTAAATACCTTCTGGCCCAATGTCCACACCACAGGTTTGACACGATGACCTTGTGTCAAAGCTTCTACGAGGGGCTAGACACGACAGCACAGATGCTCGTGGACATGAGCTTGGGTGGCTCTATTATGAAGAGCATATCAGAGGAGATTGAGGGGGGCATTTGAGAAGTTAGCGCAGGCACCTTAACATAAGGGAGTTCGGGGGACGAGAGAAGGGAAAAGGCGAGGCTAGGTCCGGCAAGAAGTAAGAGTTCCCAACTTCAGCCGAAAGCTTGAGGAGATGCAGCGGGCGAAAATGGCCGCAACGATTACCACACCGAGCCTCCAATCAAGTGAGGTATGTGGAGTGTGCTACAATAATATAGAGCACGGTGCGAACATGTGTAGGCTACAACAAGCCAGGGAGATGAACCCGAACCTTGCTGAGGAGGCCAACTGGGTCGATAGGCAAGGAGGAAGGAACCCAGGGTATGTGCAGTACATGAAGCCTATGAATTACGGAGACCGTAGGTTCTTGAGCTACTCTAGAAACAACTACGAGAACTATGAGCCACCTGCACAACCTAGGGAGGCATCTCAGGAGAAGATTGGTCATAGCGGAGCAAACCAGGACGATCTCGCTCGACGTATCTGGATGATAATGGAGAACTCCGACAAGTTTTACAAGCACTCACACCGGGTCAAAGAGAGGAACGATAGGAGGTTCTAGGTCTTGGAGAATGCGACAAAGAGAATAGGGAACATGGCCGGGGAGTTTGTCGGAAGGTCGCAGAAACGGGAACAAGGAAAATTCCCGGGAACTACAGAAAAGGCTCTGGCAATCAAGTTGGTAGAGGAAGGAGGAAGCACTCCGAGTTTCGAGGCGAAGGTTGGACAACTCCGGTTCCACCCACGTTGCAAGACGTGTGTTATTAGACATACCCAACCGGGGATGCGAATGGGCGAAGAAAAGCTCCCAATATATATATATATATATATATATATATATATTGGGAGCTTTTCTTCGCCCATTCGCATATATCCAGTGACGAATTTGAGGAGGACCCTGAGGAAGATCCCGAGGAGGATCCTGAGGAGTTGCCTCTAGCTCCCAAGGAAGAACCAAAAGAGTCGCTCGAGGAGGGCGAAATCAAGGAAGAGCATGACGTGCTCAGGTTTTCTGACCAGAAGGAGGATGATCCGGTGAGCATGGTGTTCAAGATGGACCCGAGGCCACGAGAAAGTATACGACCGATAATGGTGGTCCAGAACTCGCCAATGCGATGTCGATCCCGATGATGGATCTCAAGGTTGGAGTAGGGAACTCCGATCATGTGATTGGTACGCTTGACTCAAGAGCTGGGGTGAAGGAGATGATGCTCAGCCAGTATAAGAGGCTCGGATAAGAAGGTATGAAACCTCTTATGGAGAACATGGTGATGGCGGACAGAAGCGTGAAGAGTCAGCAAGGCATTTTGAGGGGCGTTGACGTGAGGATTATTGGGATTCATGTGCAGATTGATTTCGTCATAATGGATTCCGACAACCCGGACAAGGACGAGCAGGAGCTTATCTTGCTGGGTAGGATGTTTCAGTATACAGCCGGGATATCCGTCAATGTCCGATACCATAAGTGTATAATGGAGGTGCTCAGAACAACATACGATTTGCCTCTGTATGATCGCTCTAAGGCCGGTGGTTCCGCGAGGTACATTAACTTCTTGTGCGAGGCTGATATTTTGCAGGTTAAAGCCTTGCAAGAAAGAGCTGAGGAAGGAGCAAAAGGAAGAGTCGGCGCTAACGACTATAATCAAAGCATGATTTACCGCTTTGCACTTAGATGTTAGGATGCATGTAGGTAAAAAAATTTCGCATAAAACAAATTTGCATTGCATGATAAGAATTTATCGCTTTCGTAGTTTAGTTATTTATCTTAGATTTATATAAAAAAAAATTCAAAAAATTTTCTGCTGGGAACAGAGCCCACCGCGGTGAGGGTGCCACTCACCGCGGCGAGCTCTGGGAATAAGAAAAGTTGAAGAAGCCCTTCTTCTTCATTTTCTCTACTTCCATTCCCGTTACTTCCTCAATTTTTTGAGATTTTGCCCAATACTCCACCATTTCACTTCGTTGATAGACCATTGCGAAGGTAGTGAGTTCCTCTACTACTTACAAGCTTCGATTCATCTTTTCATCCATCAATTTGAGGTAATTCTTTCTACTCATTTTACTTTACAAACTTGGAATTTTATGCTTAATTTTGACTGATTGAGTATGTGACTTTTGTTGGTATCTATAGAATTATCATGTTAAGTCACGATCCATGTTAGCTTAGTTGAGATTTACGGAGATTGATGTGTTTGGTGGTGGCAGAATGATGTTTAGAGTTAGCATTTCCTACTTAGGCTTATACTCATGTTGGTATTGATTCTAAGTAGAACTTGCTTTCGTTTCGATTGGAAAAATCACTTGTAGTAACAATTGTATGCACTATGGTTTACACGATTATGTGATATGATAAGGCATTGTTGTTACTACTTGCAAGAATTGGTTTGGGGAAGAACACGTCGTAGATAACATTCAAATGCACTATGGGATACATGCTTAAGTGTTATGATTATGCATTCATGTTACTATGTGTTGAGATGGGTGTCATGTCATGAACTAATAGCTTTTATCCAGGTAGCATGGCACCCAAGAGGAAAGTTGTGTCCAACAAGAAGCAGAAGAAGGGAGCACAATATCGGAGCGGGGAATGAACATCTACCGATTCGATACCCCCGTCATGGAAAGAATCGACGAATGCATCAGGAGGTTGAGTTGGCAAAGGCTCGTCTGTACAAGGAGAGAGTACGACCCGTCCTTGGTCAGGGAGTTCTACATTAACTTCTCTGATAGGGACGCTAGAGGATTTGTACCTGTTCGAGGGAAGATGGTGGAGTACACTCCAGACTCCATCAACCTATTTCTTCATTCAAGGGTGGATGCCAATCCTCTCATAGACAAATGGAGTTTTCAACCTAGAAGCGGCTCAAGGTGAGTTTTGGGAAGAAGATACATTGGAAATTGCCACCCACCTGGAATTCCATGCAGAAGACAAGATTCGTAGACTGAGACATAGGCGCCTTAACCCGCTCGCGAGGGTTTGGTCCAACTTGGTTCATTACAACTTGATTCCCAACTCCTACTTCACCCTTATGGTAGCTCCTATTGGCCAGTTGATAGCGGCATTGATCAGAGGACATTTCGTAAATGCCGAAGACATTTGCACATAGTCACATGCCTCGAGCTTTGAGTTTTCCATGTTTGATCATCGAGATGTGTGAGGCCGCTGGAGTGCCTAACATCGTCCGGAACGGTCAACAGAAAGGTTGTTTGAACTTGCACGAGATAAAGATTATCCAGGTAACCGAAGAAAACTACCAAGCTCAGGATAGTGACTTCGATACCAAATTTGAAGATGGGTATGAAGAAGTGTATGTCGAAGAGACTGATGATGAAGAAGAAGATCCACCTCACATTGAAGAAGGAGAAGATCTAACCGCAGATTTTCAGCGGTTGAGAACCCGGTTTCAGGAGTGGGTTGAGCCCCAATTTGAGCATATAGAGGATAGGCAAAGCTTGCTTCACTCCGATTACTCGGAGTTACAGGGGTGCTACCAAGGTTTTACCGCCGATTACAAGAGCATACATGGAGTATCGCAGCGGTTTGGTGAGCATTTGGATCAGTGGGACTCGTGTTCTTCAAGTCTCTCATAGCACATGTCGTTGTCATACACAAAGGTAGTTGAGAGCCTAGCGCGGATGGAGCAAATGCGCAAAGCTCAGATGGAAGACTGGCAACAACACTTTGGAGGAGGATCATCCTCCGGGCCCCAAGGTCCACCCTCCCACCATTGATCGTGCCGACTGAGGCATACTACGGGTGGTAATTCTACAAATTTCTCTTTTTATTTATTCTTTACGCTGGGTCTAGCTACCGAATAGGTTTGGGAAGGGAAGTGGTGTTATCTTTTGATTAAATGCCTCAGTATGAATTCTTATGCGCTGCCTTGTATATATGTATATATGTGTTTGTTTTTCAATTTTTAGTTTGGTGGTGTTGGGTGGTATGTTAGCCACTCTTGTGATTATGTGGGGTGGTTTGTTAGCCACTTTTGTGTGATTATTGTGTGTCGTCTTTTGGCCTATTTTTTTTTTTTTTAAATTAGTGTTCGAGTCTGAGTTTTTGGTGTTTCACTCTAACTTCTTTTGACAAGTCGGTTATCTATTGCGATAGATAAGACTTTTAATGATTTGATCTTTGATGGCCTTTAACTAGTATTAACGAATTTTCAAAAATCACTTTATTACGTTTCACTTGTAAATAGAAAGTCTTCATATTCAAGTAGTCAAAAAGCCGATGAGAAGCCTTTATTGAGCCGATGAAAAAAATTTGTACCGGCATTTGTGTGATTCTAGTTGGGAAGTGCAAGGGCAAGTCCTTTGCGCCACTTCATATACATGTGCACTCTTTTTTTAAAACGGGTATGACGAACGACATTTCGACTCCCAAACTCGTTCCAAGTAACAGGTTTGGGGAGAAGTGTACTTGTTGCTTCATACTCAGGCTCACTACATTCTATACTTTTGAGCATATGGTCGAATTTTGAAAATTGCTTTGTATTGCTTGCTACCGTTCTAAACGAAAAGAAAAAAGAAAAAGTCTCGAAGTGTTTTCCCAGGATCCTCGTGATCATTCGAGATCGTGTTGGGTATTCCCATACCTATAAACCAACGCGGGCCTGATTGTGCGTATGCTGTGAGGGTTAATGGTTTTGTTCTCAAAATGCATGACAAATACTACCTATAAACCAGCGCGTGGGCGGTTCACGTATGATGTAAGGGTTGATGGGGGTGTACTCCAAACCGACACGCACAAAAGTGCGGATCTTGAGTAACCTATTGGGATACACTTGCAAAAATGAGAAAAAAAATCAAAAAAATGAAAAATCTGTGCAAAAAGAGCAAAGAACAAGAAAAAAGGAAATGAAAAAATCTGTGTAAAAAGAGCAAAGCACTAGAAAAAGAATGGTATGCTTTTTATCCTTATGTATTGATTTCGACCTTTCAAGAAAAAGTCCTTTCTGACCCGTTTGATTTGAGTGCAAAGGCATGTAATATTTGTGGCATCTTGTGACGTTTGTTGTCACCTAATGTGACAATGAAATGTGCGATTTTGCATGCTTTTAGACCCTCATTTTTTGGCCCAAGATTCAATAATTACATCATATTATGGTCAATTACGAACTTCTTGTGTATTTTCTAGGGCATGATCGCGTTTTCGAGGAATTGCACGATTTTTGGTGCCAAAACGTCATATTTTGGCGAAATCGAGGAAAATAAGGAAATACAACAATTCTACATGGATCTATAGAAGTCTGATGAAGTCGTGCTACCTACCGTTTCGAAGCTCTCCAAAAAACATGAAATGCTGAAGAAGGACACTTTTTGAGGAAATGAAGTTTCGAAGCCCGAAATTGAAGAACAAAGAAAACAGACAGGAATCTGGCGAAATCGAAGGAGCAGAAGCCCTATTGCGGTCGATAAGCGGCCGCAGTCACCTGAAGATTCTAGAAAACGGGCTGTTTTCGAAGTCCAACAGGCCAGAGCCCGCCATTTAACCTTCCTTATGCATCCTAGACTGCTGGAGCACGAAATTCACACTATAAATAAGACCCTTGGGGTCTCATAATCACTCACCGCTCCCAAAGCAGCTCTCCTGAGAGAGAACCAGTCCTCGGGGAAGTGAAACCCCAAAACCGCTGGTTTTCAGGCACCCAGAAGGAGGAAACCCTAGAAGCAGCACGAAGACATCAAAGACTAAGCTTCTCATTTCTTCTTCTTTCTTATAATTTCTATTCCTGTATGTCTGTCTGATATCATGAGTAGCTACCTTTCTCTTGTAAAGGCGAACTGCCGAAACTCTGCTATGCTACTTCTTTATATGTCGTGTTATATTAATGGAATAGTTCTTGGACGTAAACCGTGATTATACAACTCTATACATCCTTTGTGGTGTGATGTTCTACTGAGTGACACAGTAGTTTCATTGAACTAAGTAGGGGTACTGGTATCGACTACTCCTTGGTATTTAGTATTTTGCCCTGTTGTCGTTAGAGATAATTACACTGGATATTAACTAGGAGGTTGGAAGTAATATAGTATGAGGTAGGTCGGGGGTCCTTTACACATCAACACCATCTATTTAAACCCTAATTATACAAGTGCGATTCAATCTTCTGTCTACATCCGAACTATCTGATTTCTGCATTCAATACGATATTTAGTTGTTCCTATGCTAAGTGTCCGTGGAGAACGACATCCCGAGTTAACTTACCGCTATTGCTGTTGTGTTTGTGAGCTTCCGATAATAAATAAATTTAACCTTTGATTGTATTTGAGAATTACAGGTACTACAACGCATTCAAATTCTTAAGTGCACATCAAAATTTGGCGCTGCTGCTGGGAACACTTGACCACTCAAGCAACTTTCGATCATCGGAGCTAAGTTAAATTCTTTCTTTCGCTTTACTTTACGCACTGTCTTTCAATTCGTACAGCATAAATCCAAAAAAATATTAAAAGCTATAGGAATCGATTTCCACATAAAAAAAACCCAAAAATATTCTCTTTTCCGTATTTGTTTATTTACTTTTCGCTATGTTAGGCTAACTCACTTATGTAAGGGTTAGCCAAGATCTTTGATTACATGGTGTATATATGATGGAATAGTTTTAGTATCTATGTTGGTTGTGCGATTGTCATCCATTCCTGTGTTGTTTAAGATAAGATGCATGAATATTCATTGCACTAGATTAGGAGATGTCAGCCGTTTCTATAAGTTGATATTCTGCCTAAGGTTTGTTGTGGAGCTAGCCATTGGTGACAGCTTTGAGCTAGACTATAGCCTACATAGGGTATCTTTACTACTGCGCCTTATTATAAGATATGTTGCATGTGTGAATATTCAGCCATAACCATCGCTATTTGTTATTCCTGATATGGACTTAATATCAAAGTCAAGGTTGATTCTTACATGTTCTCTCTACTTGATTTTAAATCATCTATTTTCATTACCATCTGCTTATTTGTTTACGTTATATATATATATATATATATATATATATATATATATATTGCTATTTTATATGATAGACTTACAAAGAATCCGAAACCCTGGTCTAAAGACCACACTCAGGCTGTAAGAAAATTAAAAGAAAAGGTTAAAACTTTGCCTTGCCTTATGCTTAGTAATCCTGCATGGATATATATATATATATATATATACATATATATATATATATATGTACATACATATATATATGTACATATATGTACATACACAATATATGTACATACATACATATATACATCCATATATATATGTACATCTATATATGTACATCTGTACATCTATATATATATATATATGGAAAATTACAGATTAGTATCACTTAGTCGATCTATTATGATTTGTTACAATTAGATGTAAAACAATTACACTTTAGCCCACGAATTTGACTTTTGGCGAACTAAAACCTGGAAAAGTCAATTTTGCCCCTCTTAGATTATTGAATTTTGCAAGATACCAAACAATAACCCATTTTGAGAAATTGTAATTTAAGTCCTGAATATCTAATTTTTTATATTTGTCACCATAAGATTTCGAAGAAGCTCAAATAAGCCCTCAACCTTCTATTTCAATTTGTAAATTATCCCCAACTTCAATCCGAAAACACAATCGAAAGTTCGTAACAGTTAATCGAAATTGGAGATGTAACAACTCCGATTTCAGAACTGTAGCAGCTCCGATTTGGAGCTGCAAATTGGAAGAAGGAGAAAGAATAAGAAAGAGGAAGAAATTTATCGGAGAAGAAGAAGAGAAGATGGAGGAAGAAGTATGTTGGAGAAGATGGAGGAAGAAGAAGATGGAAGAAGTATGTTGGACTGTTGGAGAAGATGAAGGAAGAAGAAGATGATTTTTTTTTTAATTTAAAATTCCATAAGGCCATGTTTGGTTGTTTCATTTGAAACAACCAAATTCAGCTGGTCAACGGATTTGGACTAAATTGTAATTGTTCGACTAAGTAGTATGAATATGAGAAACGTCGTTCTAAGTGGGTATCCCTATGTAATTATCCCTATATATATGTATATGTATAAAATCCAAAAATACGTAATTTCATATTTCTGTTTATTCGAAACTTGAAATTATCTTTCTCTAGTTTTATCTGTCTATATCTGCGAATGTTTTTCTGTTAGTCTTTATGCAAGGAGAAACACCTTGAGAACCATTAAGAGATGAATATATATGTACACACACACACACACACACACACACACACACACATATATATATATATGTATATATATATATGTGTGTGTGTGTGTATGTATATGTATAAAACCCAAAAATATGTAATTTCATATTTCTGTTTATTCGAAACTTGAAATTATCTTTCTCTAGTTTTATCTGTCTATATCTGCGGATGTTTGTCTGTTAGTCTTTATGTAAGGAGAAACACCTTGAGAACCATTAAGAGATGACATTGGCAAACTCGAGAAGAAGGAAGAAGCAGGGATGGAAACTATTACTAAGGCCAGATGAATCCTGCATATACTTGGAAGATGTGAAACCCGAGTATCTCAATTTTTTTCCAAAATTCTATGGAGTAGAAGGAAAGGATGAAGTATGGTTCATGGAGGACTTTTACGAGATGATTCAAGACATATCGAGTGGAAAGATTAGGAAGGTCCTTTTTCTACATTGCTTGAAAGGAAGGGCAAGAAATTGGCTGAAAACATTACCGACGAATAGTTTGAAGACATGGGAGGAGGTCACAAGCCAATTCCATTTACAATATATCCGATTTCCATGGTCCTTAATATCCACCTGGGGTGAAGAATTTCGAAGCTTTGAGCAACTAGAAGGGGAAATATTCCATGAAGTTTGGATGAGATTCAAGATCGCATTGCATAAGGAACCCGAGGTCAAGCACACGCAATTCTTATACTTCTACAAGAAGATAGAAAAGGATTATAGAGACTTGATTGACGAGTAGTGCGATGGGGTCATCATGGAGATTCAACCGAACGAACTTTTTGAGATATTCTGTTAATAATAATCTCCTATTTCTTGCTAGATATTTGAGTGTGTATACATTATACAATCTCTCTTATTTCTCTCTCTGAGACAGAAGCAGATGCATACAAGACCTGATGTGGAACGAATATCGTTAAATTATATGTAGAATGTGAAGGGTCAAAGTTGTGTTTTATTATCTTTTCAGTACTTTTATGATGTTTTTTTATTTATTAGGACCTTTTTGTTATTTACGTATGTTGGTAGCAGTTAGGGTTTATTATTTAAGTACTTCTTCATTGTTTTGTCAGACAGTTTTGAGATATTATATGAAAAAATAGAGGTTTTCCTCCAAATCTTTCAATTTTCGGTATTCTTGTGAATCAATGAATCTTGATCCATCAATTCTCGGTATTCTGCTATATCAACGAGTTTTGAGTCAATTCTCGGTATTCTGTAAGAATCAACGAGTTTTGAGTTATCATTCTTCCTTGCTTGTCCACGCACGCTGCATCAGATTGGTATCATATTCCAGGTGATCTGGGCCGATTTTTGTGAAGAAAAGACAATTTTCGTATAGCATTGACAACACTTCACAGTTCGAGTAAAACGGAGTTTCCCGTTGACTCAGCCGTCGGATCGTCATGAAATTTTGACATCATCAATATAACTCGTTGAGCTAGAATCAGAACGGTGGAGATCGAAAAATAATTACGTTTGATAGGTAAAATCTCGTGCGCCGTCACACGGCCGCTTGCTGCCGTCATCAAACCACCGAGCGTGAAGAAAGACGTCGAGTTCTTGTTTGTATTGGGCCTGTTATTGTTTGGGGCCAAAAAGAGTAACTTTGGTAAACTTCTACTGTCTCCGGTAAGTAGTACTTCCTCCGTCCCGGAACAAGTTTGCCACTTTGACTTTTTGCAGTTAAACTTTTCCAACTTTGACTACGAATTAATCTTAAACCGCGAATGTAAAATGTTCAATTTTTTTTATATAATGAAACTTTAGGGGCTAAATTTTCATTATATAATTTAATTTAACATTTAACATTTGCGGTTTAAGATTAATTCGTAGTTAAAGTTAAAAAAGTTTGATTGCAAAAAGTCAAAGTGGGAAACTTGTTCCGGGACGGAGGAAGTATACACGATTGGTTGATTATTTACAAGATTGGAGTGGCCATATTGCATGGAAGGATATTAGTAATTCTGGACTGCACTTACTACACCAAGTTATGGGTTCATTATATTTCGAGGGATATGTGGAGCCTAAATCAATTGAGAAAAAGGGTAGTGATGAAGAGAATAATATTGTCATTATTTGGGACGAGGAAGTACTAGACGATAGAAAAAGATTTGTTGTACGAGATGTACTTATCACTACAACAAATAATTCTTCTATGTCATCTGGGATTCAAATTAGTGAAGTAAAATTGAAGACACCTGAACTGTCCAGATCTTTTGGTACAAAACTAGAGGTTTGATGAAAGGAAAGATGATCAAAAAGTATATCAACACTTTTCTTTGGAAGATAGGGTGTTAGAGACAGACCCATTCTGGCTTTCATCACTAGGGGAGATAGATGGTGTTGCCATGATCAACATAGTTAACATGCGAGACAAGTGTTACCAGGTACATGTTCATCTCGACTATTTGCATATGGTAGCTTGTATGATATATCAGGGAGGATACAGAGTATGTGTTATGCCATGTGAACTCAAAAGCTGTGCTTGCTATTTTGCCACTGCATATGGATGTCATGTTTCAGCATTACATACACGCATGTGTGTTAAAGTTTATTGGCGACGTCCGCCATGTGTTTGATAGAGGGAAGAATGACCCGGCTAGGGAATTGATTAGACTTGTGGATGTTCGGTATGTGTTTCCACAATGTTTGCTTTTGTACGTGATTCTTCAATTGATGATGACGCAGCTTATGATTCGAGGACGAATCTTTTCTGCCCTGGAGAGAATGATGTGGAACGTATATCATTAAATTATATGTAGAATGTGAAGAGTCAAAGTTGTGTTTTATTATCTTTTAAGTACTTTTATGATGTTTCTTTATTTATTAGGACCTTTTTGTTATTTACGTATGTTGGTAACAGTTAGGGTTTATTATTTAAGTACTTCTTCATTGTTTTGTCAGACATTTTTGAGATATTAAATGAAAAAATAGATGTTTTCCTCCAAATCTGTCAATTTTCGGTATTCTTGTGAATCAACGAATCTTGATCCATCAATTCTCGGTATTCTGCTGAATCAATGAGTTTTGAGTCAATTCTCGGTATTCTGTAAGAATCAACGAGTTTTGAGAACTTCCTTACTTGTCCACGCACGCTGCATCAAGACCTTTGTCCACACATACTTACATCCACATGCTTTTTTCAGTTGTAATAAAAGCCAAAAATGTTATGGATAAATGCACATGAGTTAGTGGATGAGAAGGTTAATGCATACATGGGTTAGTGGATGAGAAGGTTAATGCATACATGGGTTAGTGGATGAGAGGAGTAATGCATACATGGGTTAGTGGATGATAGGAGTAAGTAATGCATACAAGTTAGTGGAGAATTAATTGTCTCATCATATACTATTAGTCCATTGGTATGCCTTTTCTCTTGTATAAATACCTACCATATACTTCCATATTGACATAAGAATGAACTCTCCATTCTCTCCATTCTCTTCATTCTCTCTTCTATGCTTATTTATTAATTTTATCTTAACACGTTATCAGCACGATAGTGCTCAACCAACTGATAGAGAATGTAAACTATGATCCGAAGGAAAAGCTAGAAGAAGAGGAGAGTTCTGATTGGCCATGATGATGATGATCATGAATAGAGATTTCTTATTACATCATCCCTCCATCTCTCAATTTCATATACTACATTGATGCATTTTATTATTTTTATGTTTTGAGATTATATACTAATAAGTTCTTTGTTTTTGTAGTTCCATCCTAAAGATGCATGAAGCAACCTTAGACGATGGCATACTGAAGGCATACTTAAGACCATGGCAAAGAATTTTGATAGGAGATGCCACGTGTTTTAGTATGATCACTTACGAGTTTTTACCGATGGAGCTAACATCCGCCATCAATGGAGCTACCTATCCTTTGAAACTATAAAACTATTACTTATCATATTTCAAGATAAGTTTTATTTTGTTTATAATTTACTTCCTTGAATTTATTTTTCTCATCATATGATATCATTTAACCACTTTAATTTTCTTGTTAGTGGTGAATCTCATATTCACACTCATAGTTTTGATGAACCTTCCAAGTGGTAATAAAATTACAATATAGTTTACCATATTCCATTATGTGAATATGAGATACAAAACCTTGAAGGTTACGATTATTGAGAAATAAGTGAATGTCAAATTATCATTCACATGGATACATGATCCAAAATTTTCAAGAATTGAAAACCACAAGTGGCTAACAATTGATGGTTCCTTTGTTAAAATATATATGTCCACATACATATCATGGACCATGATAAATCCATTAACATATGGTTAATATTCTAGCCATAAGTCCATCAACAAATGGTCAATATTCTAGTTTTGATTAGCTAGACAAAGATGGGATGCACATCCATATTAAACATATTTATTGATGGTGATGCAAATAAAGTAATAACTTCCAACCTGAAGTTGGTAGTATTAATCATTATAAATTGCCCAACTTGAAGTTGGAATAATATGTGTGCAAGTGTACTTAAAGTCATTCTCTTAAAAGCACAATTTCTTATTATTGCTCCCGAAGTAGCAATTGTGTGCATACTAAATTGTATGGATCTTGAAAATCACTAGAAACTTGATATGTATGTGGTAAAGATATACCCCTAACTCACAAGAACAATGTTTGGTCTCGTAGACCATAGTACTATAATATGAGTGCAACTATTATTGTTCATACGTATTTTACATGATGATGAACTAAAAGTTCAGTTTATTTGTAAAAGTTCTCATCTTGTACAATGAATAACATATACAATTTATGAATCTCCTTTTGCAGAAGTGATTGGAGATATTTGAAAAAAAAAAATTAGAGGGTTGCAAAAGGAGCTAATGTCAATTTGGTATATTGGAAATGAACCATCATTATTTGATCTATACTCAAGTGCATCTCTATGGTCACACCACAAGAGGTGGTTGGAGAAATAATAAAGTTTTAAAACTTTAATTGGAAGATCATAATCAATTTCTAAAAATTGATTTTTCTCATTCTCTGAAGTGAATGTGAACATTTTGCTAATTATATATGAAACTTTGTCCATAGCTTCACCAGAAGTGAGCATGAAATAGATCTCATCAACCTCAAGTTGAGAAAAATATACGAGTGAACAAATAAATATCAACCTAAAGTTTGGAGAAATGTATTAAAATATCGAACTTCAAGTTGGAAGAAGTAAATGGAAATACAAAATATATCTCGCCAACCTGTAGTTGGGAGATTTTTTTCTCCAAATGGACACATATATTTTGTTGTCTGAGCATTTGGATAGAAATTGGCATGTCATATATACTCTTATAGAGCTTTGCTATTCATGAAGAGTGTACAAATTATAATCTATTATGTCAATAATACATGTCTAATATCTTTCCAATCTCAAGTTGGTAAAAGTAATTATATTTGAGATGATGAAACTATCTCAAGCACAAAGTCGATTAACCGAACTTGAAGTTGGGATCGAACAATGTTTATACAACATCTATAATGATGTTAGCATTTAGAGGGGACATTACAAGTAATTTCGTGAATGCTCATTAGTCTCCTCATATTTATTGGTGAACTTTTAGCCAAAGTGGTAATCACTTTTATTTACTACGTCTATTAGCCAACTGTATATGGATTGACAAGTCCTTGCATATTACTTTTCCAACTTGATGTTGTATGAAAGCACTAGAAGAGTTTGCTACTATTAGTAGTATAAAGTCATAGGTGACAAGTGCTTAGAAGGCATAATTACCAATGAATCACTTGATGCTTTTACCACTTGAAGTGCAAAACTTACTTGATATAGATTATTCAAGTAGTTTTTAAATATAAATGAAGCCTCAAAAGAAAGTTCAGGCTCTGGAAGAGTAACTACGTTGAAGAACATTGTGTTCCAGAATAACACATGTTAGACTTACTCCTTGAAGGAGTTGATGACTATATGTATTGCCAAATAAAAAAAAAGACAATGATTCGATTCTTCATGTCACATCGTTCTGGCCAGTATCTAAATTAATTTTATATACAAGCGCTATAAAATTTCACTACTCGCCAACCAGAAGATTGGCGCATTCTCTAAGAATTAGTCACTACCAACCAGAAGGTTGACAGAAAATGATAATATTGAAATATGCAAAATCATGTTCGATGTGAAAAATTAGGCCATCCGGTTACAACTTAACCGTTTTTGTGAAACCTGAAGTTTCCATATGCATAATATAATTATGTGCTGAAAGCTTTTCTCGTGTTGTAATCTGATTGTATTAGTGGCAAGACACAACATTGAGTAAGCATGAAAATTGAGATCTTGAAAATGAGTCAAGTTGATAAGATTGATACAATATAAGTGGCCAGAAGTCTACATGTATTTTTCAATTGTTTATACAATTAAAGTTTATTGAGTGAGTAATTGATCTCTATTTTGGGACAAATTTCTTTTCAGCACTATCTATAAAATCCAACTGTGCAAATATGTTAACTTTCCCATTGTTATGTTCTCCTGAAGAGAACTAGACATGATAATAAAACGCCACATAAACCTATCCCTTAGAGATAGTTTTTACTACCTTAAGGGGAGGATGATGGATAAAGCTGGAAAAAAAAAAAGTGTTTGATCCCCAAGTCAAACCGGAAGTTTAGACTTGTTAAATATGAGATACATCAAATAGATGTTCAAAAGGATGATGATGTATCATATATTATACCAGTTATATCTTTCAAAATTTCGAAGATATGTTCAACCATAAAATTTTATGATTTGACTGCTGACCCGCTATGTTCCAATTTTGAGGCATACAGAGTTATAGATCAGTGATATAATGGTATGTGTTGAACATTGAGGTATCTTGCCTATAATATTAATGATCAATGCACCTGAAGTGCAATATATGCGGTTCCTAATACGTACAATATAGGAAAACGGCAAGATAAAGCAGTTGGTCATCTTGAAGAGTATGATATACCCATGAAAGGCACATATATCTGAATATTATAAGATGACCTATATGAAATGAAATGGTACCTCCAAAATATTCAGATATCAATGATCAGTACTAACTTGAAAATCTAGCAAAGAGATTTGTTATACCGGTATACATGGAACTGAGAAACTTTCCAAGCATATGCAAGATTTGATGGACATATATTATTGGACATGTAAATGGGGATCTTACATGTAAGTCTATTTGATGACATCATGATGATGATAGAAAAAGAGCTCATGGACTTGAAGTCCTTTTGATTTACGAATTTGAGATACGTACGATACCGTTGCATTATTGAGTCAATGCATGTACATTTAGATACATTGAAGTTCGTCATGCATAATATCTTTATTGTCATATCATTTAGTAGGCTTAGGACTCATTTGCATACACACAAGATAATCGTGATCTTATATGTTACCAGTTAGTCACAACCCGCAGGTTGTGGACATGAATAGTGACTGATTTGACTTACAAGTAAAATGATTTGAGATAGTTCAATGAGGGGAGATATCATCCCCGCAAGTTAGTCCCGGAAGGAGACTAAAAGTACCATGTTAGTAAACATGTATTAGATGAGAAAAGGTCTTGAAGAACTAATGTTTCATATATGAAACTTCTATACTCAACTTCACATTGCTAAAATACAAATATGTATTCACCACAGTGAAATACTGAACTATGAGATAAAAATTATCAAGACTCGTGGAGAGTAGTATTGGTTATACCAATGTTAGCTAAACCTGAAGTTTGAGCATGTAAAGGAATATTTACAAAGATGACATATTGTTAACATTGAGATTAACATGGTCCAGAAGTACCTTAATTGATCATATGACAAATAAGAATTCAAATTCATAACTGTTGCATTAGCTTGAATTTTAATATTCCTTACTATACCTCCTGAAGAAGGTATATGTTTACTTGTCAATTAAAGCGACATAGTAATCAAGCAACAATAATTAATTTTGCATATTGCATGAGCAAAAGTTGCACTCTTTTTCCCTTTCTAGGTTTTTATCCCATTGAATTTTTCCTAGTAAGGTTTTTAACGAGGCAACATCATAAACGCATATAATCATCTTGATATCTCCATGATTGTGATCATTTGGATCTGAAGAAACTATATTCAAGTGTTCGGGAAATTCTTCCACATGAAGATAAAAGTATACATCGACGAAGTTGTTCCCGCTCAAAACCTACAAGAAGAAGATCACATGCAAGTACAACATTTCTGCATATTTGATCATCAAATCACTTCCGACATAAGCACTTGAGAAGTTGGCCTAGAAGATTGAAATGCATGGATTTGAAGATGTAAAGTGATGCTTCAATAAGGGGAGTTGGTTATGCACTGCACTCTTTTTCCCTTGACTAAGTTTTTATCCCAATGGGTTTTTCTTAGGTTTTTAATGAGGCAGTATATCTCTCGCGTACCAACCATCACCACCTCATGTTCATTCAAGGGGAGTGTTATGGATAAATGCACATGAGTTAGTGGATGAGAAGGTTAACGCATACATGGGTTAGTGGATGAGAGGAGTAATGCATACAAGTTAGTGGAGAATTAATTGTCTCTTCATATACTATTAGTCCATTGGTATGCATTTTCTCTTATATAAATACCTACCATATACTTCCATATTGACATAAGAATGAACTCTCCATTCTCTTCATTCTCTCTTCTATGCTTATTTATTAATTTTCTTTTAACAAAAAACATGTTTATCTTCTTCATTTGCTCTCACTGTATATATTTGTGTGTTTACAACCAAACAACATTCACTCACAACTTTTAGTTCAACAACAGCTATGGAGTGAGTTCAAACCCATAAGTTATACTATTAATTAATTAATAATTTTTTAATAATTAAATGAGGGTGTTGCCGGAGCTCTGGGAAGGATGCCGGAGCTCCGGGGGTGGCCGCCAGTGGTTGGTTGCAAATAATAAACTAACCTTCTCTTTTTAATGAAAGAAATCAACATTTATTACCAAATGCAATTACAAAAAAATAACTAAAGGGTATATTTGACAAACAATTTAGAGTACGACTACTATCTTATTTTAACTATGTACGACTACTATGTCATGGTAGAAAATCCCAAATTTCAATACCTGTGTAACAACATTTCTTAAGGTTGATCTTAATTTCAATAGTAGCCTGTTTACTGTTAGAAACTACTGAACTGGTGAACCCAGCCGACTGTTAGAAACTACTGAACTGGTGAACCCAGCCGATCCATGACTTAAATCTTTAAACTGTTGTTTGGTGTACAGATACTGTAATTTAACATGAACACAGATCACATCATAGCCAAGTAGCTAACCAGCTTGGGTATAGCACAGCCGAATGTGCCATGTCTCACTGTATGGATGGAAGTTCAATATACCAAGTCAATTATCACAGAAACACTTGGATGCTTTTCGAATGAAATACGTACCCGTGAGACGCTGATGCTCCAATAGTCCAATTTGCTAAAGGTTGATAAACCTGCAGGCCGACAACTTCCAGAAAAAGTTGTTAGTAGGGAAACTGCCCAGACTACAGCATAATAGTTTGAAGAAGCATAACAAAAACTGTTAGCAATACAAGACAACAGCTCCAATGTTGTTGGAGGGAAAAAAGGAGCTTGCAAAGGTCAAGTCCAAAGTTCAAATTCCTACCATAGCAACTTCATGGGTAGTGGTTTTGAGATTGTTGTTTGGGGGAAAGAAAAGAAGTAATATTAGCAACGCATCGTCATTATAACTAAAATATGCATAATGAAATGTTCAATACTATCAGCAAAGAATTCAACCACACAAGGAGCCAAACTGCAGATAAGCAGTATAGCTCCATTTCCTTAGAACTACCATCTCAAGGCTAAAAGTCAGGGTTCTCCAAGTCAACCGGAGGGAAGTCCTCATCTGGCCACTTCTCGTTGCCTGATCTTTCTGCTTGATTCAATGAACCTATGTCCCAGATATCAGATAAACCACCATCAACACCAAATTCTGGCACATCGTAACCACTAAGATTACCCCATAACTCTGAAGAAGAGCTAGACATACCGACTCTGGTCCCGAAACCCATGCTCCACACATTTCCTGTGACTATATCTTCAGAATCTTGGATTACATGTTCAGTAGGGCTCTTTTCTGTGGCCAAGTCATCAGGAAAAGAGACAAAGAACTCAGGATTTACTAAGCCCTTTCCTTTAGTAAGAGGATCTTCGTTATCAAGTGTCGGAACTACGTCACATTTCTCTGGGGTATCAAGGAGTTCATGTACCATTGCAAGCTCATCTTGTCCAAAGTCTTGATAAGGAATATCGTCTGCACCAAACACTGTGTGGTCTCCAATATCTTGCAATAGCCACTCAGGAATGTTAGCAGCTGTGACAGGATCAGAGGTCACATTCATAAATTTACGAAGCTCGGTTTCATTCTTCATAGTCTGGGCCTTAGGGGATGTACCTGGTACATGAGGCTGGTGTTCGACAAACTTCCGAGATGTTCTAGTGGAACCTATGCTCTTTTGCTCCCTCATTCTATGAAGACGGGCCAAAAACACAGGGTTCTGGAACATTTTAGCCAAGAACGAAACCAGCTGCTTCTGCCGTTTCTCTGCTGCTTCCAGCTTCTCATTAGTAATCCCTATCTGCTGAGCCGTACCACACTGCTGCTGCTGCAACTCCACCACTTCTCGCATCATGGAGCTTCTTTCTTTCCTCAAACGATCGATTTCATCTTCCAGATGAGCTCCAGACGAGCTCCCAGTCTGGTGAGACTGGTGTGATTTACGCCTTTGGATATTTCTCAACAGATGTCTCTGCCCTCTGAGAAATCCCTCATTTGCAAATTCCCATTTGTCAGTATCGATTTTGCGAAAACCCTGTGAATACGAATGCAAAACCGATTCAGAAAGTATTACCATCAACACAACTCATGTTTAGTACATAAGCAATGTTTCACAAATTCAGGGCCATTGTAAAGTCTATGCAGTATACTACAACAAGACAATCACTCAATAATGAGTATCAATTCTGCAAAACCCCTGTGAATACGAATCAAAAACCAACCGATTCAGAAAGTATTGGCATCAAACAGATGTTTATTAGCACATAAGCAACGTATGCAGTATACTACTTCCTCCGTCGCAAAATAGTTTCCCACTTTAACTTTTAGCAGTCAAAATTTTCCATCTTTGATAACGAATTAATCTTAAACCGTAAATATAAAATGTCAATTAAATTATATAATGAAAATTTAGCCCCTAAAGTTTCATTATATAAAAAAAATTAAACATTTTACATTCGCGGTTTAAGATTAATTTATAGTCCAAGTTGAAAAAGTTGACTGCTAAAAGTAAAAGTGAGAAGCTATTCCAGGACTAAGGAATACATACAATCACTCAATCATGAGTATTGATTCTGCAAAACCCCTGTGAATACGAATCCAAAACAGATAGCATCAATCAAACATACAAATGTTTATTACATAAGCAACATTTAACAAATTCAGGGCCATTGTATTGCATAGCCCAAAACAGATAGCATCAATCAAACATACAAATGTTTATTACATAAGCAACATTTAACAAATTCAGGGCCATTGTACTGCATAGTCCAAAACAGATAGCATCAATCAAACATACAAATGTTTATTACATAAGCAACATTTAACAAATTCAGGGCCATTGTACAGCCTATGCAGTAGACTATTACTCCCTCCCTCCGTTCCAAAGAAATATTTCCATTTTGACTTTGATTGGTCAACTGTCCGCGAATTAATCTTAAGCTATAATAGTAAATAATTTAATAAAATCATATAATGAAAATTTATAATTCGTGGTGAATAGTAAAATGGAAAGTGAATAGTAAAATGGAAAGATTTCTAATACAATCACTCAATAATGAGTACCTGTGAATACGAATCCAAAACCGATTCAGAAAGTATTGTGTTTGCATTACTACTACTACTACTACAGCAGTAGAATTCAATGAATAATGAACAAGAGATGGATGCATAAAAGATGTGTAAATGTCCATCTTTAAAAGCTGAAATTCTACCTGTGAGCAGGATGAAGGACATTCCAATTCGAGTCAGCTAGCAGTTGAGGTGGGAAATTAGTATCGACTAGCTCACTCCATTGAAATTGATTGATACAAACAATTTCCCAAAAATTACAGGGAAAATGGAATAATCTATTCTACATACATGAAGCTGCTTGCTACCGATACATAGATACAAATATACAAGTAGAATTTTTACAGGAAAAACAAGATTACACTGTAAGAGAAAACGAAAACAACACAACACCATCTGAAAGGAAAGGGAAAAAAAAAAAGAAAAAAAGGATCGGAATGGGATGAGATGATATGATACCCACGTAAGTATTAAGCTGGCGAACAAAGCTGGAGAAATTGTTGTGCTTGAAATTGCTAGGCAACACAGATCTGGCGAATTCGAGATGATCCCAAACGACGAAACTGCTACCGTTTGCACCCCAGGATATTATGGCGTCCAGTGAAGAATCATCCACCAAATCAAATGTCTTGGACAGAAATGGAGGAACCGGAGTTTCGTACAGAGACTCCATAGGTAAAGGAAGAATGCCACCACTTATCTCTGGTTTTCGTTTCTCATCCTGATCCATCAAGACGATCTAGTTGAGTTTCTTGGTTTGAAGAGTGATGGTATATATGAAAATGTTGTATATAAAGGTATTGTAAGGCGGTGCTGCTGCAACCTCCTAGCATTTTCGTTTGCGATCATCAAATTTGATTTTTTGGATTTGAATTTTCATCTTTCGTTTTCACTTTTCAGCCATTTTATAGTGTGTGGGCCCATGGCAAGGAGATATTTTGTTTTGCTTCTCAGATGGTTTTCTTTCTTTCTATTTCACCAATCAAATTCTCGGATTTAGGGATGTGATATTTGTTCAATTTTTTTATGGTACTATTTTAATGAATTAAATGTGATATTTGCTCAATTTTTTTATGGTACCATTCTATTGAATTTAATATGGATGCCGTGTGGAGTAAGATAGATTATAGATAGGTGGGGTACTCACGTAATGCAGGTCTTTGCCACCCTTACTCATTAAGTTACTCCCAGTTAGGGCTGTGCAAAAAACCCATCCACCCGATTGTCCGCGCAAACCGTTCGCCTTTCATCCGTACCCACCAATTATTTTTTTATAAAATGTGTGGTGGGTTAATTATTTTTTCACCCGTCATTGGTGGGTGGGTGGTGGGTTGGATGGGTGCAACCCGCGACCCACCCGCCATTTTTATGTATGTATGTATGTATGTAAGTATATGTATGTGAATTTAAGTATAAGGATACCCATCGACTAGAGAAGTTGCATCTCCATTTATGTCGTTGAGTATAGATTTAGTTTAAGTGAGCCTACAACTCTTCTCTTTAAGCACTATTTCGTCTTTCATTTTTGCACTCACTATTCGTTCTTCTCAACTTATGTCATGCATTCAAACAAAATAACACAAGTTGGCAAATTCTCGGGCAACAGTTCATCCATTACTGCGTGAAAATCTTTAAAATTAAGTAAAGAAGGATAACTACTTCAAAAGAATCACTACCCTCTTTGTTCAGAACAAGCTCTTTGTTGCTGGTTTATTTTTTGCTTGCACATCTACTTCTGCACAAGTTGCAAGTTTTTACTACATCCATTTTTATCTATATTCACCCGCCTATCCGTCCGCTACCCGCCCACCATTTTTATCACTCGAACCGCCGCGGGTTGGAAATATATTCTATCAGCCTCGGTTTATAATTTTAATCACCCGCCATAGGTGGGTCACTTTGATTTTTCGTAAAAACCCGTCCACACCCGCCCACGCTCACCCCTACTCCTTGTGACACCATCTCCAGCAGTTGCAACTCACTGCAACCTACTCTCTCTGCTACGGCATCATTCCACTCATAGCAACTCTCTACAATTCTCTACTCCAACAGCTGAGAAAAAATAACTCTCCAAACAAGAAAAGAGAAAAGAAATAAAAACAAAAAAAATTAAAAAAAAAGAGAGAAAATGGCGCTGTTGGGGCGAGGGCCGCTGGCTCAGACTCCAGCACTCCATTGGAGTGCAAAATCCATTTTACAACTCCAAGTTGGTCTAAACTCTATCAAACTTCATCAAACTGCCACGTCAGCATTCCACTAACAACAAATCCAATCTAACTCTCCATCTACAACCCTTATACTCTATCAGACTCAATTTTTCATTTTCTTTTCTCATTTCTTTTAAACTACACTATTTTTTGTCATTTCTTTTATCATACTACACACTTCATATTTATTTTAAATTTCGTTAGTTAATTAAAATAACATGAAATAAAAATTGAAAATTTACTATATTCGATAATACAAAATACGATACATGATAAAAAATATTACAATACTAGAAAATTACAATAAGTGTTTTTTATTTTATGTAAGTGCATTTTTTAGTGAACTCGAATATATTAAATTTTATAATTGGTATTCTATATATAATCTACCAATATTAAAATACATGAAAAGCAAAAAATAAATATTACAAACTAAAACGAAAAGGAAATATAATGTGAAAAATATATGAAAAAGGATAAAGGAATAATCAAAGAGAAGAGAAATAGAAAGAAAAGAAAAAACAAAACAAAACAAATGATGAAGTAATAAAAGAAAAGCATAAATAAATAAAATAATTAAAAAAATGAAACAAACCATCAAACGTGCCTGATAGTTTCAGATGCTTTTGATGGCAAATGGTCCATCAAACGCCATTGGAGGTGAATGGCGTTTGATGGACCATTCCATCAAACTCTACATCCTTGCATTGGAGACAACCTTACTTATACACTCTATATGTTAGACCATTCCCAATTGGTCGTGATGATAACCGTGAATAGTGGTAGTCGTGAGCAATGACTGTGAAAAAAATCACCCGCACTGCCCGTCGTATAACCGCACCCGTCGATTATGATTTTGGCCAAAAACCGTCGGAATTAGAATATTTTTTTACCCGCCATAAATGGGTGGGTGGCAGTTTGGACGAGTGCGAACCGCCAACCGCCCGACCCACCCGTCTATATGTGTGTGTAAAAGTTTTTCATACACATCTATATTTTTAAAACTAGTTAATGCAATAACTAACAAGTATTAGATAGGTGATTACCTTGCAATATATTTTTAATGGTATGAATTTGACTTGATTTGATTTAATGTTAATTAGTTATTACTTAGAATAAATGTACATATTTTACTTTATAACCTTGCGAACAACAAATAAACTCGTTAATATTACTTTTTTTTTTTTAGAATATCACTATTACAATTGATGAGTCGATATTTTAACGACTCATTTAGTGTCTTTTTCCGTTTTTTTGTTGTGTCTTTTAGCCTTTATTTAGTATTTTTTGTTCCGTGTCACGTTTGGGTTTTTTTGTGTGTTTTTGTGCATTTTTAGGTGTCTTAGCGTCATTGGCGAGGAAATGGAGGACCAAAGTGCAAAGAAGACTTCAAAACCTTCTAGAAGCACCACAAGGCCAAGTTAGTGGGCTACTACTCCAAGAGAGGTGACATGGAGGTTGGAAAAGGGAGAGAAAAGTGGAGAAAATGGGAAAAATGAAGGAGTTCCCGGACACAAGGCTCACCGCGGTGAGCCCCACATCCAAAGGAGCCTCACCACGGTACAGCCAAGCAAAAAAGAAGACAGAAAGGCCAGACCGCGGTGAGGAGATTCCCCAAAGCGGTGAGCCCACATCCAAAGGAGCCTCACCGCGGTACAACCAAGCAAAAAAGAAGACAGAAAGGCCAGACCGCGGTGAGGAGGATTCCCCAAAGTACCTCACCGCGGTGACACCTGTTTTGATAGATTCAACCTGTTGGTCCAGATAACGGCAAAGGAAAAGACTAGGGTGAATAGTCTTTTACAACTTTTGTCGATAAACACAATTTCTCAGATGTCTGTGAAGATATCTGATACTTAATTTCAGAGAGCGGAAGACTTTTCTGTGATAAGTGCATGTGCTCAGCAAGATATAATGTGTTTAAATACTTAGCAGGATAAAGAGAACGATAAGTAAATTGCTAAAAGTAAAAACACGTCTTTTTATAGTGGTATCTGAATGTGGCGTAATCCTTCAACTAATCTACTTCGGCCTTTCTCAGACCTAGAATCCACTAAGACAGATAATTGAGTTCACCTTACAAATATCTTCTCTCGATTCCTAAATACACTAGGTTCCCAACCAAGTGTTCCCCCTGAGTTATTCCCCGGCTCCCAACCAAGTACTTCCTATACTAAAAAACCTTTGAGCTGTTCCTTAGTTTCCCAAACTAAGTACTTCCTATGCTCAGTAACCTTGGAGTTATTCCTTAGTTTCCCAAACTAAGTACTTCCTGTACTCCACGCCGTTTAAGGTGTTGGTTATGATGGTTTGTCAGGTGAGTAGTCTTAATAACTTTTTCAGTTATGTAGGAATACTCTATAGAACAAGGATCACTTAACACACTTCACAATGTGTGGTGATATGTTCTTTACTGACCCAAGTCTATGTTAAATGTTCTGGAGAATGAAACTCAGATACTTGATCTTTTGATTCAACTCCTTCACAGATAGCGATGCTTGTTAAGGATCAGGACACTTAGAACTTTCGTGCTACTTAGAATTCAAGAGCTTAGTCGCAACTGTAAGCTAAAGAGTAAGTAGGTTGAAGGATTGTATGCTTGAATGAATAAGTTCGTTCTGTGTGTAAGTTCAAGGTGTGTTTCAAGCATTCTAAGTGGTGATATTTACAGTTGAATTTGAAGCCGTTTGAATTGTATCCGTTAGGCTCAATTCAAATTCAAACTATTGATATCTGAAAATAGTACTGCAGAAGATGTTGTCTCTTTTCAGAGATTTCCTCTTTTGTTCAGATGTCTCTGTCTGCGCATTTATTGCATTGTACTATTTTTGTCCTGCAGTGCCAACGGAACTATGCACGCTTTCTCAAGGATTGCATGTCCCTTTCCAGAGACCTTCACATCTCCAGATACCTGTTGAAACATTGTTTCCCAGAAACATAGTTTTATCCAAGGTATCTGAGTATAGGTTTCTGTGGGCACTTTTCCTCGTTCAGAAACCTTGTGTTCTCAGATATCTTTTGCAAAACTTGTTTATTCAACACTTGTTTCTTTAAGATATCTGGATATAGGTATCTGATGAGACCAATTTCCTTCGTCTTTAGCAATCTTGTGCAATCTTCAAATCTTCAAATTTGTTGAACTATCCTGCCGGATGCCTTCTTCTTGGTCTTCTTCAAAGATATAAAAATTACATTCAGAGACCTAACATCCTATACAAGATTTGCTAGACTAACATACTTAGTGATTTTCCTCTTTTACAGAGTTCAAGTGAACCTAGGGTACTAACCACCTTTCTGAGCTAAGATAAGTCATTAAGTTGCTAATCAAAATCTAAACAGATATTCCTAACAAATTTCCCCCGTTTTGATCAGTTAACGATGACTATCTTTCAAACCTATTACAATTTGGAAGAGGGAACAATCCAACACTTAATCATTTCTTATATATGATCTTTTCAATTCATTTAATCAATTGCAGAAAGTAAACATCAACCAAATCACAAGGTGTGATCTTTGCTGACAAGTTATCTTTTTATAGATTGATATCTGAGAGTAGGTTCATCAGATATGTTACATGGAAAGTTCATAGATAACTTAATAAATAAAATACATTTCAGTACAGTTAGCAAGATACAAAATTACATAGTAAACTAGGACAACAGGAGTAACCAAGCTCCAAGTAGACATCCTAATAAACTAGTCTTCAAGTCTTCAATCAGCAGATCTATGGATCAATTAGCAAATTCCCTATCCCCAAAACTTTTGATATCATCTGATTAGTCATAGAGCAAGGTCCTAACTATCATCTCAGTGTTTCTGGCAAATCCACAGACTTCCTTGTAGGTTTTGGTGGGATTCTTCTTGGCAAAGTGTTTGACCCACAGATACTTTCTCCATTTCCAGGCATGCTCAATTCTGATATCTGATAGTTTGAAGTATTCATATATGATCCTCAGATATCTTATGTCACCCTTGTATTGCTCTTGAGTCATGTAAAAAGACTCATAGGGTTCCACAGCAAGTCTTGCTCTTGTGCCTGTTCCAGTGATGTTGGGAATTCTATGCACATCATCTGGCTTTCCATAAGGACATTCACCAGAGAGGTCCTTCTTCATGGATTCTATTCTCTTGATCACTTCAAAATCCAACCAATTTTTGATATGATTGGTGTTGATCAAGGTAGGCTTGTCTTTTCTCCATGCCATGAGCTGTTGATGGATGGGTACTGGAAATCCCTTCTCATTTACAAGCAAGTGCTTGAGTTCCAGTATCCAATAGCCATTTTTCTGTTGGATGCACCTGTAGGAGGAATGCTCATTAGTCTTCACATACTCAATTCTGGCATCTTCTGGCCTGAGTGGAAGTTGAAGTTTTCTTTGTTCAGCGCTCAGCCTGCTCCTCCTTTGTCTTGAATTCTCCCTTGGGGGATTGCTTGAAGAACCACCCTGGATAGACTTGGTATTTCTAGAGGGTGTTTTAGCTGCTATTGGCTTTGCAGCTAAGGGCTCAGTTAGGCTATCAACCCTTTTTCTCTTTTTGTGGAGAGGAGCTTCATCTTTATCCTCATCTTCATCATCATCTTCCAGATTTCTCTTGTTGGGTGATTTGCAGCCTTCTTCATTGCCCTGGGATTTGATTTGTCCTCCTCCTCCTCCTTCTTCTTCTTCTTCTTCAGAAGACTCATCAACCCCTTTCACTTGTCTTCTCCTTGGAGCCTTGGTACCCCTTGGAGGTTTTTGTGCCCTGGCCCTTGTTGTCAATCCTTTTTCAGGAAGTTGCTAAGTAGTGGCCACTATCTGTAGAGCAGTCTGACTGGAGGAGAGCTCATTTATTTTTAGTGGTGGAAGTGATGGTTGTTCAGATTTCTTCTTGTTTCCTCTTCCTTTCTGAGCACCAGATCCTTTCCCTTGTCCTTGATATCCTTCCCCCTTAGTCATTATTGACTGACTCAGTATCACAAAGGATTCTGAGAGTGACTCAAAATTCCCTTGCAGATAGTTGTAGGCAGCAACCAACTTGTGCAATTATTCAGCCTTGAGCTCCTTATCAGTGAGCTATGCCAGTGGACCTTGAATAGCATATGCTTTTCCAGCAGCATAGCTAGCCTCTTCAAAGGCTTTGGCAGCCAAGTTTTGGTCATCATCCCTAACCATGCCTAGGTCTTTCTGAGCAATGACCAGACTGATTGTTCTCTGAGTGATGAGCTCAGTGAATTTCTTCATCTCTGCAGGGACTGATGTAATGGCGGCTTTATCTTGAGAAGACAACTCCTTGTTCAATTTAGCCAGTACTTGATATCTGTTCAAGTATTCATTGGAGTTGACATTTGGCAGCTTGCTGAAGATTTCAGGAGCAATCAGCTTCCTTTTCAAATGAGACACCACCAATTGCTCATTTTGGTGTTCTGCCAATTTCTTCTCTTCTTCATCATCTGAGTCATCAGCCCAGTGATCTTCATCCTCTTGGACATTTTCATCAATGTTTTCTAGTCCAACAACCATCTCAGAGATGGGCTTCTTTCCTTTTAGTGAGGAGGATGGTACATCTTTTGGTGATGCAGCCTTAGCATCATGCTTGTCTTCAGATACTTGCTCAGTATCTAATTCTTCAGCAATTTCCTGAACATCAAGCTGGAGTTCTTTCATTTCAGCATAAGCTTCCATTTCCTTGATGGTTTGATCTTCAATCTTTTGGATCTTTGCTTTGGATTCAGCTATCTTCTCTTCCAGTTGAAGATTTAGCTGTTGTTCTTCCTCCAACAACCGTTTGAGTTGAGAAACTCTGGCTTGTGCATCCAATATTTTCTGAGTGTTGTCCTCAGAGTGCTCAATTACTTGTTCTGTAGTGTCTTTTTGATGGGGAGATGGATGGGTAGATTTCTGAGGAGATGGAGGAGGGGATTTTTGTGATGTCCTCTCACTGTGCTTTTCAGCAGCTGAGGCATTAGTTGCTTGTGCAATCCCTCCTATCCCTGGTTCAGGGGCATCATCATCATCCTTCTTATCATCCTCATCCTGGTGATGGTCAGAAGGAGGTTCTTCATAATCATTCTCATCAGTCTCCTTCTCTTCTTCATCTTCAGAGACCAGATTGATCACTTCTGGAATAGTGATCATTTGCCCATATACTTCCTCTTGCTCAGAGGGTATGATTTGTAAAGACTTGGGCAAGATTGGCTTGAATGCCATATCCATTATGGTCTGACCATCTGCCTTTTCAAAGGCTTGAGTGAGCTTGTGTGCCACTTCCTTGATGAAGTCCTTATACATTAGAGAAGCAAAAAAATATTGCTCTGTTGGGAACATTTCATGGACATAATTTTCAAGGTCAAATGCACTTTCTCTTCTGGTAGGGTGATCAGTGACCCTTGTTATTTCAGTCAAATCAGAGCATCTGAGTCTCTGCCATTTCTTGAAGCACTTGAGATGCTTTGGCAGAGTGTGATTCTTGAAAAATGAAAGCAAGTCTTCTGTTGAGAATGTAGAGACCTTTGGCACACTTGTTTGAGCCTGAAAGAAAGACTTCTAAGTTAGTTCAGTGGAGAACATTGCATGGACGTAGTTTTCCAAGTCAAGGGCTCGTGCTCTCCTTGTGTGGTGATCAGTCACCTTTAAGATCTCAGATAGATCGGAGCTTTTGCCATTTCTTGAAGCATTTCAGATGCTTTGGCAAAGTGTGTTCCTTGAAGAAAGGTAGCAGGTCCTCTTTCTCATCAACAAGGACCTTAATGGCACTTGTTTGAGCCTGAAAGAAAGTGTTCTGAATTAATTTCAAAACTATAGTAGATATCTGTGCTTTAGAGTAGAAAGGTATCTGAGTTACCTGTGTGACAGGCTCAGATGACTTGACTACTGAGGTTCCAGGTGCCTCAGATATCTGGATATGAGGAGGAGACTGGGAAGTTTGATCCTCAGTGATCTTTCTTTCTGCTTGAACCTGAGATTAGAAACACAACACTTAGGAAATTTTATTAAGAAAAATACTATAGACAAATTCTGATATTTGAGAGTCAATTACCTCCACTATTGGAGGCTCAGATACTTATCTCTCAGAGACTTGTGCAGTCTCTGGAAGTTTTTCTTGTGATGAAAGCTTTGATGCCTCATCAATTTCCATTGGTTGCGGGGATTGAGTGGGCAATTCCCCAGCAACTTCTACTTCTTTTTGAACCTGTAAGTAGAAAGTGTTAGTTTGAGAATAATGGTCAAAGATTTGTCTTTGAAGATTATAGGTATCTGAACGAAATACCTTCTCTGCAGAAGGTTCAGATACTTGTTTCTCAGAGACCTTGGAAGTCTCTAGATTCTTCTCTGAAGAGATAGACTTTTTAGTCTCTCCATTTTTCTTCTCAGTTGGAGCCTATTAGAAATAAACACTTAAGAGTATTAGTCAAGTGTATAAAGCACATATCTGAGATGTTATATCTTAAGGAACTATCCTCTACCTGTGAGACAGGCTACTGTTCCTTAAGTGGTGAGGCTATGAAAGCCTCCTTCTCAGATTCTGAGGCAAGCTTTGCAGCTTCCTCTTGAAGTTGTGTTTCTAATTCAGCCTGTAACAAAGAAATTTTATTAAATAACAAGATTAATAAACACAAAAATATCACAAGTAGAGAGTTAAACCATTCAGCTACCTGAGCAGTGTCATGCTAATTGGTCTCTGGAACTTGTGACCCTTCTATGCTTTGGTCTTGTTGTTCCATTACAACTTCTTTGTCTGAAGCTTCAGGTACTTCAGACCTTTCCTGAGTGTGCAACTCAGTTGCCTCCCCTGGTTGATCATTCTGAGCAGATGCCTCAGTTTGATCCCTCTCATTGAGTTGGGGAACCTGCTCTTTTGCAGGATTTTCTTCAGCAAGGAAAGATGCTGGTGTCTCATGCTGTAACTCAAGTATCATTTCAGCAGCATCCACTATTGGCTGTTGTGGTTGGTGTGGTGATTCTGATCTGGATGAAGAAGGTGATGCGGTATGGGGCCTATCCAGATCTAATTGAGACAGACTTTTAAGTGTTGATGCAATGGCAGTATCCTCCAACACTAGGTTACCACTCATCAGAGCATCTTCAATATGCTTAAGTGTTACTTGCTCTGATGATGTGTTTTGTCCAGTGACCTTGGACACAGTTGCTTCTTCAGCAACCTTTGATGTGGGTGCTTTTTCAGCAACCTCTACACTTGTTGCTCTTTCAGCAACCTTGGGGATTATTGCTTCCCCCTCATCTTCAGATTCCTCCTCGAAATCTGGGACTGAATTATCAACAATCCCTGCTACTTCTGTAGAGAGTGTTTGAAGTCTCTCACTGCCTTTATCAACATTGATGAATTCATCAGCAGTGGATTTACCAGCATTGATGAGTTCATCAGCAGGGGCGGTAGATATCTGAGAGTCGACATCCACAATAGGTATGCCTTCTGATTTGCCAGCAGACTTCTTTCGTGAAATTCTGGGCTTTTTTGTCGCCACGTTACTCTCAGATACCTCATCAGTCTTTCATTTCTTGGAACCTTTCTGAGATGCAGTAACCTTTTTCATCATGTTTGTATACTCATATTTGTAGAGCAGGTTACTATTGGCTATGTCAGCCTTCTCTCTGAGCTCAATGCCAAGCTTCTCCAGCAAGAAACATATCTTTAGTCCATAGCTTACTGTGGTTTTTGGCTCAGCAAGGCCCTTAACGATTTTAGGCTTAAAGCCTTGAATCTTCTTCACAAATTTCATATAGTCGTACTTCCCCCAATTGAAAGAGTTTTCCAGCCTTTTGTTCTGTTGATTCAACAAGAACATCATCATCCAGTGTTCTTGGCTTATCTGGTCGGCACCTCCTTGTAGACCATCAAAGCATCTGTGAAGAATGCATGCCAACACATCCCAGTGAACCAACAGATGTCTGGTTCTGATGTCAGCAAGTTTGAAGTCGATGGGTGTATCTGATTTTTCAAGATCACACACATCACTGTAAAGTTTCTTTACACCTTCAAGGAGATCATCATCCATGGTGTTTATTTCAAAATCATTTCCAAGATTTTGAAGTTCAAACAACTCACAGAAAGTTGTTAAGTTCAAAAGGATGTCCTTTCCTTGAATGTTTGATTTTACAGACATTATCTTAGTGCCTTCAGAAACACAGGAAATAATCCTGGAATTATTGTAGAATTCCAACACATCTAGTGAAGAAACTCCACTGGGAATAACAGACAGGAAACCCTTGATTTGTGCCTTTTCAAGCATACCAAGAATCAATTTCCTATCAGCCTGGTTTTCAATAGCAGCAACAAGGTATTCCTCAATCATGGCACCACCCCAAATCATCCTGTGATTTGAAGTCCAATGGCCAGGATTGAAGTCTCCTATCAACCGATTGTTCCTTATAACCAACACTGGTGCTTACTTTTCAGCAGTACCAGAGGTAGTAGCCTGGGATTTCTGGGTAAGAGCACGTTTTGGAGCCATCTCTTTAAATAGTGAAAGTTTTTTGAAAGTCGAAAAGAGATTAAGGTAGGAGATTAGTGATTCTTTGCAGAAAAACTAAGTGAAGAACAGAGATTTGCAGAAAACTTTGAGAGGTTTTTTGCTATTTCTGTGTAAGTGTGAATGTTGGATTAGGCGAAAGATATTCTTTTCCCAAAATCCTATATATATAGCAACACAAATCTCAACAGACATATACATACAAATTGATTTTGTGCATATGTATCTGTGTACGTGCAGAACGACGTGGGTGAAAACTACTTTGCATTAAATGCTAGTGGGCCATAACTGTTTTTACAGTCCACTACCTTTTAGCGAGGTTAAAATTTTGGCCGTTGAATCTGGAACGCCCATTTCATCAAGGGTTGAGATTGCCTTTCCAGCAATTATCACAATCACTTCATGTAATCGTGCCCAATTAATGAACTTTGGCGAGTAGCTATCTGAGTCACATTTCTTCTGTGTGACTAAGGGACAGTTTTGTTTTCTGGATTTATCTCAAACAATACATCTGTTCATATATTTCACAAAAATGGAAATAATACAAAACACGAGAGAGTAGTTGACTACAGATAGTTGTACTACTTTCTTCTTTTGTGTTCCCCCTCACTGAGTGATCTAGATATCTGAGTATCTGTCTCAGAAATCTTAAATAGACATTTTACCCTTTAACCTTTGATATCTGAGTACCCGTCTCAGGTATCTTTTTGCTATGTGTTTCACTTTTTGTCTTTGATATTCTGGATTCCCGTTCTAGATATCTTATCTCTTCTTTTCCCTTCTTAATCATACTGAGTTCCTGTTTCACTCACACTTTTAGCTCCTTTTAGTATATGAGTTCCTGTCTCAGATACCTTTTTGGTAGGAGTTTTTACCTTTTGCCTTAGATATCTGGATACCCGTTCCAGATATCTTTTCTCCTCTCGAGTTCCGTCGTAGATTAGAACTTTTCAGTTCCTTTGGTAGCTCCATTAACCCAAGATTATGTCTTAAGGTTAACAACCTATTTTCTTGCAAAGGCTTTGTAAAGATATCTGCAAGTTGGTCTTCAGTACCAATCTTGAGTAACTCTATATTGCCTTTTTCCACATGATCTCTTATGAAGTGGTGTCTAACATCAATGTGCTTTGTTCTTGCATAAAACTTAGGATTCTGAGTTATGGCAATAGCACTTGTGTTGTCACAGAAAATGGGAGTTTTCTTTTCATTGATCTCATAGTCTCTGAGTTGTTGCTGTATCCACAATATCTGTGAAGCACAACACCCAGCAGCAATATATTCAGCCTCCGTGGTGGATGTGGCAATTGAGTTTTGATTCTTGCTGAACCATGATATTAATCTGGCACCAAGAAATTGACAAGTTCCTGAAGTGCTTTTTCTATCAAGCAATGATCCAACATAGTCAGCATCAGAATAGCCAACTAAACTGAATCCACTATCTTTTGAATACCACAATCCAACTTCTACAGTACCCTTTACATACCTTAATATATTCATAGCAATGTTGTAGTGTGATTGCATTGGATTTGTCTAAAATCTAGCACACACTCCAACTGCATATTGAATATCAGGTCGACTTGCAGTGAGGTACAGTAGAGACCCAATCAATTTCCTATACTTGTTTTCTTCAACACTCTTATCAGATTCAGTATAGGTCATTTTGGTTCCTATGCTCATTGGTATCTTAGCATTCTTTTCAGAAGGCTTTAGATTAAACTTGTTGAGCATATCTTTTGCATACTTTGTTTGACTAATGAATATTCCATCATTAAGTTGCTTGACTTGCAACCCTAGGAAATAGTTCAATTCTCCCATCATGCTCATCTCGAATTTACTTTTCATGAGCTCAGCAAAGTCTTCACAAAGTTGCTTGTCTTTGGATCCAAATATAATGTCATCAACATATACTTGAACTAAAAGTAGTTTCCCTTCATGGTTCAAAGTAAAGAGTGTTTTATCAACATCTCCTTTCTTGAATCCATTTTCCAGCAAGTATTTGGCTAAAGTATCATACCATGCTCTTGGAGTCTGTTTCAGTCCATACAGAGCTTTCTGAAGCTTATAAGCCATTCTACATTATGTGGAAACTTCAAAGCCTGGTGGTTGTTCAACATAGACTTCCTCAGCAAGTTCACCGTTTAGGAATGCAATTTTGACATCCATTTGATAAACTTTAAAGTCATTATGAGCTGCAAAGGCTAGAAATAGTCTAATTGCATCAAATCTTGAAATTGGAGCATATGACTCATCAAAATATAGTCCTTCAGTCTGGGTGAATCCCTTGGCAACCAACCTTGCTTTGTTTCTGGTTATTTCACCAGACTCATTCATTTTGTTTCTGAAAACCCACTTGGTTCCAATTACAGATATTCCATCAACAAATGGAACCAGTTTCCAGACTTTGTTTCTCTCAAATTGATCAAACTCTTGTTGCATTGCAGAGATCCAATCTTGATTCTTCAATGCTTCTTCTATAGTTTTAGGTTCAATGTTTGAGATGAAACATCCATAGAGAGAGTCGGCATTTCCAGCAATTCCTCTCCTAGTTCTAACCCCTTGGTCTAAAGGACCAATCACATCCTTGGCAGAATGATTTCTTATCCATTTTATAATGGTTTTTGAACTAGTAGGATTAATATCATTTTGATCTGAATGTGAATCAATATGATCTTGACAGGATACTTGTTCAGTATCTGAGATATCTGGCACACGGGAAATGCCATAGATATCTGACACTTTTTCAGTGTTAGATATATCTGGGATTGGATTTTCAGCAATCTCATTCTCAGAAATCTCTTCATGATGAAGGTTCTTAGTAACCTGTTCCATTTCTGGAATTCTCATAGGAAATTCTTCATCATGTCTTAGAGTCATCTGGTTGTTACTAAGCAATTGTTGCTTTTCATCGTTAGAGTCATCCTCTAAGTGAATGACAGAATTGTTTCCTTTTGAGGATTCTTCTTCAGAATCTTTAATCATTAGTTCTTTGAACCGATCTGAGAGTTCTTCATCCAAAGGTACTTTCTTGTTTCCTTCATAGAAAACTACATGAACAGATTCTTCAATCTTTTGCGTTCTTTTGTTGTAGATTCTGTAGGCTTTGCTATTCAGAGAATAACCAAGAAATACTCCTTCATCTGCTTTTTGTTGAAATGTTCTCAAGTATTCTTTTCCATTGTTAAGAACGAAACATCTGCAACCAAACACCTTTAGATGTTTGATACTAGGGGGTCTACCAATCAAAAGTTCGTAAGGAGTTTTGTCATGGTGTTTGTTAATGAAACATCTATTTTGAGTGTAGAAGGCTGTGTTAACAGCTTCAACCCAATAGATTTCACTTATTTTAGTGTCAACAAGCATTGTTCTTGCTGCTTCTTTTAGGGTCCTATTCTTCCTTTCAACAACACCATTTTGTTATGGTGTCCTTACTGAAGATAGTTGATGTTGTCTACCTTTGAAGGTACAAAAATCTTTTATGTACTGGTTCACAAACTCAGTACCATGGTCTGTTCTGATTACAGATACCTTGTCATTTTTCATGACTTCAAACTTATTCAGCAAGTTGGGTATTTCAACCCTTGCATCAGATTTTTGTTTGAGAAATACAACCCAAGTGAATCTTGACTAATCATCCACAACAACCAGACCATACTTCTTTCCTGCATAGCTAGTTACAGAGGATTCAAAAAGATCCATATGTAACATTTGCGTTAACCTTTCCTTTGGTGTGTCTAGTTTTAGACTTGAAAGATGTTTTGGATTGTTTCCCCATTTGGCAAGCTGAGCATATACCATTTTTTCTATATGCCATTTTGGGTAAACCAACCACCAATTCTTTCTTGGCTAGCTTGTTCAGAGTTTTGAAGTTCAAGTGACTCATTTTTTTTTATGCCATAGCCAATTTTCTTCAGTGTGGCCAGATTGACTCACCATGAGACATTCTTCAGTTGTAGCAGATGCCCAGTCAGCAACATAAAGATTTCCTTTCCGCCTAGCAACCAAGACTGTCTGCTTTGACTCATTGTCAATCAGTTTGCAGAATTTTGATTTGATCTTTACAGAGAACCCCTTGTCGGCAAATTGACTCATGCTTAGGAGATTATATTTCAGTCCATTTACATGAAGTACACCAGAGATTGTAAGGGCTCCCAATTTCAGTTCTCCAAATCCTACAGTTGGATTTATTTCTCCTCCAGCAATTCTGATATTTGGTCCAGTATTGCAAACTTTGTAGTTGACCAGATTTGTTTTTTCTCCTGTCATGTGCTTCCCACATCCACTATCAAAATGCCATGTTGGATTCTTCCTTGGAGTGTTCTACACAAAACAGGAAATAAGAGTTTAAGTTCTCATTTCACTGATGGAACCATCTGGACTAAACAATCTTCTAGTAGGAATCCATTTTTGTATATATTTCTTAGGAACATGCTTTTGTCTAGTAGGAACATAAGGAGGAATTCTATGTAAATGAGTAGTATTATCATTGTTAAGAATTATTTTCCTTTTTGGTGTGATCCTTGGTTCTCCACGTTGTGCTTTCAGATACCTGTCAGATTGCTGAGTCTGCTTTTCAGCGAACTTAGCTTTCCTTGCCATATTTCTTCTAGCCCTGGCATTCACAGTGGTCGTAGCCTGTTCTTTCTTCAACTTCTGATGATTGCTATGCGCAATCATGGCTTTCATCCATCGTTCTTGCTCTTGTTTATACTCATGAGCAAGTTATTTCCCGATGACTTTATAGCCAATGCCATTTCGAGCACCTGGTGCTATCTGAGCTCTCTTCTCAGCAGCTTTTCTAGTCTCTGGAACGTCTTTCTTTCCAGAAAACGTGATGTTGGAAAATTTGCCTGCTCCCACAATTTTTCCTTTCTGAGAGGCATAGCACTGTGGGTGATTACACTTTTCAGTGTTATGTTTCTTTACAGAAACGTTCCCAACAGTTTTCTTTTGGACTTGTTTGTTCCACAAAGGTTTGGTCGCAACTGCATTTCCTTTGTCAACAACCTTAGCTTTCTGACCAATGCTATAGGTTATTTGGGAACCATCTTGCTGAGCACTAACAAATGTTATTCTTTCGTCACTCTTATTCAGAGTGGTAGAACTATTTGTTTGTGTGTCCAGCCCAAGTCCTCCATTTTCTGAAGGATCTCTTAAATAAGAGTGTACTTCAGTAAGAGTGTCACTAGCTTTGACATAGGATTGAAAAGATAGTTCTTTCTTTTTGAGTTCCTCATTTTCAGAAAGAAGATCTTTATTTTCCTTTTGGAGTATATCCATTGCCTTTCTGTGTGACTTCTCCGTCTCAGATATCTGTGCTTTGAGAAATGCATTTTTGGCATCCTTTTTCTCAGATATCTTGAGTAATTGTGAATTTTCCTTTTCAAGAGAATTCTTTTCTTCTTCAAAAATGTCGGCTCTAGCTCAGACCATTTCAAATTCTCTTTTGTAGAGATCAAGTTCTCTTCTGAGATATTCTAAATCTCTGATTTCTTCCTCATCACTCTCATAGTTTATGAATTGAGAAATGTTGGTTACCTCGTCAGCCATTAGGCAAGGCTCAATGTTGGAGCAATTTGGATAGATCTCCTCAGCAACCCCACATAATTCCCTTTTCTTTTGACCAAAGTCAACCAATTCATGAGTGATGGTACATAATTCTGGTGAAGGTAGTTTGGAGTCATATGAGTCTTCTTCCTCAGATTCTGACTCAATATCAAGAGCATCCAGTTGGATTTGAATCTTTTTCCTTTCTTCAGTGAGCATAGCTCTCTGTCATCTCTTGAAGTTTCTTCTATCTTTCTTGTCACCTGTCTTTAGCTTATTGAAAACAGGGTAGTCTCTTTCAAAAGGACCAGGTTTCTGACACTAGAAACAGATATCGTTTTCGATTTCTGCTTTCTGAGTACTAGATGCTTGCTGAGCCGGCTTGTTCAGCGAGCTTGAGAGCTGCATATTTTTGTACTGGTGATAGTTTGAGCCTAGGTGCTTTTTCAGCTTCTCTTTGGCTTTTCTTCTCTCAATCTCACGACTAACATATTTTCTCATTTGCTTTACAGCAAGAGCATCTTCCTCAGTCATTTCTCTGGTATCCTTCTTTTCAGAAGTACCTTGTGTTACTAAAGCAACATTGTGAACTTTCTTAGAAATCATTTGTTCTCTCTGAGTAGTTTCATAGTTGACAGTAGCTAAGTGAGAAAAGTGTTCTACTAGAGTGATATTTGGAATTCCTTGGTTGAAATAAAAGTACCGAGTATGTTCCCAATTTTGATTCAAGCTTCTCACAATAGTCTTAACCTTTTCAGAGTTAGAGTATCTCTCACTTTCACCAAGTGCAGCCATTTCACTCATCAATGTTGTAAACCGGAAATCTAGTTCTTCAAGAGTCTCTGTGGGACCTTGTTTAAAGTTTTGGAATTTGAGCTTCAAAACTTCGAACTTATTTTCCTTTGTTTTCTCAGTCTTGCATGATTTCTTCAATCAGTTGCCAGGCCACTTTCGCCGTTTTTGCACCCCACAGTTTACACTGTATGTGCTCTGGAGTGGAACGTATGATGATATTACGAGCCTGACCATCCAGTCGATTCCTTTTGGCATCTTCCGATGTCCAGAGCTCTCTGGGCTTTGGCTCATAAACAACTTGACCAGTAGGTCTTCCACTGGTTGACGCAATTGTCTGTGAGGAACCACCACTTGGTTCTTCATCAGCGGGAACTCTGTCTCTACCATTAGAAACCTTCATGACCTGCTTGAGTTGTTGAATGACTATGGGGCCATTCTTTATCATGTCGATCATTTCATCACTGATGGCTTCTAGGTGGAGCATCATGTTGTTCTTCCATTTCTCATAGTTATGTGGCTTGAGAATTGGAGCGTCACTTAAAGACATCCTGCAATAATTACACTAAACAAACAAATCAAGTGTAGGTGAAAAGTAGTTAGTGGGCACTTATCTGAGATCTAGGTTCACTGCAGAAGGCTTGGGAACCTCCCGCTTTGATACCACTTGTTGGTCCAGATAACGGCAAAGGAAAAGACTAGGGTGAATAGTCTTTTACAACTTTTGTCGATAAATACAATTTCTCAGATGTCTGTGAAGATATCTGATACTTAATTTCAGAGAGCAGAAGACTTTTCTGTGATAAGTGCACGTGCTCAGCAAGATATAATGTGTTTAAATACTTAGCAGGATAAAGAGAACGATAAGTAAATTGCTGAAAGTAAAAATACGTCTTTTATAGTGGTATCTGAAGGTGGCGTAATCCTTCAACTAATCCACTTCGGCCTCTCTCAGACCTAGAATCCACTAAGACAGATAATTGAGTTCACCTTACAAATATCTTCTCTCGATTCCTAAATACACTAGGTTCCCAACCAAGTGTTCCCCTTGAGTTATTCCCCGGCTCCCAGCCAAGTACTTCTTATACTCAGAAACCTTTGAGCTATTCCTTAGTTTCCCAAACTAAGTACTTCCTATGCTCAGTAACCTTGGAGTTATTCCTTAGTTTCCCAAACTAAGTACTTCATGTACTCCACGCCGCTTAAGGTGTTGGTTATGATGGTTTGTCAGGTGAGTAGTCTTAATAACTTTTCATTTATGTAGGAATACTCTATAGAACAAGGATCACTTAACACACTTCAGAATGTGTGGTGATATGTTCTTTACTGACCCAAGTCTATGTTAAATGTTTTGGAGAATGAAACTCAGATACTTGATCTTTTGATTCAACTCCTTCACATATAGCAATGCTTGTTAAGGATCAGGACACTTAGAACTTTCGTGCTACTTAGAATTCAAGAGCTTAGTCGCAACTATAAGCTAAAGAGTAAGTAGGTTGAAGGCTTGTATGCTTGAATGAATAAGTTCGTTCTGTGTGTAAGTTCAAGGTGTGTTTCAAGCATTCTAAGTGGTGATATTTATAGTTGAATTTGAAACCGTTTCAATAGTATCCGTTAGGCTCAATTCAAATTCAAACTATCTGAAAATAGTACTGCAGAAGATGTTGTCTCTTTTCAGAGATTTCCTCTTTTGTTCAGATGTCTGTGTCTACGCATTTATTGTATTGTACTATTTTTGTCCTGCAATGCCAACGGAACTATGCACGCTTTCTGAAGCATTGCATGTCCCTTTCCAGAGACCTTCACATCTCCAGATACCTGTTGAAACATTGTTTCCCAGAAACATAGTTTTATCCAAGGTACTGAGTATAGGTTGCTGTGGGCACTTTTCCTCGTTCAGAAACCTTGTGTTCTCAGATATCTTTTGCAAAACTTGTTTATTGAAAAACACTTGTTTCTTTAAGATATCTGGACATAGGTATCTGATGAGACCAATTTCCTTCATCTTTAGCAATCTTGTGCAGTCTTCAAATCTTCAAATTTGTTGAACTCTCCTGCCGGATGCCTTCTTCTTGGTCTTCTTCAAAAATATAAAAATTACATTCAGAGACCTAACATCCTATACAAGATTTGTTAGACTAACATACTTAGTGATTTTCCTCTTTTACAGTGTTCAAGTGAACCAAGAGTACTAACCACCTTTCTGAGCTAAGATAAATCATTAGGGTGCTGATCAAAATCTAAACAGATATTTCTAACACAACCCACGTTTTTCTGGCAGTTTTTCCCATGATTTCGAATTTCTTCTTCCTTGGTCTATAAATAGGACCCTTGTATCAATCATTAGGATATATCTTTACATTCTCCTACTTTCATACTTTCAATTTCAAGCATTGTAAACACTTAGAGATTTCAATCTCTCATTTAATTCGAAGAACCGTTATTGATCTTTCTTATGATCGCAGAGACCAATAGGCGCCCAGGTATTCAGTACGAGTTAGGCGGTTGCTGTTAATAACTTGTATCGTGTCATATTGGTATCTGATCGTTGAACGCATGCTTGATCGTTGTGAACTTGCATCAGTCTTTACCTTTAATTAGTATATATTCGGATGAGGGCATAGCTAGTGACAAGCTTTTTGCCGTAACTCATACGTACTTATAATCTGTATCTGGTTCGATTTTTCAATAGCAAAGTTGTTGCATTCGCGGGTAGTGTACCATTAGCTATATCGCGTCAGCACTTTTGAAAGATCGCTTGCTTCGTTTTAATTGTAGAAATTGCATGATCTAGGTATTACCTTGTCTTGTAATTGCAGTTTGTTGGAGGGTTTTAAAGTATCACTTCATACGATGTCATTTACAACTCACACCTTGAGCCTACACCTTAGAACTAGCTTAATCAATTCCTCGAGAGAACGACCCTGTGGTTTAAGCCTTGTTGTACTACGACAACCGCTTTACTACTTTTGTTATTTTACAAGTATTAATTTTGAGCGCATCAAAATTTGGCATTGCTGCCGGGGAATTGATTCCTACGTTCTTCAATAAGTAGGATCAGTGTGTAGTTGTGTATTTTTATTTTTATCTTATTAGAAAACAAAAGAAAAATCTGAAAATTTCAAAAAAATCAAAAAGATATTATCTTGTGGATTATTTTTTTTGGTACTAACAATGCATTTAGTTTTGTTGGTATAGAGAAATTTTTTCTGCAGGTGTATGTATGACAAGGGTATGGCTACGTATGGAGAATATTTTATACCTCAGCTGGTGGTAAGAAAACCACCAATATTCCTTGAGCCTGAGGTTAGGGAATACGATCTAGACGATGATTGGGGGTGTGCACTTCCATACTTCTGGGGAAGGCCGACGGAAGATGCTTTCGGGTTTATTCGTCAGTTCAAACAATTCGTGACGGGGGATTGAGTGAGGACCAACTGAAGAGGAGGTTGTTTCCTTTTGCTGTTAGATACCAAGCCAGAGAATGGCTGCATTTGCTAGAGCCAGTGTCATTGAGGACATGGGAGGAAGTGCTTAGAGTATTCTATGACGAATACTCCCCATACTCTTTGATGGAGAGCTTGGAGGATCGCGTAACGAATTTCGAACAAAAGGAAGAAGAGAAGTTCGACAAAGGAAGCGTGAATACTCCAGATTTAGAAATCACTCCCATCCCACTGGTGTCTTTAGTGAGCGTTTCCACGCCACCAGAGACCATAGAGAGCCAGGTGCCCCATCACCCCGACATCGTACATATGTCATTACCCAAGGGGAGTTTTGTTGATCCTTTTTGCCCTTTTTCTTTGTTCCTGTTTATGAGTGTTATGTGCTTAACTTTGAACATATTAACTCTCGACATACTCGTTTGCAGGATTACATGAGTATTGTGGGATCAACACACAATGGAGCAGAAGATATTCACTGGAAGCTCCAAGTAGGCTCGACGCCTGCTCAAATTAGTTCCCGTATGAGAACGGATAACGGTAATGTACAGCTGTCGAGCCAACGACTATCAGAAAAAGGCGCTTCCTGGGAGGCAACCCGGGGGTTCAGAATGAAGAACGGAAGAGTCGACGCTAATGACTATAACCAAAGCATGACTTATTGCTTTGCATATAGATATAGGTGCATGTTGCATTTAGGATAGATTTTATTTATTAATTTTTTATTATTAAAAAAAATTGCGGGAGAACAGATGTCACCGCGGTGAGCCATGGAAAAAGGCGGCTCACCGTGGTCTGCAGAAGTCAGAAAGTTTGCCTCTCTACTGGACCGCAGTGAGGGGCACCCTAGCCCCTGCCTCACCGCGGTGAGGCCTGACGATTAAAGAGAAGGAGGGCTTCTCCCTACTTTACCTTTTTCACTCTCCTTACTCGTTTTCCCCCCAATTTTAGAGATTTTCACCAATTCTCCACCATTTAACTTGGGTAATAAACCGTTGCGAAGGTAGTGAGTTTCTCCACTAGTTTATATCCATTACTTCTTCCGGAATCGAGGTACTTCTTTCTACTATGTTTATTTTGCAAACTTGGATTTCTATACTTGATTGATTGTTATTGAGTATGTGGCTATGATTATGAGGTATGAAATTGTCTAGATAAGTCATAATCCAAGTTAGCTTAGTTAGATTTTCTGGAGATTTATGATGTTTTTGGTGGAAGGGTATTATTGTGCTAGCTTGTTCATCTTAGAATCTGTATTCGTGCTGCATATTTGATTATAGGATTGAGCTTGCTAGTGTTTCAATTGGGAATATTCCTTTTAGTAACAAATGTTTGAACTATGGTAAGCACGATTATGTTGTGGGATAAGGCATTGTTGTTACTACTTGCAAGAATTGGTTTAGGGAAGACATTGTTGTGGCCACATTTGAATGCACTATGTTTGCATATAACTATGAGTTAGGATTAGGCATCCGTGTAGCTACATTTTGATATGGGTGTAGCGCTGACATTTTCTATCCAGGTACCATGGCACCCAAAACAAAGAGTGTGTCCAAAAAGCAGAAGGGAGCCCCAGTTCGAACACATTAAGGGGAGGCAAAGCGTGATAGCCTCCGATTTTTCAGAGTTAGGGGGTGCTACCAAGGACTTGCCACAGATCTTAGGAGCATACATGTAGTATCATAGCGGTTTGGTACACACTTGGATCAGTGGGACTCATGCTATTCGAGTCTCACACAACACATGTCTGCAGCGGACACGCGGGCAACTGAGCGCCTAGTGCATATGGAGCAAATGCGCAAAGCTCAGGCGGATGACCGACAGCAACAAAGAGGAGGCTCATCTTTCGGACCCCATGGTCTGCCTTCCTATTAGTGATCATGCCGACTGAGGTATACTACGGACGGTAACTCTGAACTTTCTCGTTTTTATTTATTCCTTATGCTAGGGTCTAGCTATCAAATAGGTTTGGGAGGGAAGTTGTACTCATATGCTTACGTGCCTCGGATTATTTGTTGCCTTGTATATATTGTATATATGTGTTTTTTCTTTTATTTTTTATTTTTGCGATTATGTGGGGTGGTATGTTAGCCACTTTTATGTGATTGCAGTTGAGTCGTGTCTTTTGGCCTAATTTTTGGACTATTTCAAAAAAATTTGTGTCGAGTCTTGAGTTCTTTTGACAAGTCTGGTTGTCTATTGCCTTAGTTAAGCCTTTTTACTGATGTGATCTTAGATGGCCTCTGACTGAGTGCTAAGGAATTTTCGAAAATCACTCTAGTTCGTTTCACTTGTAAATAAAAAGTCTTCATGTTTTAGTAGTAAAAAAGCCGGTGAGAAGCCTTAAAGCCGATGAAAAAATCTTGTACCGGCAAATGTGTGATTCTAGTAGGATGAGCAAGGTTTTTTAACTTGCGCCACTTCACATACATGTGCACTCCTTTTTAAAACGAGATGACGAACGGCATTTTCGACTTGGTGTCTCGATTCTCGAACCTGTTCCAAGGAACAGGTTAGGGGAGAAGGACTCTTGTGAACTTCATACTCAGGCTCACTACTTTCTATATTTGAGCTATGGTCGATTTCGAAATTGTTTTGTATTGCTATGCTGCCGTTCTAAAAAAGAAGAAAAAAATAGAAAAAATCTCGAAGTGTTTTTCCAGGATCACTTGTGATCGTCTAAGATCGTGTTGGGCATTTTCAAATACTACATATAAACCAACGCGGGGTTGATTGTGTGTATGCTGTGAGGGTTGATGGTTTTGTTTCCAAAAAGCATGCCAAATACTACCTATAAACCAGCGCGTGGGCGGTGCTCGTATGTTGTGAGGGTTGATGGGGGTGTATACCAAACCGACACGTACAAAAGTACGGATCTTAGGCAACCTATTGGGATACACTTGCAACATTGAGATAGAAAAAAAAATTAAAAAATAGAAAATCTGTGCAAAAAGAGCAAAGCACAAGAAAAAAAGAGAAAGAAATAAACGTGCAAAAAGAGCAAAGCACGAGAATGACAGCTAATTTTATTCCCTTCTATTTGATTTCGACTCCTTTCCTAAAAGTCCTTTCTGACTCGTTTTAATTGAGTGCAAAAGCATGTAATATTAGTGGCAACTTGTGACGTTTGTTGTCACCATCCTGAGTTAAGTCTTGAGCGAATACCTTATTTACTAGACACTTCCAGATGAGAGACTTGAGAGTTGCACTATTATCTTCCTTCGTGAGGGACTACTAGGATAGGATTAAGTTTTATTTACCTTTGAAACGGAAGATTGTGATCTTTGCAAAGCTACTTGTCAAAGTTAGGGGGATAGAAGTTTACATCAGTATAAGGGCTTATCTCTGGTAATACTTGTTCCGGTAGCTTGTTCATTGAACTCTTCTGTGTTCTTCGTGTCTATGTGTTTTTTCTTTTTCTAGGTTTAGAGTTGTTTGCTCGAGGACGAGCAAAGGTTCAGTTTGGGGAGTTTGATGAGTCGATATTTTAACGACTCATTTAGTGCCTTTTCCCGTGTTTTGTTGCGTCTTTTAGCCTTTATTTAGTATTTTTTGTTCCGTGTCACGTTTGGGTTTTTTGTGTGTTTTTGTGCATTTTTAGGTGTCTTAGCGTCATTGGCAAGGAAATGGAGGACCAAAGTGCAAAGAAGACTTCAAAACTTCTAGAAGCACCACAAGGCCAAGTTAGTGGGCCACTACTCCAAGAGAGGTGACATGGAGGTTGGAAAAGGGAAGAAAAGTAGAGAAAATGGGAAAAATGGAGGAGTTCCCGAACACAAGGCTCACCGCGGTGAGCCCCACATCCAAAGGAGCCACACCGCGGTACAACCTAGTAGAAAAGAAGACAGAAAGGCCAGACCGCGGTGAGGAGTATTCCCCAAAGTACCTCACCGCGGTGACACCTGTTTTGACAGATTCAACCCACGTTTTTCTGGCAGTTTTTTCCCATGATTTCGAATTTCTTCTTCCTTGGTCTATAAATAGGACCCTTGTATCAGTCATTAGGACATATCTTTACATTCTCCTACTTTCATACTTTCAATTTCTAGCATTGTAAACACTTAGAGATTTCAATCTCTCTTTTAATTCAAAGAAGCATTATTGATCTTTCTGACGATCGCAGAGATCAATAGGCGCCCAGGTATTCAATAGTACGAGTTAGGCGGTTGCTGTTAATAATCTGTATCGTGGCATATTGTTATCTGATCGTTGAACGCATGCTTGATCATTGTGAACTTGCATCAGTCTTTACCTTTAATTAGTATATATCCGGATGAGGGCATAGCTAGTGACAAGCTTTTTGCTGTAACTCATACGTACTTATAATCTGTATCTGGTTCGATTTTTCAATAGCAAAGTTGTTGCATTCGCGGGCAATGTACCATTAGCTATATCGCGTCAGCACTTTTGAAAGATCGCTTGCTACGTTTAATTGTAGAAATTGCATGATCTAGGTATTACCTTGTCTTGTAATTGCGGTTTGTTGTAGGTTTTTAAAGTATCACTTTACCCACACTATCTGTTTACAACTCACACCTTGAGCCTACACCTTAGAACTAGCTTAATCAATTCCTCGAGAGAATGACCCTGTGGTTTAAGCCTTGTTGTACTACGAGAACCGCTTTACTACTTGTGTTATTTTACAAGTATTAATTTTGAGCGCATCAACAAGCATAGTACATCAAATCTACTTATATATTATCCATATCTCAATCATTCCAAATTTATCACTCAGTCTATCACAAACTAGCAAACACTAGAACATAATCCTGCTCTCGACGGGAATCAAACCCATAACCCCTTAATATTACTTTTGCAGAGTTAATTAGTTGATCAACAGTTTATTTATACTCCTTGAGCTCAAATTAACGTAATTTACAAAGAGAAATATATTTTTTATATTGCTTTAAAACCTTTTCTTCTTTCTTTACATAATTTGATGATTTATGGGTTTGTATTTGTGATCTATTTACTCATATTTAGGATGTATAGAAATTTTAACTCGTTACGGTACCATGATTAGCATTGAGTGCCTTGTTTCGTTTAACATCAATTATGAAATTTAAACGACAAGTTTATTTCCGTATGTCGTAAACCCGTCAATCCGTCCGCCATCCACCCACAAAAAGTATCAACCGACCCGCCATGGTTTCAGAGAAAATACACCCGCCATGGTTAGCGAGTAGGACAACTCGCTATAGGCGGGTCGGTTAGAGTTTTGGAAAATAACCGCCCGCACCCGCCCGCGTACACCCCTACTTTGTATAAAATTTTGAGCCACGATTCAGATTTGAGTAATTGTTTCTATGCTACAAATAAATTCAATTTAGATCAGTTCAGTTCAGATTTGTTTAATTATTTTGTACTAGAACGTGAGAACGCGCGTAGCGTGTTATTGTGACATTTAGTTATAAATAATAGAAAAAGTATATGAAGGTAAGTACTATTTTTGTTTATGATAATAAATTATCTTTTTTCGAGTTGAATTAGGGTTTGTGTTGGTGCGAATTGATATGTTTCAATTTAAGTAAAGACGATGGAGAAGAAATATTCGTTATCGTTTTTTTTTTTTATTTAAGATGAATTGATTTTCTTGAGGTTGAATTTTATTGGAGAAGACAAATTTGAATTTTTTTTAAATGATAAATTGATTTTGTTGGAGTTGCGTTAGGGCTTAAAATTAGAATGAATAAGATTTTTAGTGTCTTTTTGACCTATTTTTAAAATTTTTTGTGAGTCTTGAGTCAAATTTCCAAGTCGAACGTCCTTTGTTTGTGACAAACTCTTTGATGCTTAAGTTTTGAGTATATACTGATTAGTAATGGTTGTTGAGTTCAAAATTTTCCAAGTTCGTCTCCCTTGTAAATAAGAAGTCTGTTTAGCTTTGTGGTCCAAAAAACCTGTGAGGTGCCTTCTTTGAGCCGATGAAAAAATATTATACCTGCAAGATTTGTTTTTGTGTGGGATGTGCAATTTCTTTTCAAGTTGTTGCGCCAATTCATACTTATGCATATTCTGATTAGATGGGAATGACAAACGGCATGCTTTTAACTTTAGATTCCTTTCCTAACCCGCCCTAAAGAATAGGTTTGGGAGGGGATTTCCATATTTTTTATGATTGGTTGAATGATTTGAAATTCTGACTTATGTTCCCAACGAAAATGCTTTTAAATAAGGCTCGAGGTGTTTCCATGGTCCTAAGTGATCACCGTAGGTCGTGTTGGGCGTGTTGCAAATACTACCCTATACCGGCGTGGCCTTTTATCAGCCATATGACCGTGAAGGTTGATGACACGTAAGCTAAACTGACAGACACAAAAATGCAGAATTTGGTAAATTGACACCTGCAAAATTGAAGCCAAAAGATCCCAATGAGCACAAATAAGCACACGAGTTACTCAAACCCCAAGTTGTGAATCGTGTGAGTTCCTTGTCTACATGAGCGAAAGCTTTGGACGGGAGTCATACGCGGAATAAGTCCCTGCTGATAACGAGGGTCACACACCAGTGATTTTAATCCGCAGATTCACAACAATCTAGAGTAACTCCAAGAAAATAGTGTGCAAGGTTTCGAAAAAAAATGAAAGCAAAAGGGAACAGTAGTCAGAGTATCTTTTCTCTATTTTTAGTCTTTGAAATAAAGTCCCTTTGGACCCATTGAAAATAATGCATTTGCATGAAAAAAAAAATTTGCAACTTGTGGTGAAAACCACCCTCACAGCTTTACTTTCGAGTGTTTACCCCATCCTGAACTTGTCCAGAAGAGTGAGAGTTGCTATCTATTTACTTGTGAGGAACTACTGAGATAAACATAAGTCTTACTTCCTCCGTCCCGGGAATAACTTCCCATTTTGCCATCTTGGGTGTCCCAAACAAAACTTCTCATTTCCTGTTTTGGCAACCACTCACCCAACTTTAACATTAAATATACTCAAAAATAAACCCACTAACTTTATTTTATCCAACTTTCAACTTTCAAAATCAATTTGAGAGACCCACTAGTACTATTTTTGTTGGAATTTTAATGAATGATTGAGCTTTCAATTCATTCGATGAATTGGTCAATTAGGCCCACCATGTCGCAAACAAGCATTCCGTGTAAGTGTGTACCTCGTTGTTAAAACGAATTACACATTAAGTATTAAGTCACTAAAATCACCAAGTGGTGAAAGAATGATTAATGCATTAAGTGTGTTTGATCAATACATGAATGAGTTAAGTCATCTTAAACATCAGGATTCGTAATCCTATGTGCTAAAATTCGGGTTTAAGAGCAAAGTTATCGAAAAGAAAGGAGAAAAATCGAATCTGGGAGAAAAGGGGGAGTTCACCGCAGTGAGCCCCAATTCAAGGTGAAGCTCACCGCGGTCTCGGAACAGCGAACCTTTGGCTCTGTTCAGAGACCGCGGTGAGGAGGGGCTGAACAGGCGCGATTTCCTCCGAAAATTCAAATTTTTCCTGGTCTTTTCATGAATAGACACTTCCTTTAAGTTGAATAATTGTGTCCCTTTCAACTTGTTTCTATTGAATGAAGAGTTAACACCTTTAGTGGAAGGATATAACTCTTGGGAAAAGATCACCAAACAACTATAAAAATGTGAAGAAGTTCTTCACAAGAAAACACATCACATTCCATACTTGCTTTCTGGACATGGTATTGTTATGCTTACTTGCTGAGAAGCAAAGATGAGGCCTTGGATACTTTCAAAAACTACAAAACTGAAGTTGAGAACCAACTAATTGCGCGTATCAAGTCAATACGCAGTGATCGTGGTGGGGAATATGGAGAACAATTTGAAGAATGGTGTGCTCTATATGATATCATTCATCAAACAATAGCCCCCTACTCTCCTCAATCGAATGGAATTGTTGAACGCAAAAATACGACATTCAAGGAGATGATGAATGCTATGTTGTTGAATTCTGGACTTCCTCAGAATTTGTGGGGTGAGGCCATTCTAACGGCTAATAAGATTCTTAACAGAATTCCCCGAAAGAAAAGCAACAAAACTCCATATGAACTGTGGAGAGGACACCCCCCATCTTACCAGATGTTCAAAGTGTGGTTTCTTGGCAAAGATGGAAGTACCCAAGCCAAAGCAGGTTAAGATTGGTCCCAAAACTATAGATTGCATTTTCCTAGGATATGCAAATAATAGTAGTGCTTATCGATTCTTAGTCCATCGGTCTGAGATAGGTGATGTACATGTTGGGACAATCATAGAATCAAGGAATGGTGAATTCTTTGAAGATACTTTTCCTAGGAAAGAAAAGAAGGACTTGGCTTTCTCTAGAAGTCAAGTTAGTGAACTTGGTGAGAATGAAAATTCTGAACCAAATGAACTTGAAGGACAAATGTGGGGTCTTCCTCTTCTGGCATTTTACCTAGTTCAAGCTAAGAGATAACCAAGGCTCATGGTCTTGAATCTAGTGCCTTCCCTCAATCTGGCTGACCAACTCAAGAGAACACTAAGGCTCATGATGTTGCCAGAGGAAGAAAACGTTCTAGTAGTTCAATGCAAGAGAATTCCAAGGCTCATGACATTGAACCAAGACGTAGCAAAAGGGCTAGAAAGAAGAAAGTATTTGGTCCTGATTTTCTGACATTTTTGGTAGAAAATGACCCGAAGACAATCAAGCAGGCATTGTCTACTCCCGAGGCTCCTCTTTGGAAGGAAGCCATAGAAAGTGAAATTGGGTCCATCATGCAAAATCACACTTGGGTGTTGGCTGATCTCCCTCCAGGGATTAAGCCTTTAGGGTGCAAGTGGATTCTGAAGTGAAAGCTTAAGACGGATGGAACAATAGACAAGTACAAGGCCAAACTGGTGTTACATGGGTACCATCAAAAGGAAGGCCTAGACTACTTCATCACATACGCTCCTGTGTCTAGATTAACTTCCATAAGAGTATTTATAGCCATTGCAGCTTTGCATGACTTAGAAATACATCAAATGGATGTTAAAACAGCTTTCCTCAATGGTGAATTGGAGAAAAAAATTTACATGGAACAACCTGAAGGTTATGCATGTGGTTCCTGGATAAGAGGGCAAAGTTTACCGCCTTGTAAAATCATTGTACGGGCTGAAACAGGCTCCTAAACAATGCATGAGAAATTTGACAACTCGTTATTGTCAAAAGGATTCTCAATAAATGAATGTGACAAATGCATTTACGTGAAAGGGGATTCCAATTCCTTTGTGATGATTTGTCTATATGTGGAAGACTTGCTCATCACAGGTAGCAGTCACAAGTTAATCCTTGAGACTAAATCCATGTTGAAAAATCTTTTTGACATGAAGGACATGTGAATCGCTGATGTGATTCTGGGAATTAAGATTTCCAAGACTTCTGATGGTTTGGTACTTTCACAATCTCATTACATTGAGAATGTATTGAAGATATTTGAAGTTCATAGTTTATCACCATTGAAAGCACAAATGGATATGAGCAAAAACATTGCTAAACATCGGGGTTCCCCTGTGTGTCAAGATAGGTATGCGCAAGTTATTGGCTGCCTAATGTACATTGCAAACTGTACACGTCCTGATATTGCTTATCCAGTCAACAAGTTGGCAAGGTTCACACGCAATCCAGGAGCAAACCATTGGACAACGTCGGAAAGGATATTGAGGTATCTGAAACACATGCTTAAATATGGTCTACATTACTCCAGATATCCTGCTGTGTTATAAGGGTTTTCCGATGCTAATTGAATATCTAATATTAAGAACTGCAAGTCCAGTAGTGGGTATGTTTTTACCATTGCTGGTGGGGAAGTGTCTTGGAAATCCTCCAAACAAACTTTGATTTCTAGGTCTACCATGGAATCTGAGTTTATTGCTTTAGACAAAGCTGGAGAAGAAGCGGAGTGGCTCCGTGAGTTTTTGGAAGATATCCCTTTGGGATAAACCCGTGACTTCAGTAACGATTACCTGTGACAGTCAATCTGCACTTGGAAGGGCATGAAGTAACATGTACAATGGCAAGTCTAGACACATTCGTCGTAGACATAAGACCATTAGAGAATTGCTCTCAACGGGTGTTATTTCGTTGGATTATGTGAAATCTAAAGACAATATTGATGATCCGTTCACGAAAGGCCTTTAGGGGAGCAAACTCTGTTTCTGTTTAGGGGAATGGGGTTAAAACCCATGTCTTAAAGAATCCTTGTCGTGGTAACCCAACCATACTGACTGGAGATCCCAAGAATTTGGTTCAATGTGGAAAACTAAGCTGTAAGGATTTGTCGAGCGCTTCGAGGGTGGTTTTTGCAACACTAAGAAGTACGAGCACTTCGGATTATGTCACTTGTGACTGTAACTCCAAAGCCTATTCCCACGTAAGACATAAGTGCTACCTGCAGAACGGGTAAAGGGTGAGTTCAAGGAACTCTGAATGATTCTCAAAGTTTGAATTTCAAATGGGGTATTGGCAGGATACTCTTGTTGAGAAGCCACCTATGCAAGTGTGAGGACTGCCCGCCTCAAACTAGAAACACACTTGTGAAACCAGGCGTGTCCATGGCCACAACGGACAAATGATAAGAACCTGAAACGAGTGCAGGGTTATTTTAGTGTGGGTACTTTTGTCTTGGTATACACAAAACGCCGACTGGTTCAAGGCATCACGTCCACCGCATGGCAAGTATATCCGAAAGTATTCCACTAGGAAGATTCAAAGCCAAAAGCTATCTATCCTGGTGATAGTATAATCCGCTGGTAAGGTGCATGTGCATGAATTCCCCTTTCATGTTGGGATTGTTGGAATTTTAGTGAATGATTGAGCTTTCAATTCATTCGATGAATTGGTCAATTGGGCCCAACATGTCGCAAACAAGCATTCAGTGTAAGCATGTATCTCATTGTTAAAACGAATTACACTTTAAGTATTAAGTCACTAAAATCACCAAGTGGTGAAAGGGTGATTAATGCATTAAGTGTGTTTGATCAACACATGAATGAGTTAAGTCATCTTAAACATGAGGATTCTTAATCATATGTGCTAAAATTCGGGTTTAAGAGCAAATTTATCGAATAGAAAGGAGAAAAATTGAATCTGGGAGAAAAGGGAGAGCTCACTCAATTCAAGGTGAAGCTCACCGCGGTCTCGGAACAGCGAACCTTTGGTTCTGTTCCGAGACCGCGGTGAGGAGGGGCTCACCGTCTGAACAGGCGCAATTTCCTCCGAAAATTCGAATTTTTCCTGGTCTTTTCATGAATAGACACTTCCTTTAAGTTGAACAATTGTGTCCCTTTCAACTTGTGTCTATTGAATGTAGAGTTAAAACGTTTAGTGGAAGGATATAACTCTTGGGAAAGATCACCAAACAAGTATAAATATGTGAAGAAGTTCTTCACAAGAAAACACATCACATTCCATACTTGCTTTCTTTCCTCCTGCTCTTTGTGCATTCTTACACACTCAAACTAAGGTTCGTCAGACTTGGTTATCGGAGTGCAACCTAATCATGTAAGAGAAGTTTTATCCTGGGAGACTGTTGCAAGCAACCCGTGTGCACCATAGCGGGGCAATAAAGTCTTCAGGAGAGATAGTTAAACTATCGACTCTTCTCGACCCTGTTTTTGTTCTTCTCTACTTCCATACACGCAGATACCTACCATATTGCTACAATTTTATCCAAAAGTAATATATACCTTAGTTTTTTCAACCCAAAAAGTAAACGGGGAGCTATTACCGGGACGGAGGAAGTATTTACTTTGGAAACAAACTAGTTTGACTTTTGCTTGATTTTCCACCAACGTTGGTAACAACTCAAAATCTTTGCATCTTAGAAGTTTGTTTCTTACAAAGGTAGATTCGGTAACTTGGTTGTCTGGCTCGTTCTTTGTTTAAGTCTGTTTAGAGTCTAGTTTTTTTTAAGATTTTTCGTTTGCTCGAGGACAAGCAAAGGTTCGGTTTGGGGAGTTTTGATGAGGCATTTTTAGAACACCTCATCTGGTTCTTTTTACCTTGTTTTTACTAACTTTTCATTTAATTTTTCCTTTATTTGTATATATTTTGTCTTTTGTTTGTGTTTTGCGTGCTTCCACCTGGATTCCAGGTTTTACATACTTTTCATGAAGAAAAGGAGTCAAAATGTTACATTTTTATGCACATTGTCGGAGATCACAAGCTCCAAGACTCCAAATAGGTGCCACGAAGGTGCACAGGATGCCAAACGGGTCAAGGATGGGCTAGAAGTCGAGTTTCGAACCTGAAAGGAAGTCGGGCGATCGCCCCATGGACTCTACGCAATGGCAGAGAGCCACTGCGTTGAATTTGGCGAAGCGGGCGATCTCCTGCTGCGATCTGATTCTAATTTTGGCATTACTTTTTCCATTCTGTGCGTTTTAAGCTCCAGATCTTTGTAATTCAAACAGACTTTTCCATTCTATACATTTAGAACTATTCTCCATAGCCTAGGGTTTGAATCCATCATCCAGCTCAACAAGTAGGAGATTGGTTAGCCATTGGAGATTGAAGTTTTATTCTGTAACAGTACATTTCCACCACTGTTATCCATTGGAGCTCAGTAATTCATCATTTTCGGTAAAGTTGTATCGTTTCCGATTTCTTACTACTTCTTGATATTTATTGCTTGTTTTATCGTATCTCTTGATTGTGACAACATGAGTATGAGTAGCTAAACATCCACTATGGGTTGGTGGTGAATTCTTGAGCATGCTAGTGTAGGATTTTCGGATGAAGATGCAATGTTCATTGTCTGTTAATCATGCGAATCGTTTATGTTTCAAATGTCTTAGCAATCGTTTTCAAACGCCCAAACTCTACAAGAGGAATTCGCACCTCAAGGTTCTTACGATTAGCCCAACACATTTGTCTGCAAACACTGGGACTAGTAGAATTGACGACTCTACTATGTTCATTGAATGATTTTACTTTCAAAAGTCGTATCTTCATTGCAATCCTTCACTAGCTAGCTTATGATGAAACCACCACCCCATATCTCCTTTGGTTGACAAACAAACTCGTGTTTGCTGATTACTATTTTTGTGATTGTGAAAGAAAGAATTGAAAGTCGTAAGACGCAATTCTTAGGTTGAACTAATCTTTTAAAACACCAACAAGCTTAGTTAAGTCCTTTGGGAACGACACTCGGGGCAACTTATCAACTCACTACGTGTTTTCTAGCGATCCTTGATATTGCTCTTGGCTTATAAATTAAGGACTTGATTTGACGCATCAAGTTTTTGGCACTGCTGCCGGGGACTTAACTCCTTAGTTTTTGTTTTGAAATTAGTTTACTCGGTTCTTTGTGTGTTAATATGTTTGTTGAGATCTTCGGTTTCATACCTTTCACTTTTCTATTTGCAAGTAGTTTATGCAAGGGAGAAGGAACTTGAACCTTCCCATAGCGCCTTGATGAGTCGATATTTTAACGACTCATTTAGTCTTTTTTACCGTATTTTATTATGTCCTTTAGCCCTTTTTATAGTGTTTTAGTGCATTTTCACGTTTGGGTATTTTGTGTGTTTTTGTACTTTTTCAGGTGTTTTATTATAAAAGGCAAGGAATTGGAGGAGCGTATGCCAATTAAAGTTCATTCGAAGCTTCTAGAAGCACAATAAGGCTAGTAGTGGGCCACTACTCCAAGGAGGTGACAAGGAGGTTGAGAAAAGGGAGTAAAAATAGGAAGAAGTGGGAAAATGGGAGTTTTTCCGGAAGGGAAGCTCACCGCGGTGAGCTCAAGCAACATGGAGGCTCCCCACGGTCCAGAAGAACAGAACAGTCACAGAACAGAGCAGACCGCGGTGAGCTCCAGACCAACCAGACGCTCACCGCGGTGAGTACTGGCGAGACCAGTTCAAGACCACGTTTTCTGGCAGTTTTTCCCATGATTTTGAATTTCTACTTCCTTAGTTCTATAAATAGGTCCTTTGTATTCAGTCTTAAACATATCTTCAGACCTTCCTAGTCTTTAATCTCTTACATTCAAGCATTGTAAACACTTTTAGAGATTCAATCTCTCTTTCAATTGAAGTATTATTCATTTCAGACGATCCATTATCATTGACGTATCCAGGTATCAATCGTACAATTACTATTTACTTTGTACGTGACAAGTTGTTACCTCTGATTACAGAATCTTGATGTATCGGTTGTGATTTACGACTTATCTACCATTAACTAGATAGTATCCGTATAATTGCATGTTTGTTTGTGAGATGTTGATAGTGTATCCTTAATTGGTTCGTATCGCATAAGCAAACTAGTGTAGATTATCCGTACTTATTATCCTTATTTGGTTATTCTCGTAATAGCACGAGCGATGAACTGCGTATAGTGCATCCTTAACTGGTTTTTATTGCATAAGCATGCTTTTGAAAGGATTAATTAGCTTCATTTTCTGTAGAATTGGATGACCTGGGGTTTTACTTGCCTTGTGCATGTTAGAATTATCCTAGTACTGAAGTATCACTATCCACACACACTATTAACAGCCAACACAAGCGAGTCTATTCTATTGAACTAGCTTAATCAATTCCTCGAGAGAACGACCTTGTGGTTAAAAGCCTTGTCTGTCTATACCAACCGCGTTTTCTACTTGTGTTAATATAAGTATTAATTTTTGAGCGCATCACGCCTCTTATCGACGATATTGAAAGGCACAGAAGGAGGTTGAGGTTTAGTCTTGCTGATGCTCAAGAAAGTGAGGTTTTTGAGGAAACTGATTCGGAGTCTGAAACAAATCAGACTCTTGAGGGCGCCTTCCTTTTCCCTCGTCCTTTTTGCATGGAGCTCTCCCTGATATTCTCACATATCTATCAAATCCTTCTTGGGGGTACGTCCAACAAGTTTCCTTGACATGCTCCATCTATAAGTGCTTGATGAATAGAGTCAATTCCCTTGTAGAAGTTGTTGACCTTATCAAATAGCGCGTAGGATTGCATCGGGCATTTATCAGTTGATCCTTATATCTCTCCCATGCTCCATGAAAGGTTTCTCCATCGAATTGGTTGAAGTTTTGGATTTGGATCTTCAGGTAGGATGTCTTTTTCAATGGGAAGTATTTGAGCATAAACTTATTGAAGATCTCATCCCATGTAGTCAAGTTGTTTGGTGGTAATGAGACAAGCCAATTCTTTGCCTTGACCTTTGGCAGTTAGGGAACACTCTCCTTCTAAGTTGACATTCTGTGAGTCCATTCAGTGGTATACCTTCAAATATCGCGTAGAATTCCCTCATAAAGTACATCGGATCCTCAGTTGAGTTCCCATAGAAGTGCGGTATTTGGTTCAGATAAGTACCTTTCAAATCGTACTCTCTAGCACTCCTATCAAGAAAGATGCTAGAGGTATGCGGTGTAAGCCTTGGCATAACGTAGTCACGCATGGGTCTGTCGTCATCGTCTATATTTATCTCCACCCTTGCGTTGTTATCCCTTCTTCGGTCTTCATCTAACCTCAGCCTTTCTACGACCATCCTTAGCTTTTCTTGTTCTAGCTCTTCTCTCCCAGTTTTAATCTCGAGATGAGCCTTCAACAACTCCTCAAGTTTACACATCGGGACATACCTAGGGTGAGTTTCATTGTTAGTTCCTTCCCCACTCATGCTGTCGGATGATTCCATGGCGGAGATAGGTAGTTTGTGTCTTTCAAGCTTATCATCTTTAAGCGGTACTATTGGTGTTGATGAGTCGGTTTTATACCGTCTCATTTGGTCTTTTTTACCGTATTTTTGTCATCTTTGAGTATAGTTTTATTTAGTTTTCCTAGAGTATTTTTACTTGTTTTGTTCTTTGTGTGTTTTGTAGATATTTGGCTAAACCGCGCTAATGGAAGGCAAAATGGTGTATTTTATATGCATCTACAAGTTATGGAGTTCCAATGCCTCGTATTGATGCTAGAAGTGGAGCGGAAGGCCAAAATATCGAGAATTGGAGTAAAAAAGGCGTCGAAGGGAAAAACGGTCAATCCAGAAGAAGGCGGCCTTAATTATCAAGCGGCGTCACGGACAACTTTCTTTACGCAGAAGAAATGGCGCGACGCCAGTTTTCACTTTTCCGTTCCTTCTGCGATTTTGTTTCCTAATGCGTTTCAGACTTCGTTTTCTTAGCCTGGTATTAGAAAACTTCGAGATTGACTTTTCATATTCATTCTATTGTGAAGAACAATACTTTTGCTCTAGAGCTAGACCTAGTTTTCAAGGCAACTACCCGATTTCGAGGTAATTGAACCGTTTTCCCTTGTAATTCGAAGATTGACGTTGATTGGGAGATTATCTACACTGCTTTTCCATCGATTCGTTTTCGTTCTTCAATTTCTACCTAGGGTTTGGGACAACGAAGGGTAAAATTGTATCAATTCTCTCGAATCTTTGTTTTGTGCTTGAGATTATGTTTATTGCTAGTATGATTGTGCTTTCGCTTATCATGAGTAGCTAAACACCCCTATTATGGGATGGTGACTGATTCAATGCATGCTAGCTAGGGTTTATTTGATTCGAAGTGCATCGGGATTCGATTACTTGTGCTTTTTAGATTAATCGCATATCTTGCTATTACGTTTGATGCGCGATCCGTCAATATCACTGCTAGATTAAGCATTTAATCATTACACCCAAATGTTTTTCGTCTTGCTTCAATCTAACAGTTAGTTGCAAACAGTAATAGTAAGATTAGCTAGATCGATTGTAGCCTAGTGGAATTGATGCCTCCACTAGTGCTATTCGTTTTTGAAATCAAGTCTGTGACAACTTGCGTAATCAATCCCGTGAATCACATATATCCTGCTAGCTAGCTTGTTGACGTTACCACTCCATAATTTTCCCCATTCATATTTCAATCTCATTACTATCAATTCGGTTTCTAGTAGTTGCAAGTAGTTATTCATTTTAGTCTATTATCTCGCCGCCGAGGCAAACCAACTTTTACTGCTTTTCATATTGTTGCTTTTATTCGTAAACAAGACTCAGCCTAGTTAAGTCCTTTGAGACCGACCTCGGGGTTAACTCCACTATACTACAGGTTTTCGTAGTATTGAGGATTAACTCTTGGCTTTTAAACAAATTTAGAACTTTAATTTGACACATTAAGTTTTTGGCGCCGCTACCGGGGACTTAACTCCTCTGTTAAGTTTACGAATTTTAGGTACAGTATTTTTGTTTTTTTTTTTCTTTTTCTAGTTTTTGTTTTTGTTAGTCTTTTTCCTTTGTTACCTCTGTGTTCTTCGTCTTGAGTGCTAGTTTTAACTATCGGGTGCTTACGTTTGCGTAGTTCTGGTGTTGTGTCTGTCTTGTAGCACAGGTTCGAAGAGATGACCGAGTTAGAGCAAACTTCTATGGCTGCACTCTTCGCACCGCCCATAAAAGTTTACTGCCCTAGTATTGTCACTCCTGCCAATATGTGTAACTTGGAGATTAAGGGACATCTTATGGCCCTACTTCCGAAATTCTATGGGCAAAAGAATGAGGATGTGATGGGATTTCTTATGGAGCTGGAGCACTCTATTGGGTGGCTGCCTAAAGGTGAGAATTTCACCGACAATGATCTGAAGATGAGGGTTTTTCCTATATGTTTAGCTGACAAGGCATGACAGTGGATGAATGGCTTGGATGAAGGAAGCTTAACCACCTGGACTGAAGTCTACAATGCATTTATGCAGAAGTACTACCCTTTGTCTAAGACTTCTTCTATTAGACAACAAATTAGTACCTTTAGCCAGCTGTATGATGAGTCTCTATATGAAGCGTGGGACAGGTTCAAGAGCCTGCTAGCTCAATGTCCCCACCACAGGTACCCCCATGCTGATCTGAATCAGTATTTCTATAACGGGTTGAATGAGAACCAGCAGTATATGATAGATGCGCCTTGCGGGGGTGATATGATGGAATTAACTGCTGATTCTCTCAAGGATAAGTTAGCTAAGTTGTCATAAAACAACCAACACCGTAAGCCCAGGAGAAATGTCAAGAGTCAAAGGGGGAAGCAAACGCTACCTTTGGTGAAGAGCAGAGATCTGGCGCAGGTTTGGTGCAACCAGCAGGTGGATCGGGATTGGCGGATGAACTCAGGAGCTTCATGAATGAGTCGAGGGAATTTATGCGCGAAGCTAAAGCGCATCGTCAGTCTACCGATGCCCGCATTGGGGAACTGGAAAAGGATATTGATAAGATCTCGAGTGTTCTTCAGTAAGAGCGAGAAAAAGGGAAATTCCCTGGTACCCCCAAGAGGGCAATGGCTATTAAGGTGATCACAGAAACACCGGTTGAGGTGACTGTTTCGGAAAATGAGACCCGTGTTGAGGTTTCAAAACAAATTTGCGCAGCGCTCAATGATATTTTCTTCAGAAACCTTGACTGTCTCTGGGTCCTTTTCTGGCATTTCTGCCTTATCTTCTTCTTTCTCAGTTGGAGCCTATTAGAAACATCCACTTAATTAGTTAAGTATTTTAACATATAACTGAAAAGTAACATCTTAAGGAATTCTTTATCACCTGTGGCACAGGCTCAGATTCCCCAAGATGTGAGGTTGTGGAAGCCTCCTTCTCAGTTTCTGAGGCAAGCTTCTCAGCTTCCTCTTGTTCTTGTGTTTTTAAATCAGCCTGTAACAAAGAAATTCTATTAAATACAAGATTATGTGGCACAAAATATCACAAGTAGAGAGTTAAACCATTCAGATACCTGAGCAATGTCAGGCTGATTGGTCTCTGAAACTTGTGACCCTTCTATGCGTTGGTCTTGTTATTCCATTTCATCTTCTTTGTTTGAAGTTTCAGGTACTTCAGACCTTGCCTGAGTATGCAACTCAGTTGCCTCCCCTGGTTGATCATTCTGAGCAAATGTCTCAGTTTGATCCCTCTCATTGAGTTGGGGAACCTGCTCTTTTGCAGGATTTTCTTCAGCAATGAAAGATGCTGGTATCTGCAGCTCAAGTACCATTTCGGCAGTATCCACATCTGGCTGTTGTGGTTGTTGTGCTTGAGACAGACTGTTGAGTGTTGAGGCAATGGTAGTATCCTCCAACACTAAGCTATCACTCATCAGAGCATCTTCAATATGCTTCGGTCTTTGTTGCTCTGATGGTGTAATTTGTCCAGTTACCTTGGACACTGTTGCTTCTTCAGCAACCTTTGAAACAGGTGCTTGTTCAGCAGCTTGTGGTGTAGGTTCTTCTTCAGATACCTCTACACCAGTTACCTTTTCCGTAACCTTAGCCCTTTTTGATTTTTCTAGGACTTGAGAGATGACTAATTCATCATCTTCATCGTCAGAGCTCTCATCAGCATTGGGAAATGATTGGTCCATAATTCCTGCGGTTTCTGATAGGGCTTGGTATCTGTCACTACTTTCTTTAGCAGTATTGATGAGTTCATCAGCAAGGCTTTCGGCAATAGTTTTAACATTTCTGAAAGTACTTTCTCTTGCGGAGACTACTTGTTCAGTAGTCGATACCTCTTTTGCAGCATTGATGAGTTCATCTTCATTGATGAGTTCATCTGCAGCGACGGCAGGTATCTGGGAATCGACAACCTCAATGGGCGTGCCTTCTGATTTGCCAGCAAACTTCTTCCGTGAAGTTCTGGGCTTCTTGGTCGCAACTTTTCCCTCAAATACCTCTTCAGTCTTTCGCTTCTTGGAACCTTTCTAAGATCTAGTAACCTTTTTCATCATGTTTTTATACTCATACTTGTAGAGTAGGTTACTGTTGGCTATGTCTGGCTTCTCTCTGAGCTCAATGCCAAGCTTTTCCAGCAAGTAGCATATCTTTAGACCATAGCTTACTGTGGTCTTTGGCTCAGCAAGTCCTTTAGCGATTGTAGGCTCAAAGCCTTGAATCTTCTTCACAAATTTCATGAAGGCGTACTTTCCCTAATTGAAAGGGTTTTCCAGCCTTTTGTCTTGTTGTTGCAATAAGAAAATCATCGTCCAGCGTTCTTGGCTTATCTGGTCAGCACCTCCTTGTAGACCATCAAAGCATCTGCGAAGAATGCATGCCAACACATCCCAGTGAACCAGCAAATGTCTGGTTCTGATGTCAGCAAGCTTGAAATCAGTGGGTGTATCTGATTTTTCAAGATCACACACATCACTGTACAATTGTTTTACACCTTCAAGGAGATCATTATACTTGGTGTCTATTTCAAAATCCTTTCCAAGATTTTGAAGGTCAAACAACTTGCAGAAAGTTGTTGAGTCCAGAAGGATTTCCTTTCCTCGATCGACGCTTTTATAGACACTATTGCAAAGGTTTTCTCAGAATACGTGATATAATCCTCGAGTTGTTGTAAATTCAAAGACATCCAAAGTGAAGAGACTCCACTGGGAACAGCAGATAGAAAACCCTTGATTTGTGCCTTTTCAAGCATGTCAAGGATTAACTTCCTGTCGGCTTGACTTTCAATAGCAGCCGTGAGGTACTCCTCAATCATGGCACCACCCCAAATCATTCTGTGATTTGAAGTCCAATTATCGGGATTGAAGCTCCCTACCAATCGAATGTTAATAACTACCAACTCTGGTGCTTGCTTTTCAGCAGTACCATTGGTAGTATTTTGGGATTTCTGGGTAGTTGATCGTTTGGGGGCCATCTCTTTATATAGCGTGAGTTTTTCGAAGGTCTGAAAGAGATTAATGTGAAAGATTAGTGATTCTTTGCAGAAAAACTAATTTGGGAGCAGAGATTTGCAGAGAAAATAGAAGAAAGAAATTTGCTATTCTTGTGCAAGTCGGAATGTTGGATTAGGCGAAAGTGAATTCTTTTGCCAAAATGCTATATATATAGCAATGTAATCTCAACAGTCACATACATACAAATTAATTTTGTGTGTAGTTATCTGTGTATTGCAGACAAGCGTGGGTAAAATCTTGTTCGGCATTAAATGCATAGTGGTCCCTGTCTGAATTTCAACAGTCCACTATTTACTGAGAGTTAATCTCTGCCGTAAAGATCAATCGCCCATTTCATCAAGGGTCACCATTGCTTCTTCAACAATGATCACAATCAACAATTGTAATTGTGCCCATTTAATGAATTTTGGCTATTATCTATCTGGATCACGTTTCTGTGTGAATGAGAACACTGATTGTATCTGATTCTATCTTATACTTGTTGTCATTTCAAAGTTTTTCACAAAGATAGAAATAATTCAAATTTCAAGATAGTAGTTAACTGTAGACAGTTGTACTATTCTCTTTTGTGTTCCCCCTCACTGAGTGATCTAGATATCTGAGTACCCGTCTTAGAGATCTTTAAATAGCTATTTTACTCTTAGGTTTCTTGATACTAGTTCCAGATTCCTCTTTTCTGGATACCCGTTCCAGATTTCTCTTCTCTCTCCTTTGATATCTTCTTCAGATATCTGAACTTATTCTGTTCTTAGGTAGCTCCATTAGTCCAAGACTGTATCTTAAGGCTAAGAATCTACTTTCTTGTAGTAGCTTAGTGAAGATATCTGCAAGTTGGTCTTCAGTGCCAATCTTGAGTATCTCTATATTGCCTTTTTCAACATGGTCTCTGATGAAGTGGTGTCTAACATCAATGTGCTTTGTTCTAGCATGAAACTTAGGATTCTGAGTTATGGCAATAGCACTTGTGTTGTCACAGAAAATGGGAGTTTTCTCATCATGGAGTCCATAGTCTCTGAGTTGTTGTTGTATCCACAATATTTGTGAAGCACAACACCCAGCTGCAATATATTCAGCCTCTGTGGTAGATGTTGCAATTCAGTTTTGTTTCTTGCTGAACTATGATATCATTCTGGCACCAAGAAATTGACAAGTTCCTCAGGTGCTTTTTCTATCAAGCAATGATCCAGCATAATCAGCATCCGAATAGCCAACCAAACTCAATCCACTGTCTTTTGGATACCACAATCCAACTTCTACAGTACCCTTTACATACCTTAATATATTCATAGCAATGTTGTAGTGTGATTGCATTGGATTTGTCTGAAATCTAGCACACTCTCCAACTTCATATTGAATATCAGGTCTACTTGCAGTGAGGTACAGTAGAGACCCAATCAATTTCCTATACTTGTGTTCTTCAACACTCTTGTCAGATTCAGTATAGGTCATTTTGGTTCCAATGCTCATAGGTATCTTAGCATTCTTTTCCGAAGGCTTTAGATTGAACTTGTTGAGCGTGTCTTTTGCATACTTTGTTTGACTAATGAATATTCCATCATTGAGTTGATTGACTTGCAGCCCTAGGAAGTAATTCAATTCTCCCATCATGCTCATCTTGAATTTACCTTTCATGAGTTCAGCAAAGTCTTCACAAAGTTGCTTGTCTTTAGATCCAAATATAATGTCATTAACATATACTTGAACTAGAAGTAGTTTCCCATCATGGTTCAATGTGAAGAGTGTTTTATCAACATCTCCTTTCTTGAAACCACTTTCTAGTAGGTATCTGGCCAATGTATCATACCATGCTCTTGGAGCTTGTTTCAGCCCATACAGAGCTTTCTGAAGCTTATAGACCATCCTACTTTCTGAGGAAACTTCAAAACCTGGTGGTTGCTCAACATAGACTTCCTCAGCAAGTTCACCATTTAGGAATGCACTCTTGACATCCATTTGATAAACTGAAAAGTCATTATGAGCTGCAAAGGCTAGAAAGAGTCTTATTGCATCCAATCTTGCAACTGGTGCATAAGATTCATCAAAATCTAGTCCTTCAGTCTGGGTGAATCCCTTGGCAACCAACCTAGCTTTGTTTCTGGTTAATTCACCAGACTCATTCATTTTGTTTCTGAAAACCCACTTGGTTCCGATTACAGATATTCTGTTAACAAATGAAACCAGTTTCCAGACTTTGTTTCTCTCAAATTGATCCAACTCTTCTTGCATTGCAGAGATCCAATCTTGATCCTCTAATGCTTCTTCTATAGTCTTTGGTTCAATATTTGAGATGAAACATCCATAGAGACAATTTGCATTTTCAGCAATTGCTCTTCTAGTTCTAACTCCTTGGTCTATGGGACCAATCACATCCTTTGCAGGATGATTTCTTATCCATTTCATAATGGGTTTTGAACTAGTAGGATCAATATCATTTTTATTTGAATGTGAATCAATATGATCTTGATGAGATACTTGTGCAGTATCTGAGATATCTGACATATGGAAAATGCCATGGATATCTGACACTTTTTCAGTGTTAGAGATATCTGGGACTTGCATTTCAGCAGTCTCATTTTCAGATACCTCTTCATGATGAAGGTTCTCAGTAACCTGTTCCAATTCTGGAATTCTCATAGGAAATTCTTCATCATATCTTAGAGTCATCTGGTTGTTACTAAGCATAGGTTGCTTTTCATCGTCAGACTCATCCTCTATTTGAATGATAGAATTGTTTCCTTCTGAGGATTCTTTTTCAGAATCTTTAATCATTAGTTCTTTGAACTTATCTGAGAGATCATCATTCAAGGGTACTTTCTTGTTTCCTTCATAGAACACTACATGAACAGATTCTTCGATCTTTTGCGTTCTTTTGTTGTAGATTCTGTAGGCTTTGCTATTCAGAGAATAACCAAGAAATACTCCTTCATCTGCCTTTGGTTGAAATGTTCTCAAGTATTCTTTTCCATTGTTAAGAATGAAACATCTGCAACCAAACACCCTTAGATGTTTGATACTAGGGGGTCTACCACTAAAAAGCTCGTAAAGAGTTTTGTCATGGTGTTTGTTAATCAGACATCTATTCTGAGTGTAGCATGCTGTGTTTACAGCTTCAACCCAATAGATTTCACTTATTTTAGTGTCAGCAAGTATTGTTCTTGTAGCTTCTTTCAGGGTCCTATTCTTTCTTTCAGCAACACCATTTTGTTGTGGTGTCCTTACAGAAGATAGTTGATGTTGTATACCTTTGCAAGTACAAAACTCTTTGATGTACTGGTTCACAAACTCTGTACCATGGTCTGTTCTGATTATAGATACCTTGTCATTTTTCATGACTTCGAGCTTATTCAGCAAGTTAGGTATCTCAACCCTTGCATCAGATTTGTGTTTGAGAAAGACAACCCAAGTGAATCTTGAGTAATCATCAACAACAACCAAACCATACTTCTTTACTGCATAACTAGTTACTGAGGATTCAAATAGATCCATATGTAACATTTGCAGTGGCCTTTCACTGGAATGTCTAGTTTTAGACTTGAAAGATGTTTTGGACTGTTTTTCCATTTGGCAAGATGAGCATACACCTTCTTTTCTATATGCCATTTTGGGTAAACCAACCACCAACTCTTTCTTGGCTAGCTTATTCAGAGTTTTGATATTCAAGTGACTCGTTCTTTTATGCCATAGCCAATTTTATTCAGTGTGGCCGGATTGACTCACCATGAGACATTCTTCGATTGTGGCGGGTGCCCAATCAGCAACATAAAGATTTCCTTTACGCCATGCAACCAAGACTGTCTGCTTTGACTCATTGTCAATCACTTTACATAGTTTTGACTTGATCTTGACAGTGTACCCTTTGTCTACTAGTTGACTCATGCTTAGGAGATTATATTTCAATCCCTTTACATGAAGTACTTCAGATTTCAAATTTCAAACCTATGGTTGGATTTTCATCTCCTCCAGCAAACCTGATAATTGGTCCATCATTGCACTTTTTGTAGTCAATCAGATTTGCTTTGTCTCTTGTCATGTGCTTCCCACATCCAATATCAAAATGCCACTTTGAATTACTCTTTAGAGTGTTCTGCACAAAACAGGTTACAGGAGATTAGGTTCTCATACCAACAATGGAACCATCTGGACTAAAGAATCTTCCAGTAGGAATCCATTTTTGAATGAATTTCTTAGGAACATTCTTTTGTCTAACAGGAACATAAGGAGGAATCCTAGTTAAATGATTAGTATCATTGTTGTTCAGAACTATTTTCTTCCTTGGTGCTCCATTTGGTGCTTTCAGATACCTGTCAGGTTTCTGAGTCTGCTTCTCAGCAAACTTAGCTTTCCTAGCCAGATTTCTTCTAGCCCTGGCATTCAGATTTTCAGTGGCTTGATTTGTCTTCCACTTCTGATAATTGGTGTGAGCAATTCTAGCCTTTAACCATTGTTCTTGCTCTTGTTTGTATTCACGAGCAAGTTGTTTCCCGATGGCTTTATAGCCAATACCATTCCGAGCACCTGATGCTGTCTGAGATCTCTTCTCAGCAGCTTTGCTAGTCTCTAGATGATTAATTTTCTTTCCAGAAAATGTGACATAGAAAAATTTGTCAGCTCCTGCAATTTTTCCTTTTTGAGAGACATAGCACTGTGGGTGATTACACTTTTTAGTGTTATGTTTCTTTTTTCAGAGACATTCCCAACAGTTTTCCTTTGGACTTGTTTTTCCCACAAAGGCTTGGTCGCAACTGCCTTTCCTTTGTCAACAATCTTAGCTTTCTGACCGATACTGTAGATTGTTTGGGAATCACCTTGCTGAGCACTGACAAATGTCCATCCTTCGTTACTCTTATTCAGAGTGGTGGAACTGTCTGTGTGTGTGTCCAGTCCAAGTCCTCTCTTTTCTGAAGGATCTCTTAGATAAGCTTGTACTTCAGTAAGAGCGTCACTAGCTTTGGCATAAGATTGAAAAGATAGTTCTTTCTTTTTGAGTTCTTTATTCTAAGAAAGAAGATCTTCACATTTCTTTTGAAGATTGGCCATTGCTTCTTTATGTGACTTTTCGGTCTCAGATATCTGAGCTTTGAGAAATGCATTTTCAGCATCCTTTTTCTCAGATATCTTGATTATTTGAGAATTTTCCTTTACAAGAGAATTCTCTTCTTCTTCAAGGTTCTCAGCTCTAGCTTGGATCATTAGAAATTCTCTTTCGTAGAGATCAAGTTCTCTTTTGAGTTTTTCCAGATCTTTGATTCCCTCTTCATCACTTTCATAAGTATAACAGGAAGTATGTGTTACCTCATTAGCCATTAGACAAGGTTCAATGTTGGAGATATCTGGAAAGATTTCTTCAGCCATTCCACACACTTCTTTCTTCTTTTGACCAAAGTCAATTACTTCATGAGAGACACCGCACATTTCTGGGGAAGGCAGTGTGGAATCATCTGAATCCTCATCCTCATAATCAGATTCAATATCTAGAGCATCCAGTTGGATTTGAATCTTTTTCCTTTCTTCAGTGAGCATAGCTCTCTGACTTCTTTTGAAGATTCTTCTGTCTTTCTTGTCACCTGTCTTTAGTTTGTTGAAGGCAGGGCAATCCTTCTTGAAATAACCAGGTTTCTGACAATAGAAACAAATATCGTTTCCGATTTCTGCTTCCTCAGTACTTGATGCTTTCTGAGCCGACTTGTTCAGCGAGCTTTGCATATTTTTGTACTGGTGGTAGTTTGAGCCTAGATGCTTTTTTAGCTTCTCTTTGGCTTTTCTTCTCTCAATTTCTCGACTGACATATTTTCCCATTTGCTTTACAGCAAGAGCATCCTCAGTCACCTCCTTGCCTTTCTTCTTTTCAGAAGTTCCTTGAGCAACTAGAGCAACATTCTGCAACTTCTCAGTTGTTTGTTCTCTCTGAGTTGTCTCATAGTCAACAGTGGCAAGGTGAGAGAAAAGTTCCACAGGGGTGATATTTGGCATTCCTTGGTTAAAGTAGAAAAACTTTGTGTGTTCCCAGTTATGATTTAGACTTCTCACAATAGTCTTAAACTTTTCTGATTGGGTATATCTATTACTCTCACCAAGTGCAGCCATGTCACTCATAAGTGTTGTAAACCGGAAATCTAGTTCTTCAAGAGTCTCGGTGGGACCTTGTTTAAAGTTTTGGAATTTGAGCTTCAAAACTTCGAACTTGTTTTCCTTTGTTTTCTCAGTGCCGGCACAGATTTCTTCAATCAATTGCCAGGCCACTTTCACCATTTTTGCACTCCACAGTTTACACTGTATGTGCTCTGGAGTAGAACGTATGATGATATTACGAGCCTGACCATCCAGTCGATTTCTCTTGGCATCTTCCGATGTCCAGAGCTCTCTGGGCTTTGGTTCGTAAATAACTTGACTGGTAGGTCTCCCACTGGTTGACGCATCTATTTGTGAAGACCCATCGCTTTGTTCTATGTCTCTACCATTAGAAACCTCTATGACTTTCTTGAGTTGTTGAATGACTATTGGGCCATTCTTTATTACTTCGATCATTTCGTCACTGATGGCTTCTAGGTGGAGCATCATGTTGTTCTTCCATTTTTCATAATTCTCTGGCTTGAGAATTGGGGCGTCACTTAAAGACATCCTGCAGCAAACACACTAAACAAACAAATCAAGTGTAGGTGAAAAGCAGTTAGGGGGCACTTATCTAGGATCTAGGTTCAGTGCAGAAGGCTTGGGAACCTCCTGCTCTGATACCACTTGTTGGTCCAGATAACGGCAAAGTAAAAGACTAGAGGGGGGGGGTGAATAGTCTTTTAATAATTTTGTCGATAAACACAGTTTCTCAGATATCTGTGAAGATATCTGATAGTTAATTTCAGAGAGCGGAAGACTTTTCTCTGAGTTATTCCCCGGCTTTCACAGCCAAGTACTTCCTGTACTCAGAAACCTTTTGAGATGTTCCTTAGTTTCCCAAACTAAGTACTTCCTGTGCTCAATAACCTTGGAGTTATTCCTTAGTTTCCCAAACTAAGTGTTGAAACGGACATGTGTCCAATCCGTTAAGGGCGCCATAGAGCGTGTCCTAAAGCGCATCACGGCTTAAATAGCCAATTCAGTATTGGTCCGACCTCATACAATCGAGGAATTGGTTGCAATGATCACATAGTTTGTGGAGTTTGATGGAGAAGAATCTATAACGGAGATAACCAAGAGGAGGAGAAATATGACTCTGTAGTTGAACCGAATTCGGACATCACTACCACCACTACCACTGTAACTGAAGAAGTCCTAAGTGAATCAACCAGTACGCTAAAGTCACTACACCCTCACAGCTAGTCCTTTTCATATTGTTGCTTTTATTCGTAAACAAGACTCAGCCTAGTTAAGTCCTTCGAGACCGACCTCGGGGTTAACTCCACTATACTACAGGTTTTCGTAGTATTGAAGATTAACTCTTGGATTTTAAACAAATTTAGAACTTTGATTTGACACATCAGGTGTTCTCGCGCTTCTCTTGGCTTGCATATAAAACTAGATAAGGATAGTTCCAGTTTTTGATAAATAGGAAAGCTTAAATACGTATTTTTTAGTTTTTTACCGGAGAAATTTATTGCTACATGTTTTTATAATTTTTTTTGATTTTATGTTGTACGAATTGAAATGCAATGAAGAAAGTAAAAGCGAAAGAAAGTATTCAACATATCTAGTCAAACTTACTTGAGCGGTCAAGTGTCCCCGACAGCAGCGCCAAAATTTTATGTGCACTGGGGAATTTGCTAATCGTTATATGCCTGTAATTCCAAAGTACAATCATAGATTTAAATTTATATTCTGTCGGAAGTCTACAAATCCAAAGAAAGTGGAAAGTTGACTCGGGATGTCGTTCTCCACAGACACTTAGCATAGGAACAAGCAAATAACCAAAGTATTTTTGTATGCAAATAGCAGACAGATGGATTATAATGAAGTTGAATTCTAACGGTTTTGTAATCAATGGGTGGGAAGGTGTAAAGGATCCCTAACCTAGCTCGTACTGTGCTACTCCCAACTTCCTGAATATTAGACTACGTATATGGCTCTAGCGACAGTGAGGTTCAATGCTAAATACCAAGTCCCCGTTAGTATTAGCACCCCTACTCAGTCAATAACATTGTTGTGTCACTCAACAATATATCACGTCTCATTCCCAGACAAGACAAACAACAAATTGATTATCTCTACTAACGCCTTAATAATGGACCCCTTTAGTATCTCAATAAATACGCAAGTAAATAAAGAAATTCGGCCAAATAGAGTTATACAAATACAAATTACATCTAATAATCAATCCATTAATATATCATGGTATATAAAGAAATAGCACAGCAGAGTTTCAGTCGTTCGCCTTTACAAAAGTGTTTAGCTACTCATAGTCATTGCTAACAGACACAAATAAAATCGAAAAAGAAGAGAGAAATGAAAGCTTATTCTTGATGTTTTTGTTCTTGGCTGCTAGGGTTTCCTCCTCCAGGTTGTTGACGGCCAGGGTTTTGCTGTTTTGGGGTTTCACTTCCCCGATGACTGGTTCTCTCAAGAGAGCTACTTTTGATTGCGGTGTGTGATTATTAGACCTCCACACACTTATTTATATTGTAGTTCTCGTCCTCCAGCCGCCCATAGTATATAAGGAAGGTTTAGAATGGCAGGCTTTAGCCTGACGGACCAGAAAAGCATGTTTCTAGAAAATTCTGACTCACTGCTTTCACTAGGTAACCGCAGTTGGTCGATTATGCCAGGTTCTATCTGTTTCGTCTTGTTCTTCAATTTTGGGCTTAGTAACTTCGTTTTCTCGAAAAGTGGTATTTTACAATGTTGTGGCATTTTCAATTATCTTCGCATTGGTTGGTCACATGCCTTGATTGGACACCTCGAACTCCGTGTACGGGCAAATCAGCATATTTACTTATTTTCCTTGATTTCGCATAAATATGACGTTTTTGCAGCGGAAATCGTTCAACTGCTCAAAAATGCGATCATTCACTACAAAATACACAAGAAGTTCGTAATTGGCCATAATATGATGTAAATATTGAATCTTGGGCAAAAAACGATGGTCTAAAAGTAGGTAAAAATGCAAATTTCATGGTCACATCAATTATCAACGCCTTATGTGGATGGCAGAGGGCTTAAAACTAAGTTACTCTGCCCTCAAACTAGTGAACTCTATCTTGAAACTAATGAATTCTCACTTGAAGCCCTGCCTGAAACCAATATACCACCATCATCAACAAACAACCTGCTTTGCCCCACACATTCAATCCTCCCAGTAAAGTTACTTTCAGAACCACCAAACTTAGTTTCAGGCACATAATGCTTCAAACCAGAACCACTACCCTCACCAACATATATTTTCCTACCACCACGAAAAGCAATAGGCTCAACGTTATAAAAAAACTGATCAAATACAACCACAATGTACATTTCAACAAATTCCATACCATGAGCAGAACATAATACAATCATGTTATTTAAATCATCATCAGTTAAAACAAGGTATCTTTTCTTATCAATAGCATAAAAAAAAAAAAAAAAAAGAACTAGTCGAATCCAAATCCTTCAACCCGATTTTTTTCGATTGCAATCTCCAAAAGATTAGAAAACCTAAAACCAAGTTCTATGTCAAAAGCATGGCTAAGACCATTATAAGTCAAACAAACCATGAAATCCATGTTGAAAAAGAGAAGATAAAAGGTGAAAATAGCAAACATAAAAAATTGTGAGCTGGAGGAAGAAAGCGGGAGAAAATCAGAAAACACAAGCTAAGTAAAATAGAATGGAATTTTATGTAAGGATTTAACTAGTGCATGGCCCGTCGATACTCGACGGGGAATTGATACAAAACTTAGTATAAGAAATGAATAAATTTTATACTAATAGTTGACAGATGTTTACATTTTTACAATATGAGAAAAACAAATGATTTAAATGCTTCAACATGTCATCTCAAGTCATCTCATACTTGTAAGAAAATGTTAGAATTTTAATTAGTGAAATTGTACACAAATATATAAAACACGGTGGTTTTCATGTCTTATGGTTTACCCATGTTATGATTTATACTAACTTGTCGAACACGTCTTCATAGACCACATTGTTTTTCATCTTTACATGTTTTATTCAACGGAAGGTAGAGGCCGATGTGAGAGAGAGAGAGAGAGAGAGAGAGAGAGAGAGTTTCATTTTTCATGTCCTTTTCGGGGAATCATACATCATGACATTGCTCTAAAGCAAGCACGCTTAACTCTAAAGTTTTATGGATGGATTCCCATAAAGAATGGTGCGCCTTGTTGGTATAAATTCTCAATCACTTTAAGCTCTTCGAAAATTGTGCATTACATTTTACCCCTCTTAAATTGTACGACGTCCCCGTCGCGCTTCTCATGGGCCAATCAACCGCACCCCTTGTGGGTTAGAGATTGGCTCGGCTATAGTACCATTTGTAACGACCCGACAACTAATCCATCAAGACCGGACATTCTGGATCGGTGCGATTACTCATGGGCTGTTCCCTGGTTGATATAATGGCCCCGTTGTGTCAACATATGTCCTATACCGTGCACTTTGTCCTCACTCATGTCACATTTGTAGACTTCCTAGTGGATCACCATGCATCCTGAGATTTTTCATGCCGAGCATGCTTAACTTTGAAGTTCTTGTGTATTGATTCCGAAAATAAATTGCACCTTATTAGTATGATTCACAATCCCTTTAATCTCTCTGTAAATTTCGGGTGTTACATTCACCCCTCTCAAGTGGTGCGACCTTGACAGGACCGGACCACCCTCCACCCTTTGACCTAGCTTTGATACCATTCGTAACGACCAGACCAGTAATCAATCGAGACTCGACCTTAGACCGACGCAGTCACTCATGGGTTGTGAAATGTGTCGTATGTTGGGCCCATTGTACCAACTACCAGCACATGTCCTTTACATTACACTTTGTCCTCACTGGTGCGTGAATTGGAAGAGTTCCAAGGGTCACCTATACTAAGATTGCTCCAGAGTAAGCACGCTTAAATTTGGAGTTCTTATGGATGGATCTCGAAAAGAAATGTGCACCTTGTGGCGATCTCAACCCTTTCAAGCTCTCTGAAACATTGGGGCGTCACAAATTTTACTGAAAAAAGTATGTTTAGGACCGTTCTCAGAGTCATTGACCTTAGCAATGCTATCCACGCGAAAATATTCAACACATTCTCCAGTAAAATTTGACATGCCAAATTAATTAATATCATCAATTATGAGGTTGTTTGGTTTGAGGTGTTTTCCAGTGGTATTTGGAAAACACTCCTTGAAATACCACGTTTGGTTGCACAAATTTGAAATACTAAAGCCCGCTACAAATCAAAACTCACCAAATACAGGAATTTTTTGCCCTCACAATTTCTTCTTCGAAATACCATTTAGGACTTCATCCCTAAAAATCAACATTTTAACGGGACTATGGTTTGTATAAATCATGTGTGGACTGTGGATTGTATGAATCAGATTTATAGAATCACATCATATGATTTGCTTTGTATACATATGCGGCCACTCTTTTTTTTTTTTTTTTTTTTTTGTGGCAAGATTTCATTTGAAATATTGAAATAATTGTTATGGCTCTGACCAAACATTTACGTTCCTTTTAGTTGCATGATGTAGGTGTGTATTTTATTTGAGGGAGAAATAGAACATAATATCTTAAAGATAGTTTTTCACTGCATGTTTGATCGGAGGCCGGGCTTTGATATAAAGTCACCAATAAATTTTTGAAGACATTTTACTCTTAAAATTGGCTTAAAAATATACGGAGGGTACTATTGTACATGACCAGAAAACTCAAAAAATTGGTGTTTTGTACCAAACATTGTATTTCAACTCCAAATACCATTTCCGTAAAAAACTACCAAGTATGGTATTTATAAATACCACATCAATTACCCTATTTTTTAACCGGGCCTAAATACCATGAATTTATGTATAGTAAAATACTGCTTTAAACCAAACGGGATCTATGTCATGTGTGGGTGCTAGAACGAACCAATGAGGAAAATACTCCAGTCAAGTGATGAGTCAACTAAGTGATCCAACAACGATGGACATGTGCTAGCTACAATGGTTTAAATTTGATGACTTAATTCTTGAGTAAGTAAAATTTCAGGGATCACAATATCAACCTCACCATCATTTGATTCACCTTCACCGGCTTTTGTTATCCACTCAGCTAATTCTTCGGAAGATGACAAACAAGAATATGTAGAATTAAATGGAATTTTTGTAAAAAAATAAAATAAATTGAATATAAGATAAGTATAATTATTATTTTTAAACTATAGATTTTCCTACAATCACATGTTATTCATCAACTCAAGCACCACACATGCATTACATATCCTGGAGGAGCATATAGCCCCGTTCTCAATAATACCTAATTTCCTTCTTAAACAACGTGCAAAATCTGTTTAGAAAACCCCGTCGACGATAATCATAACTTCACCAAAAGGCTCGTCGGAATGACCCATGACATCCCTCACACTCCTATCAAACGGTTCAATAATGCATATTTGTCCGGTGACATGTTGGCCCCACTGTACCAACACATGTTCTTTTTCGCGCACTTTCTTTCTCAATCGTGCGTGCACCGGGGGACTTCTAAGTAGTCACTCATCCTAAGATTGCTTCATAGCAAGCACGCTTAGCTATAGAGTTCTTATAAATGTATTCCCAAAATGAATGGTGCACCTTGTTGGTATGAGTAGCGTTCCCAATCCATTTAAGCACTCTGAAACTTTGGGGCGTTCCATTCACCCCCTCTTAAATTTTCCAACGTCCTAATTGCGCTTTGCCTAAACCAATCGTACACCCCTTCCGGGTTCTGGATTGGCTTGGCTTTGATACCATTTATAACGCTCCATCCCCTTGTGGGCCGAGGCCGGACCCTTTTGGTCGGCGTTGTTACTCCTGATCTGCTCCCCCTGTGATATGTTGGTCTCACTGTACTAATGCATGTTCTTTCCTAAGCCATTTTTTCCTCACCCGTTCGCGCACTGGGATAATTCCTAGCACCCATTATAAGATTTATCTAGAGTAAGCACGCTTAACCACAAAGTTCTTATGAATGGTTCCCGGAAATAAATATGCATCTTGTTGGTATTGTGAGTAGCATTCTCAATCCATTTAAGGTATCTGAAACTTATTTGATAATTTTGGGGGTTACACTATCAAATCAGAGCACAATGTCCTCTACATAAAGGTTTTTTCGGTTTCTCCATAGCTATTACGAACAATATAATACACCATTACGGTCATCGATAGCATATGTAATGTTCTCATATATTCCATCCACGTTCATCATATGCAAACCGTGGATATAAACCATCGTTTATTCTCTCACTGCATATTATCATAGCACATCTCAATCAAAATAACAGGATTGTAGCATTATGTACCATCAATTGATGAGTGGAAGATATTGCTGATGACTTAAAGTTGGTTGATTTTCATATGCCTTGTGAAGCTAACCTTATTGGTTTTGGACATCTCTAGCTCATGTAAGTTTATAGAGGTTGTGTAAATGCAGTATCCGTGTTCTTTATCTGTGATGTCGTTGTAATCTAGTCTACTCTGCTTTGAGATTTCTTGAAACAACATTTGAGATTATGTTATTCCTTTTGTCCCATTCATAACTTTTTAAGGGATTGCTTTATCTTGGATTATGAAAAATTAATATGATATTAGTTTGTGAATTGTATTATATTTGATAAAATTGTAACTTGGTGAAAAAATGGGTGTCCTCTACTGTGTCGCATGCTATTGTGTCTCTTGATACTTGGATGTGTTGTACATTGCAACATATACTGCATATGGTACAACATTAATTAAAGCATCAGGAGGCACAACAACATGCGACACAGTATACAAAATCGAAAAAATGAGAGTGAATCAAGTGATCATAAAGTATGAAAGAGAAAGAATAAATAATTAGTTAGTATAAACTTTATTGTTATAGGTCATATAGTTTATAATACAACATTAAAAATAAAGTTAGTAATTTTGTAATGGAAGTATATAATAATACCCATGAATAAATTGTACATAACATGTTGAAGTTGACAAACATTTTAAAACTAAAATGTGAGAAAAGGCTGTAATTGCTCGAAGCATTCAACATTTCGTCGGAAGTCATCAATACATATAAACACTCACAAAATTTTAATCAATGAGATTGAACTCTAACATATAAAAAATGTAGGTGGCACTATAATTACTTGTTAATGTTTACACACATAAAAGATAAAATTACTTCAAACTTTGTCGAACACTTCTTTGTAGGCCACGTTCCTTGTCATGTCATATGTATTACCCTCTCCGTCGCAAATTAGTACTTTCAATCCCTTACTTGCTGGTAACTCTAGATAAAGCAACGTATAACTGGTCGTGGTTGTATACATGTGAGGGGCGTGTGCAAGAGATTGTCCCTGGCACTTATTTTTTATAATAGCAAAGCAAACGAATATTGAAAACTGTCTCCTATCAAAATTGATAGGACACTCTCTGTCTTGTCTGATGGGCTCATCATCATCTTGGGAATGAAAACTTTTTTGTTCCATGTTAATTCCATATATCATCTTTTTGTTTCCCAATATTAGTAACTACCAGCATTGTGCCATTGTACAACTCAGAAGCCTGATCGAAATTTCTCATAACAATTATCATACACCCAACCTCCAGGATGATCCTATGGTGAGGCAGTCTAGAGCAATTAATGTTGTTGTGGAATTCTATAGTGTAAATCTCCTCGAGACCGTTATCAAAGCCATCTTCCCTAGCAATGCTATTCGCGCTCAAATATTCATCACCATCTCCGGAGTCCGGACATCTTCGACATGACAAAATGATTTATCTCTATTTCATTTATAGGTGCAAGAACAGCCCGGTGATGAAAATATTTCGGGTCAAGGAATGGATCGGTTTAAGTGCTCCAACAACAAATGATATGTACTATCGACTATGGTTGAAATGGGATGACTTATTTCTCGAATAAGTAAATCTTCCGGGATCTTGATATCAAACTCGCCATCATTTTATCTGTATGTAGAACAATAATTTTTTTTCTATAAAAATCTAATATTTGTAATTGTAAATATAATTCTCGTCGATTCCTTTTAATGTCTCCATAAAGATGATCCCGGATCCCCTAAGTAACAAATTGGCATAGGTATTAGAAAGGTGTTATATAGTTACACCTGTATCAACTCATTCCCATTGCCCACACATTTCCAAAATAAGATGGGTGTAAGTATCACTCTTAAACCAAAATAATCCCTTTGAAAACATTTTGTGTTCTAAAATATTGGAAAAGATGAGTCTCGTAGAACACATTCTTCAGTATCCGACATTTGACATAATTTAATTTTTCATTTTTATGTTAACATGATGTGAAATATATCGTCTTATGTTAACACAATCTTTTCATATTCTTCATTTTTTATTTCTTGTCTTCTTTACAAAGTCTCAATTACTCTAAGGAAAAAAAAATGATTTTCACCAAATAATCAATACATAATTCATAAGTTGCACACTTTATTAAACTTTAGTATAAAACGAAATCTATTACAACTCTTTGTGCTTCAACCGAAAATATGACACACCCCTTTACAATTTGCGTCTCTTATTAAGAGACGTAATTAATATTTAAACCCGACTCTTATTTACATGAAACAACTCTTTTTAAGGCCGAATTAGATCAACTCTCTTATAATGGAGTAGCCAAAATGTACTTCCCATATAACAAAATGAATTGAAAATATTCATAAATTTGCGTCTTGGGCATACCTCTATGCAGTTCAATTGTATCACATTCAATCATTCATATGCTAATGCTAATACTATAGATGAAGGCATAGATGTTCAAGTAAAGTTGCAAGCATTAATTCAAACGAATCAATATGAAAGAAGAAAAAAAGCTCTACTATAGATGAATTTATGATATGCTTATTGGCTAATTCTATGCTAATATAAATTTATGTACCTTGTTAACAGACTTACACAGGCCTCGGTGCAAGAATAGCCGAATACTCGAATACACGAATAACAAATAAATCACGTGAATTGATGGATATTATTGACATATTATGCACTGCTGTGTAAATTTTACTTTTGGCAAGTCAAATTAGAATATTATGTTACCTTTTGTAATATTTTAAATTGTTATTAATTTGATTTGGGATGTAATAATTTTAATTTGATTTGTAATATGTATGCCATAAATAGTTTACTGAAAAACGTTACTGGGAAATGAAAATGATTAGAGGCAAGTAAAAATGTTTTGGACTGCCATGTAGACTGATTAGAACCAATAGAAATGCTTCAAATTTTGACATAATTAAATGATGTGGCAGCATTCAGAATGGAGGAATGTGTTTCCTTTTAATGTATAGATAGATTATGCTGGCTTTATTTGTCAGCCCACCATTGAAAGTGACATGAATATGCTTCTTTTACTCAAATTAACCAAGAAGATAGATCTCCGTATGTATATATTATTTGGAAGTTACATTTCAGATATGTAAGCCTAGGATTTTCTTTATTGAGCTTAGCTCTATAGCCTAGGATACAAAACCAGGCCAAAGGAAACAAATAACATGCCCTAAATCTAGTCATTAATTTCTGGGACATAGATTATAGTACTCAAATTGGTGAAGGAAAATGTACAGAAACACAGTTCTATTTGCCCATGTTATTTAAATGTTCATCTCGAATTCCCAGCAATGAGAAAGTCTGTTTACTAACAAATGTCTGACTATTTAAACGTTCATCTCCTACATAAAATCGACGCTGTTTCTGTACTGACCGATTTAATGCATAGTTTGTTTGGTGCTTCCCCATCAAAGTTCTGAGATCGGCCATGCATTGCTTGTTAGTGCAGTACTGTTAATTATCAGCAGTCATTCTTTTTCTCTGTCTGCTATTTACGTCGCTTTACTCGTCATAAATCTTTCCTTTCCCTTTGACTAGCTTACTTGCAGGAAAATGAAATCTTGCAACAAGAGGGCGGGGTGCTCTTGTATTTCTGTCAAAACCCCTAACACAGACAAACCCTGGAAACAGGAAAATAAAAGAGTGCATTATAAGGATCAAATAAAATTGTTATATTCTAATAGTACTATCCATTGTTTCATGTTTTTTTTTACTTTACTCTTTGTATCTTGACTTTATGAAGTACCGAAAACATAAACAATTTGAGATTGGAACATACCTCGCCAAAAGCAATATTGAATTCCTGCTGTTGTCAGTCCTGATAAACAAAGAGTTATGTCACATCTTTAATTATTTTTCTTTTAAATGTAACTATCATGCCTATGCACAAATGAAGTCTCTCATACCTTTAAAGATAGTTGGTATAGATGTTCCAAAATAAACAGTTCTCCTTGGCAAATTCCACAACCATCGTCTTGGAACATCAATTGGGGCCATGCTGCTTTCATGGTCCGAGAATACCTACAGATGCAAAATTTTATATAGAGTATAAATCCACTAATTTGTGGTCGTTGTGTGAGCAGACACAAGTTTATTGGGTTGATACCTCGTTTACTTGGAAGTACGTGCCATTAAGTGGGAAGCTTCCTCTCATGGCTGTTCTACAGGGTATCTGGTATAATTTATTGTGTTAGCTCTTGTGAAAACGCTTAATAAGGTGTTTCTAATTTTTTTTCCTTCTTAACATAAATTGTACACTATTGTGATAATATTAATACCAGAAGAGTCTACACAAACAATTATTCAATACCAGAAGAGTGCCCCGGACAGTTTGGGACTTCTGCTCCCGAATGCTGTTGCATGATAAGCAAGTCTTGTCCGTGCATAGTTTTCCATTTCCTTGGAAGCCACATTGTCTTTCTGGTGGTTTAATTGAATCCACAGTCTCTCCTGATATATTCATACAGCATGACTTGTCAATGAAGTAGAAACATTCAGGTCAATAATTGTTCAGTAAGCTTCTTTCTAACTATATAGAAAATTTGTAAATAGTATAGATCGGCAGATCATAGGAGTGCACGCGTGTGTGTTGTTTACCTGGGGTCCATATTGCAAGAAGGTATGGGGAGGGATCATCTGGTTCTCTTTTATCCATCTGCAAAATTTGAAATTATGACTGCAACGTAAGTAATTGTAAGCATAACACCCATGTTAGACCTAAAAGCTAATGAAATGTTACTGACCCCTTCAAGTAGAAGATGTGAATCAGGAAGCTCGTACCTGTACAAAAACACGTATTTCGATGATTTACAAGGCCATGCAAAAGTCAATTTGATTTTCCAATAATTTCACTAATGTGTATCGTCTAACACACAATAAGACAAAATATTATTTGGCTACTTAAATTTGTCGGATTGTCAATCATTTCAAATTAGGAGCTTTTACTTACACTTGATGTTCTGTTCTGAGTCGGCTAATATTTTTTAGTTTAGGCATGGGGATTGAAGTCGCTTCTGGTTTCAATGCCACTAAGGCCTTTGACATATCACACTCTTCTATTTCTGAATACCGCATCACCTTCTGCAAGTTCTGAGTGAATTGTTCCATATTGAAATTGATAGTTGGGATTTCATCTGGGTCTTCCCAAAATGTGTCCTCGATGTCACATTCAGGAACTTCTGTACATTCTGTTTCTGGTGTTGTTGGCAATTCGATAATTGGCTCTGGTGAAGTTGGTTCTTCAATTATGGGCCGAGAGTTGTTAACTCCAGATGTTGTCTCTGTAGCATTAGCTTGAGAAGAATATAATTGCAAGTTATCCGTACCCCTCACTGAAATCTGACAAGCTGCTTTGTATTCTGCTGCAGAGAGTATGTTCATCTCATCTGGCATTGGAGGAATTGATGGCAACTGCAAGGTATTCATTACTCTATTTGAATCTTGACAATCTTCTAAATTTTCTGTTATCTTGACAATACTTCTCTCTTCTGGTGCTGGGAGAGCTAGTCTTGCACTGCAGGCATGTTCATCAGCACAAACGTCAGATAGATCATTGCTACACCGCCTACACCACTATAGCACATTTCCATTCAAATATTTCTGATCTAATTTCAAATATCATTTTCACATTTATAGCTATCAGCAATTCATCTATCAAAAAACTTGGCCTGGAACTTAATTGCGTTAGATACAAGTTTTTCTACTTGGAAATTTATCAATCTTGAATGTGCCAAAACTATCTGCTGCTAATGAGTCGTAGCATATTATACCACTGAAAAAGATTTCTGCTAAAAACATTAATACATGGTCTTCGAAATTGTACATAATTCAGAACTCATGTTGCATCACAATAGTTGAATTAAATATTAAAATATAACAGTTCAAATGGAATAACTATAAGCATTACCTTGCAAACGCACTTGCAAAATGTCTGCATTCTGCCCTCATTGGACATGCATTACAGTTTGGTTTACTCTTGGTACAAAATACCTAACAAGACGAGTTTGGGCTTTCACAAGTAGTATCTCACAAAAATTAACATGGGTTCTTTAAATATGAAAAAAGTTAGTATACCTTTCCAAATGTGATCATTTGGTAATGCAGCTCATATCTGTAACAATATTCGATCACATTAGTAAACAAAGATTAGGTGAGTCTCTATTTTGATACTACAAAGTATTTGTGACTGCCTGATGAGATGTTAGACTTACAGTGTTTTTTGATCAAGCTTGCAGAGCCTAGGCCACAAATACTTCTGAATTGTCTCCAATATAGGATACCTACATAAAGATGCAGCATAACTAATGCTGTGTGGTGTAAATAGCTGACAAAAAAACGTAGAAAATGAATTCGAGCACCTACAGTTCTAAAAGATGTAGCTGAAGTGATTCTGGCAATGGCTGAAGAGGTACCCAACCTAATCGAACCGCTATACGGCCAACGTTTGTGTCAACCTTTTACGAAGGGGAAAAAAAAGGAGCAATCAAATAGAACTCAGTATTTTTCTTGCAGTTAAAGAAAATGTAATTGAGCAAACTCTTACTGGAAATGCAAGGTGATGAAGCGTCAACAGCCGCACACATTCTACACTTTTTAACCCCAAACCCCTAAAGCTCAAAAGATACTCTCTGGAGAATTTAGGAAACATGTCAGCACTTATATCCATTTAAAATATCTTATTACATAATTCAGAATCTGCAAGCTTACTTTGCTTTGTCAGGGGGAACGTCCCTTAGCCATTCCAGGTCAATGCTTCCATGCTCTTGAAAAATGCGATTTAGGAAAGCCTGCATGCATAAGTACAATTGATTATTGGTCATGCAATGAAAAGAGCTTTCTGGTTGTCTGAACAATTTGTAGTTATCCAATTTAGCCATTATACGAAACTAAGACTCCTTCTGCAAGTATGAAATAAAGAACCTTGATTCTTTCTGCTAACATATTGTTCATTCCCCTTTCTTTGATTGTCTGGGCAATTTCATTAACATCAGCACATCTTACAGCATCCCAATCTACAGAGTCCATCGTGTTGGCTGTTCTCTCTCTTTTCCTGCCACCCTCCTCGGCCTGTTTTCTCAAGCTATCCCAATCAACTGGATTCTGTTTCTCTTTTCCTCCCTTTGACCTGGAGCCACTAGAAGTCCTTCCGGAATAATAATCAGGGTCATTCTTATCCAATTTAACCTCCGTGTGCACCAACCTTCTTGAACTGCCAATATTACTACTACTCTCAATGCTGTCAAACAAGTCATTTGACTGTGCTGCAATATCTGGTATATTCCGCTTCTTTTGACAGTTCTCTTGAAGTAGATTTTGTGTTTCCCCTTGATCCAATTGCTTTTCTGATATATTCTGGTTCACTTCTATTTTATCATTATTACTTGTGTTGTCTTCTGGACTGAAATATGTTGGACCCTCTTGAGAACTGCATGCTGCAAACTTCATTAATGTGGTTTGAGATGCAAATTCTACTGATAATCCACTTGTTTCAACCGTGCAAAGTGCTCCGCCAGTAGTATCAGATGACTTGGAATTTTCGTTACACAAACCCAAGTACCCTGCATCAGCTTCCAAATTAGGTGTCAAGAACATAGTATCCTCACTGCATATTATATTTGATTTATGATTGGAGATATGGTCTACACGTTGATCCTCATTTTTTGATTTCAGAGCTAAGCTTTCTGGTTGCACCTTCTGATTTGTATGCAACTCTTTATTGTCTAAGCCTTCTCCGTAAACACCATGAAGCACAGTGCCAGCCATCTGCAGAAGTTTTATGAAAGAAGTCGAGCTAGTGAAGCTATTGTTTTTACCTTCTGCTGCTATCACTTCTGAGTTACTCAGGGAGCTAGATTCAGTTATTTCATTTGTTTGTGCAATTGGGGAATCTGCGGAATTCTGAGAAGATACTGCATCATCCATGTCCAAACCATGGCCGATCAAACTCAAAGGCTTGTTTGGGGCAGATTCATGGGACATGACTGGATCACTGTTTGACATATCTGGCAATTGGGCACTTAGGTTGTCTATTGCAACACTTTGTTCTGAACTCTTCCCAGAAAATTCAAGATTGTTCACTAGTCTAACTTCCTCATCTTGAAGGTCGTCCGGAATTTTAGAATCACTGCCATGGGCAGGCTCACTTAAGATCTTGTTCAAACCAGAGGGCTCATCAGCATCCCACATACATACTTCAGGTAAGATAGTGTCAGTTTGTAATTCATCTTCTGGAAATTCTGCAGTGTCTGTTTCCGGATTGGGGGGGAAACGTGCAACAACTGACATGAAAGCAGAGCTGCAATAGTGCACAATTGCATTAAAATTGTTTTTCTTTCTGACCACTTTAATCCAAGAATATGGCAATGAAAGATAAAAAATGAATTCCAACCTGGAGAGATGATCTGAAACATTCTGCGTGAGGAATACACCAACAACTGAATCGACAACTGATCCCTTCCATGGAGAAAACCTCCTGTCTCCTGAGATTTAATAATAAATTTATTAGTAATTTGAGGGGAACGGATTAAAAATTATACAAGGATCAAGTATTTGGGAACAGAAACAAACCCCTATAATGAGGAATTGATAGCATGAAATGTGCTACATATGAATTATTTTTTTAATTCTGTGGATACTACGACGAATGATTGGGGATAAATGCATCAATACAGTAACTTGGCTTGTTCTTTGCAAAAATAAAATGTGGTGTATAGTGTTTGGATTAAATGTGCATTTTCAGAGTTAAGACACATCTGGCATTGATCAAATCAAACACTTTGGGTCCTAAAAGATTTGGTGGATATTGGTCGATTTGGTGCATTATTTTAACCGTTCTGGAAACAGAGAAATATTTCATTCAGCTACTGCCTAACATACAGATTCTTTGATCAAGACAGAATTTGCTTCGAACTTTTTTGATACCTGCCTACTTGGTTTCTTTTTGCTTTTCAATTTATCATGCTCCACTTACACTTACAATACACCAAAGATGAGCTTTGTTTTTATTATAACAGATTTCTTCTTGTTTTTTTTTTAGCACAGCTGTGATCTTCATTTTATGTATACTAAAGTATGATAATTTATTGTTTTCTTCCTAGCAGTAAATATTCTACTGTGTTAGTTAAATGATTATTGTGGAGTTAAGAATGCTCCCTCCAACCATTACAAAGGTACACCCTGTTGGCAGGGTGTCTTCATAGAATATTATCATTCCAAAACATTCGACTCTTGGAAATAACCTTATCCTTATAAGTCATAATACACATGTTTAAATTTCCCACACTAGATCAATTTCTCATAATAAAAAAAAAACCTTGGTTACATTCTTTAATACACCAACCAACCACACTTACAATATATTACCATATGATATTAGATTTCTTGATGAACGTGGAGAAAACTCTCCTGCACCTGTATATGGGATGGTCGGAGTAGATTATTTTACATTATGTGTTCTATCCCAAGTTTCCAACTATTAAGTGCAACTAGCTTACTAAGACAAGCAAAATGAGTGTGAGTAGGAGCCATATCTAAGTCAGCAATTAGTAAACCAATTGGCAATAGTTCACATACCTTGTACAAGATGCATGCGTGCAATGAATGAGTCTGCCCTTCCTTTGAACACTCGACGTTCTTCTTCCCACCATTTAGTCTTATCATTATCTGTCCCATCAATGCCTTCACTGTTTATATCTTCCAACAAAAGTTTCCAAACTCTGGTTGTCTCCTCATCCAAGTCGACTTTGGGCCGTGGTCGTTTTCTTCCGAACTGGTCAAATGAGCCATCAAAAGGGATCAGCGCTCCACCTCTTTGGTACGGAACCAGGGCACTTTGTTCTTGATAAGGCATGTGGTATGCCAACAACTTTCGGTTTTGGGCTAATATTTCACTAGCTTGGCTACTCTGTGCATTTAGATCAAGCCGGTCGAGCTGATCAACGATGTCATTGATGGAATACGTGATTTTCCATGTAAGTGCCAGCCGGGTTCCTGGATTAAATGTTGCAGACAAGTAACAAATAAATCAATATAATGAGGTCAATTTTGTTGAAGTGATGTAATGTAAAATTGACAGGTACGATTGGAGGTCGAGGCAAATTCTTGGTGAGTGAAAAGGTTTTCCACAATGCACAGTTGAGTTAAAAGTCAAACCTCTCTTTGACCTCTTTTTTGTCACCATTGTTGAGCACGTATCTGCTACTAGGGCCTCCAAGCATGTAGGTGGTCTATGTACGATTTCAATTCTGTGATCATTTTTGGATATTGTTTCTTCTCGGCCGGGATAACATTTCAGTTGTTTGCAAAATTCCTGGAGTGAGGCTAAATTCTTCCGCACTCGAGTATAGCCCTTGGATCTTTTTTTAGTAACTCTCCCTGTATGGCCCAACAGATCTCTGACATTTCGGTGTGCTGTCCGAGTATTATTAGCTGAATGGCTGTTCATTAGCAGGCCAGTAGCTTTAGGAGCAACGATAGATAGCTGATTTGCACTTGATGTGTACAGCCATGCTAGAGAATGTGAGAGAGTATGTTTTCCAAGTTTTACTTGATTCTCAAAAGCTGTCATAGCAGGCAGCAAGCTGGAATTTGTTGCACCCAAGACCTTCTGTGTCCTCTTTTTCTTATATATGTTCGGAAAATGCATTCCAGACGTTGAGGTATTTTGTGAAAATAAAGAAAGATGCCTCCCCTCAAAATTGTAAAACATTCCGGTTGCATTTGAACTACAGACTTCTGCTTCAGCAGATGTACTGGTGTGTCGTCTTTTCAGGATCTTGGCATCTCTTTCCTCCGAAAAGTTGGTGCTGCTGCAGATGGAATAATTTCGAGGTGCTTGCTGGTTATGAGGATCTACCGTCACTTCAATTGTATTTGCCTCTTTGTCATGTGTAACATCCGAGAATACAATTTGACATTTTCCTCTGGCATACTTTTGAGCTGTGAGAGAGTAGTCAGGCTGTGAATCCTTTTTTCTGTTATGAAAGAGGCTCGGTGAATCTTTTTCTGCCCCTGATAGGTAACCTTCCAGAGCTTGATCTGTGGAGTGTGTAGGATCCTGAGAGACATTTACATCAATAAAATTTGTTTCCATTACTTTTGCTTTGAAGTTCCCTGCTTGTGATTCCAGGCCACAATCACTAACTGAGTTGAAGTTTAAGGATCTTCTGCAGGAACGTCTGGTAACCCGGATGTTATTTAGGTCAGCTGAGTCGGTAGACCTCTTCTCCATGGTAGCTTCTAGTTCATTGATTCCTTTTGTTTTCGCATGCTTCCTCCTTTCTGCTGGGGTATGCTTAGAAGTTGAAGCATCCATATTAGAACCAGTTTCATTTTTTTCGGCAGGAGAGTTGGCTCCTTTTCTTCGTGCATATTTCTTCTGGACTGTTGTTTCATGTGAAACAGGAGCTGGCCTTCCACGTTGTTTTGGAGTAGTTTTGGTTTGGCCTTCTATTATGACTTTCGGCCTGTGCTTCCTCCTCCTTGGCCTTTGCTGTGGTGTTTTAATTGAATCAGGTTCCTCAGTTCGTCCCTTGTCAGGCTTGTTATTCTCCTGTCCTTGTGTAAGAGGGGTTGCATTCTTCTGTCCAACTGCTGCCTTCTGTTTCTTCTCATGACGTACCTTTGCAGCACCACTTGGCATGTTCTCTTGGGCATCTCTCACCAGGGGCTCATCATTTGTGCTTAAGCTTTGCATTTTGGACTCTTGCCCGTACTCCACTTGTTTTGTTTTCTCTGGGGTTATGGGTTTGAATTGGAATGATACACCGGGCTCATCATTTGTGCTTAAACTTTGCATATTGGACTCTTGCCCGTACTCCACTTGTTTTGTTTTCTCTGGGGTTATGGGTTCGAATTGGAATGGCACACCTTCGCTCAAGGCTGCATTTGCAGTTATTCTCGGGGGTGCATTCAGATCAAAGAAGAAGGGCCTTGAATGTATTGCACTTTCACATGTTGGACCTAACAAGAGATACATATATTAATGCCTGTAAAACAAGGAAACCCATGTGCATGTACTGTTGCAAGGACATGCATATTTCTGGTGTTTCATTCAATTGCTCTATTTCAGATTAGCATGTCGGACTAGAAGATATTAAACATGCAATCATGTGCCACATAGTTTTGTCTATAAGCTCTTCAATACGTCCATTTTATTCTATATGCATAGATGGAATATGATCACTTCAATTAATTATGAATTTACACTATAAAAAAAATACCACTGTGCATGGAGTTTGTTTTGATCAGGTACTTGTCTCTACATGGAACACTTCTATTTACAGTTGCTTATGGTTTGTAATTTTGCAGGAAATAGGTTCCCAATTAGCAAAGCACTAAAGCAGTGTCGATGGCACAGAACTATTGGCAGAATGGTGTTTGACTAAATGGTTCATGATTATAACACTAATACATAACCTAGAAAGCCAGTTTGAATTGAGGATTTTACCCCTGAGGATATGAAAACTGGTGTTATTACCGAGTGAACTGTCCAACTCTGGCCCTGATGAGTTTCCAAAGCTTGTTGTGTGCTGACTTGACCCGATGCCAGGATGAAAACCTGGAGCAAATGTGGTGCTTGATGACGTGAAATCAGCTAATGTAACCTCATTTTGTACTAGTGGTGGTCGTTTGCTGGCTGCATGTGCCATAGACAAGAGACTACCGAATGACATATTGTCCCAAGGTTCACTGTCATCTATTGAAACCTTGTTGCCTGTGACAAAATTTGCTCCATAGATGTTTGAATCATTGACTTTGCTTGCTTGCCAAGTGTTAAGACTTTGCAGAGGGTCACCGGCTTGCCAGATTAAGTCTCCATTTATGGAATGTATGTTGACGTATTCTCCTGGTAACCTTGCTGGTTTAACCCCATTTTCTTGAGTAACCTGGCTAACACGGGTCAATAACCCAGCTTCAAGCCAATTGGACCGACCAGGGTGGTTTAGCTGCCAATTTGGGGGGATTGGCGGTTGCTGGCGCTGATCGGGCTTCGCTGGAGTTGCTGGAACCCAAGGAGCACCAGTCCACAAGCCTTTGAATTGTGTAGTTCCGTCTTCTCTGTTAGCATCCATCCTAGAGAAGCCAAATTAACCTGTAAGTTTAATTTTCTTAAACTGCATTCATCTGAATCCCCTGCAAATTAACACTCACTTTTTTTTTTCCTCCCTTTTTCACAAGGGAGAATATTAAATGACATCTTCAACTGCATTCATGATATCTTTTCCACTAGATAAAGGGTAGTGTCAAATCGAAAGCAACATTTATATGAAAGCAATCACATTTATATTAGGACGGATTGAAAAAATCAATAAGGCTCCGTTCTCTTCCTCTGAAAACCCATTAATTTCAAAAGCAACATTTGTTATATCAAAATCAATCACGTTTATATTAGGAAATATTGAAAAAATCAATAAGTCTATGGTATATTCATCTGAAAACCATTAATTTTAGATCAGTTCAGTAGTTCTGTTCAGACGAAAAAAACGGTTCAGACAAAAAAAACAGAGACTAGGCAATCCTTTTTAATATAAACACGATTGCTCTCATATAACCAGATTGCTCTCATATAACCAATGTTGATCTCGATTTGCAGGTAAAAGGAATAAAAATGCTGAGAAATAAATAGACAAACTGAATACCAAGAATTCGAATACCTTATTAGATCCCTAAAAAAGAAACCATAAAATTTACCGTTTTCTCATGGTAACAACCTGATGAGTGAGTGTACACAAAATATACATACAGGAAAATAAAAGTTAAAAAATTAAACATTGATTTAATGGAAACACAGCCACACGTTAGTTTTGCAGCAATAGAAAAATTGGTAAAAAGAATAAAAAAGAAAAAGAGCCCCTTGGTTGTATTGTGTGAGTTGCTGAGTTGACATGAAAATGCAAGTTTGGGCAAAGCTGAAGAGGAAAACCTCAATTTTAGTGAAATTGGGATGAAATGAAGTGGAACTCACCTAATTGCTGCCGGTTTCTGTTGACGATCTCATCAAGCGGTGGTCGGCAGCAGACACTGAAAATTGAGGTGAGTGTAGAGAGAGAGAAAGAGAGAGAGAGAGAATGGTACGACTGAGAAGACCAGTATAGTATTTTACTCGTGTAGAGAGAGAATCTTCAACTGAAATCAATAAATTGTTTACAATATCTACACTTGGTACTTAGATTAGACTTGATTAGACTTTCCAAGTAATACTAACAAAACTGCTCATGAGATGGTTGGTAACTCATACTCCCTTCACGGTTTGTTAGATCTCGGTCTTATCTTAGGTGGTCTCACCCTTTCACTTTAGTAGTGAATTCACAGTGTGGGATCCATTACTACAGTGAGAGGGTGAGATCACCGGGATAAGACCAGGGTCGAATTTTTCCTCCATTCACTACGTCTCGTTAAAAATAACTATTTCTTTTTTAGAAGTTTATTAATTTAGACCACGTACTAATATAGTAAAAAATTAAATTACTGAAGCTTTTTTTAGCATAAGCTTATCAACTAGTATCAGCTTGATAAGCTTATTTTCATAATAAATTTGTTACGTGAGCCATTAATGATCTAATAAGTTTCACAGTTTCATAAAAAATAAAATAATTGATTTATTTTTACATACTAACAGTTTTATAAAAAACAAATAGCTTATCAGCTCATTAATTTACTAAACAGTTTTATAAAAACCAACCAGCTTATCAGCTACTCAATTAATTATCAGCTACCTTATCAGCTACCAACTACCTTATCAGCTAGTTTTGTTAAATAGAGCTTAACCACACCATCTTATAATTTCTCCGTCCCGGGAATAGCTTTTTGTTTGCTTTATTGGTCAACAAAATAAAGAAAGTGGAAGACTTGAATATTAAAATAATAAAGAAGGAATAAAAGTTATAGTGGAAAGTTAAGTATTATTTTTAAAAAAAATTAATACTACACTGGTCTTCTAGGTCGTACCATTTGTGAAATGATAAAGTGAAAGTTGAGTATTATTGTTTGTTGGTCCAGATAGAAATGATAAATAATGAAGAAGTACGAGAGATAGTAGGGTTAGTGGGTTACTTTTTTGTTATTTTTTGAATGAGACTAGATTAACGGTTGTGTACACCAATAAAAAGGAATATCAAACAAGATTAGCAGGACGGGGGAGTAAAATATTTGACAACTCCTGATAATCTAGTTATTTTTATGAGGTGATTAGTAAATTAATAAGTTATACTTCCTCCGTCCCGAGAATAACCTCTCATTTTGCCATTTTGGATGTCCCAAACAAAACTTCTCATTTCCTTTGTTGGTAACCACTCACCCAGCTTTAACATTAAATATACCCAAAAGTAAACTCATTAACTTTATTTTATCCAACTTTTAACTTCAAAAATCAATTTGAGGGACCCTAGTAATATTTTATCCAAAAGTAATATATACCTTATTTTCTCCACCCAAAAAGTAATGGGAAGCTATTCTCGGGACGGAGTAAGTAAAATATATGATGATTCATGAAGATACTTTATTTTATGCCTTTATTTACCGTGTTTTTCTGGTCTTTAAGTGTATAATTGATGCGCTCAGAAATTAATACTTATATTGACACAAGTAGAAAAAGCGATTGTTATAAACAGAAAAGGCTTTTAAACACAGGATCGTTCTCTCAAGGAATTGATTAAGCTAGTTCTATAGGATAGACTCGCTTGTGTTGGTTGTAATCAGATAGTGTGGATTGTGATACTTCAACCGTAGAATATAATCTAACATGCACAAGACAAGGTAAAAACTAGATCATGCAATTCTACAAACAATGAAGCAAATAAATCCTTTCATGAAGTGTGCTGATACGAAGATGACCAATTAAGGATACACTAATCGCAGTTCATCACCTTGCTATTGAAAGTTCAACCAAATACAGGCTATAAGTACATAATCACTACAAAGAGCATGTCACGAGCTATGCAATCATACGGATATAGCCTAATTAATGATTAAGACACTAATGATATGCTCAAATTACTACTTTGGAAACAAGTAGATTGCAGTTGTTGTAAATAGACAATGCTAACCACGAGGTCGTTCGCTAAGGAATCTATTAGGCTATCGCAACGATTGAAAACAAACAGTTACTTGCGAAACAATGTTGATTTGTTTGAATTCGAGTACTTCTTAAAACTAGAAAACGGAAATTAACAATGTAGTTGTTTGTAAGAATGAGGTAGGAGGAACACAGTAGTTACGATCAAGCAATGCTAATTTGCTCTAGGGATACGTTCATACTGTCACACGGTCGGTGTACAGAAAACTATCAATTCAACCTTTACCAAACGAGTTTGAAGATATTTGAACTAGAGTAATCGTGGGTCGTCAATCCACGATCCTTAACCAAAACGTTTTAGAGAATCTTTGAACGAGAGTATTAAATTGAAGGGTTTTTACGGAGATCTTTGAACGAGCCTAACCTATATGAACGATTTCGAACCCTAGAAGCGAATACGCAAAGCTATCCCGCAACTACCATGTTCGGAGTGATTTAGCTACCCATAATCGAAGCAAGGATGAAAGAATACAAGATATTGCCCATGTTTAACATAAACGGAATGATAATCGCATGCAAGCTCAAACAATTCGAGAAACAGAGTAAGAACGAATTGAATAAGATAAAACAATGGAGATTTACCACAGTAATCAGGGATTCGATATCAATCCTTCGATGAATAATCAAAATCAAGCTCCAAATTGTTATCAATGTTAAAGTGTGGATGTGTGGAGTTTTTTCTATCAACTACGTTTAGATCTAGGGCAAAGTGTGTGTTCTTCACAATAGAATGAATAATAAAAGTAATTGTCTCTTGTTCTAACTAATAGAAAGGAGAAAAACTAAGTCTGGGCGAATTAGGAAACGAAATCGTAGAAAAATGGCAAAAGAGAAACTGGCGTCGCCATGATACGCCAACAGAAGTTCTGGCATACGCCGGTTGATAATCAAGCGTTGCCGATTCTCCGAGTGACCATTTTGCCCTTTTGACGCCTTTTGACCCCAATTCTTGGTATTTTGGCCTTCCTGCTCCACTTCTAGCATCCATACGAGGCATTGGAACTCCATATCTTGTAGATGCATATAAAATACACCATTTCGCCTTCAATTAGCACGGTTTAGCCAAATACCTACAAAACACACAAAGAAGAAAACAAGTAAAAATACTCTAGGAAAACTAATAAAACTATACTCAAGGATGACAAAAAGGCGGTAAAAAGGACCAAATGAGACGGTATAAAACCGACTCATCAAACTCCCCAAATCGAACCTTTGCTCGTCCTCGAGCAAACAAATAAACCTAGACAAAAACTAGACTTAAACCACGAAAACAAACAATGAGTCAAGGTCCCAAGTGACAGAATCTACCATTGTAAACAGTAAGTCCACGAGATGCAAAAATTTTGTCATCAAACCAACTTTGTCAAAACAGTCACAAACGTTTCCCATACAAATAGCACTTAAGTGTAGCTCGCTAGTCCCTCACAGGTGAATGCAGTGTATCTCTCATTCTCTTGGAAGTATCCAAATGGGGTATAAGCTAAAAAATAAACTGCGAAGGTGACTTGCGTCACAAAGGTGCCTAAAATATCTTATGCTTTTGTACTCGTCTCATTAGATCGAAAGGGACTTAACATGCGACTCAATTTTTCAGAAAACAAAAGCTGAAACTGCTCCCACTATTTAATTCAAAACAACATCAGATCTCGTAACACTTTGCTGAACTCAGTGCATGACCACTGAACGATTACCTAGTATCGAATTAGCATAACCGGATCATTACTACCGTGTTCACTTTCTCTCATTGATCAAATCAGTTTATCTGCTTTTAGTATTAATCTGTGTTTTAGAAGTACAAACATCCAAAACTTATCTGTTACTCACAAACAAACTGTTTACTCTCATTCGTTGTGGTAGCTTAGTTGATTCCCTAGAGAACGATACCGAGTTAAGCATAGTCTACAACTACAGCTTATTCTCTTAAGTTTAATAGAGTATAATTTGAGCTTATAAAATTTGGCGCCGCTGTCGGGGAATTAATTCCTACTGTAGTGTTTTGAGTGTGATTTCTTGTTTGTTTTTCAATCTGAAGTTTAGTGCACTAACAGAAACTAAGAATATTTCGAGGCTTTCGAGTTCTGTAGCTTTAACAACAGGTTTATCAGAAAGGAGATTCCGATGGCTCAGCTGACCTGTGGAGCTTATATGCAACCCGACAAGGTTAAGACTGGCAAAGCAGCAATTGTTCTGTGTGATGAAGCCAGGAATTTGGAACTCAAGGCTCACCACTTCCATAATCTTCCCAAATTCTACGGGATGGCAAATGAGGATGTGAAATGATTCCTCAAGGAGTTCGAATTACTGATTCCAGGGATTCCGTTGACAACTGGAGGGGTAACGGTTACTGACGGAGAGATAAGGAAGAAAGTCTTTCCGATCTGCATGCAGGATAAGGCAAGGAGTTGGTTGTTAAACCAACCTGAGGTTCTCTACCGACTTGTGATTCGCTCTACAAAACCTTCATGAATAAATTCTATCCCCACGAGAAAACGCAGAACCTTCGTGCTCAGATAATGCAATTTCAGCAGATGTACGATGAGACCTTTCATGAAGCTCGGGATCTCTTCTTGCAGTTATTGTCCCAATGCCCTCACCATAGGATCGACGATATGAATTTATGCATCAGATTTTATGAAGGCCTGGATTGGGGGTGTCAAAACATGGTCGATATGAGTTGCAAAAATTCTTTCCTGGAAGCGTCCTCTGATGAATTAAATGGTGTTTTCGGGAGACTGGCAGCAGTATCTCAGCTTAAGGGTGCGAGAAATAAGGCTAGGAGAGCGATAGCTAGAGCAATTGAAGAGACCTCAGGGTCGTGTACTACTGAGTTGGACAAAGAAATCAGGAACCACATGGAGCGATCTGAGAAGTTCTGGTTAGAAGCGTAGAGAATTCAGAGCAGGAATGATCAGCGGTTCGACATCATTGAGCAGTCACAGAAGCGGTTAGAGAAATCTTTGGGGGATCTAGTTGGTCAGTTTCAGCAATAGGAAAACGGTAAGTTACCGGCGACTATAGAAACCAACAGAGTTCTAGCTGTTGAGGTGACATTTGATGAGTCAGGAAAGGTGAGTCCGTTCTTGCTACATGGACTTGCCAGCTTGAGAATACGGTGTCCCGGGTTGAGGCACCGGAGGTAGTTGAGGTAGTACCTGCACCAGCACTTGAGAAGCCGGTAGAAGTGAAAGTTGAGGAAAAGGAGATGGGAGTGGTCACACCTGGTTTTGCGATTCCAGTAGAGAAGGCGAATGCGGAACCAAATCACTTTACGGCGGATTCCACTACTCCTGTGATTCAGAGGGTGGAAAAAAGCATCAGTGATGCGGATAGCTTTGACTTGGTTGTCGGCATTGGTAACTCGTCTGAGGCGACTGGTATTGTTGACACGGGGGCTGCCTATAATCTGATGACTTTTGCTACTTACGAGGAGCTAAACTTGAAAGGATTGGAGCCCCGTAATTGCTTCATTTTGCTAGCCAATGGAACAAGGAGTAGGTGCATGGGTATAGTTGGAGATGTTCCGGTTAAACTGGACGGTGTTGTGTTTATGACGGATTTCGTGGTTGTGGAGTCGTCTCGGGTCAAGGGAAAAGACATGGAGAATGATATATTTCTTTTGGGGCACCCCTTCATCAAGTCTACCCGCATGATCGTTAATCTTCACGCTCGTACCTGCACTATCGAGGTACATGGAAAGAAACGCGTGTTGCAAGCCGCTGCTATACCATATACTATTGCACAGGTTGATACGAAGACATACATGGGAGCACACACCGGGCCACTCTACACCCACACTTACTTGCAGGGAAGGAAAGGTGCCGCGAAGGCAGGGAAGCCCAAGAATTTCCAGAGTACCCATTAGCCAACACGGAAGAGTCTTGTACATGACTTTAAAGGTACACACACCGACAAGTAACTTTTGATCACATTTTCTTCTCTTTTAACTCTTAGCTTGAGGACATGCTTGAGTTTCGGTTTGGGGAGGGGAATGTGCTCTTTAGTTACTTGTTTGTGCTTTTTAGTATAGTTTTCTGAGTCTCTAGAGTCTTTCGTTTTATTTTTTATGCATGTGCGTCTTCTCCCTCGTGTTTCTAGAGTCTTTCATTTTATTTTTTATGCATGTGCATCTTCTCCCTTGTGTTTCTAGAGTCTTTCGCGAGTCTGAGTTGTTCTCCCAAGTCGAACGTCTATTGAGGATTATAAATTTGCTTGCTGCTTATGTTGTGTATGATATTTAGCTGGAAGTAGTGTAGTGGATTTAAAATCCTATAAGTCTGTTTCTCTTGTAAATAATAAGTCTGTGTAGTTCTTTAGTCCAAAAAGACTGTGAGAAACCTTAGCCGATGAGAAAATATTATACCGGCAACTGTATTCTGTGATTCCTGGGTTGTGCAAGTTTTTTACGAATTACTTGTGCCTTTTCATACTTATGTGTACTTAGTTTCGTTGGGGATGACGAACGGCATGCTTGTTTCTTTGGTTTTTTCTCCTCCAAACCCGTTCCAAGGAACAGGTTTGGGGAGGAGACTCTCTACCTTTGCGACTTTTACTTGAGCTGTTTATGCATATTTGCTAAGAGTCTGTTTGCTGCTTCCCAAAGCTATCCTAATTTGAATCTCGGGGTTAATCTGTGGTCTTAATTGAACACCGTTAGTCATGTTAGGCATGTTCCAAATACTACCACATACTGGCGTGGCTGGAAAGCTACATGTCCGTGAGGTTGATGGCACGTATACCAAACTGACACGCACAAAAGTGCGGACTTTCGGTAAAACAGACACCTTCAAAAAATTGAGATAAAAAGAGCCCAATGAGGCCATGCATTGAACATACAGTGCAATCGTGGTTGAATTTTGAAATTAATGACTTGAATAAGGGGAGCAACATCAGTCTTTAAAAAATTAAGTCGCGTGACAAAGCCCCTTTCGACCTGATGAGACGAGTACAATAGCATAAGATAGTCTAGGCATATTTGTGACAAAAGTCATCTTCCCAGTTTACGTTTTGAACGTATACCCTATTTGGACGCTTCCAAGAGAGTGAGAGTTACACTACAATCACCTGTGAGGGACTAGCAAGCTAGATTTAAGTGTTATTTACTTGAGAAACGTTCTTGTTTGATTTTCTGTGCACTATTCTGCCAAGGTTAGTTGAGTACAAAACTTTTGCACCTTGTGAATTTAATGTCTACAGTGGTAGATTCGGTCACTTGGGAGTTTAACTCTGTTATGTGCTATTTGTTCGTTTTTGTTTCGAGTCTAGTTTTGTCTAGGTTGTTTGTTTGCTTGAGGACGAGCAAAGGTTTGGTTTGGGGAGTTTAATGAGACGATAATTTAGAGTCTCATCTTGTCTTTTTTACAGTATTTTGCCTAGTCTTTGTTTGCATTTTATAGTGTTTTTGTACGTTTTTATGCTTTGGTATTTTGTAGTGTTTATTGTGCGTATTTATGTTTTTTCGTGTTTTTAGGTGAAAAACAGAGTGAAAACTATGGTTCTAGAGCCTTGCAATTGGAGTACAATGGCGAAAACGGAAGTGGATTCGGAGTTCAGACGAAGAATTGAGTTCAGACGAAGAATTGAGAGCCGTTTAAGCGAAACTTGCGAAAGTGAAATTTTACGGAGCAGTCTAGCCATTTTGGCCATAACTCTCTCATATGATGTCCGATTTACCTGATTTTGTGTCCACGCAAAGATAATTGAAAGGGCTACAACTTTCATTTTGGAAGCATAGGAACACTCTTCCTTTAGACAAAGTTACAAAGGTTTTCAGCTCGCCACGGCGAGATTTCTAGAAGCAAAAAGGGGGCTTAAACACAGCCTTTCGCCGCGGCAAGAATCTGCTCGCCGCAGCGAGAGTATATATCGAAAATCTTTGTTTTATGTTCGATTTTATCCCCAATTGACATAACTTCCTTCTACGTTTGACACATAAAAAGCTCCTAAAACCTAGTTTTTTAACATTGATTGATCTTGGAGCTTGGTTCTTCTCTTGTAACGAATCATTGACATCAAATTCTTAGTAAGTTTGATAATTCTCTATTGCTTCCATACAATTCTTGTGCTTGATTGATTTATCGAATTGTATGCCCTTGCTTGCGATTATCATTATGTTTATGCTTTGCGTATACAAGATTATGAATTCCTTTGTCTTTGCTTCAATCATTAGTAGCTAAACCACTCCAGAACTCGGTAGTTGTGTGATGGTTATGCAAATTCGAATCTAGGGTTTATCTTCGTTCATAAAGGTTCGTCTAGTTTGATATTCTCGTAAAACCTTCAATCCAATACGCTAGTTTAAAACCTTCTAAATCGTTTTGGTTAAGAATCGTTGGTCTGACAAACCTGACGATTTCTCTAATTTGAAATCTTCGAAAAACAACTTGGTTGAATTGGATTGATTGCTTTCTATACACCGACCGTGTGACAATATGAACGATTACCTTAGTATCGAATTAGCATAATCAGATCATTACTACCGTGTTCACTTTCTCTCATTGATCAAATCAGTTTATTTGCTTTTAGTATTAATCTGTGTTTTAGAAGTACAAACATCCAAAACTTATCTGTTACTCACAAACAAACTGTTTACTCTCATTCGTTGTGGTAGCTTAGTTGATTCCCTAGAGAACGATACCGAGTTAAGCATAGTCTACAACTACAGCTTATTCTCTTATGTTTAATAGAGTATAATTTGAGCTTATCAATTACCACTCTGTAATTTGATAACTTATCTTGATAAGATCGATATACATGTGTTTGATTTCTTTGTGTTGAGAGTTAGAGTTAGATTAGTAAGTAGAACTCGCTTCCGAAGCAAAAAACAACCCTTTTACTGCTTTCTTATTGATAATTATATTATGTGAAAAGAACAAAGCTTAGTTAAGTCCTAAGAGATCGGCCTCGGGGTTAACTTCACTGCAATACAAGTTTTCATAGTGTTGAGAATTAGCTCTTGGCTATTTAAACAAATTTAAAAACATTGATTTGACACATCAGTCGGCTTTGTGACTGAAAGTCGAATCCTCGGCTTCTGGAGAGAAAAGCGTGATGGATCGTCTTCAAGTCTTCTTAAAGCGCGGATTAGTGAGAAGGGACTTATTTGTATATATCACCGCCATAAGAAGAAATCATCCCGGCCCTACAATTTTATGTCCGGTCCGATCTGATCCTTTTTCTACAGCTGCATCTCGTCTATCTCCACCTAAAAAGAAGTTGCAGTAACCAAAAGCTTACCGGAAGAACTTGGATGGAGTCCTTCAGATCTATACTTCTTCTTGGCATCAGAGAGACAATGCCTTCGCTCGCCTTTTTTGCTTCATCTGAGTCCCAAATTGAGGCCACTCTCCCTGTACAGTATCAAATTTCGATCTAATTGTTGCTTAATTATAACGTAAATTGTTAGATATTTTGTTAGAATATCTGTTTAGATTTTGTTCAGCAACATGATGACTTATCTTTGTCTCAGAAAGGTGATTAGTACTCTTGGTTCACTTGAACATTGTAAAAGAGGAAACCCACTAAGTATGATAGTCTAGCTAATCTTGTATAGGATGATAGGTCTCAAAATGTAATTTTTATTTTATGAAGAGAAGACCAAGAAGAAGACATCCAAGCAGAAAGCTCAACAAGAATTGAAGACTTGAAGAAAACTGCACAAGATTACTGAATCTGTTGTTCAGATATCTTAGCCAGATATCTTGTAGACACGAACAGTTTCAAACAAACTGTGTCACAAGAGATATCTGAGAAATGAGATACATATCTGAAAACAAGGAAAGTGTCCACAGATATCTATTCTCATATACCTTGAGTGTTAAACACGTTTCTGAAAAAAAAAAAGGAACATATATTGCAAACAAAGTTGTTTCAATCAATACAAGTGGTATCTGAAGAATGAAGATAAGGACGTGCAAAGAATCAGACAACAAGTCTAGTCTCTGATACAAGCATAGTTCCGTTGACACTACAGGACAAAAAGTATAGTACAATGCATTTAATGCACGGACAGAGATGTCTGAGTAAAAGCAACGACAACTTCTGAGAAGAAGACAAAACCTGCTACAGTACTATACACACAGATATCGATAGTTTGAATTTGAGCCTAACAGATACTATTCAAACGGCACTCAAATCCATCTATAAATATCAACTCTTAGACAGCTTGAGAGAACACACACATTGCATACGCTGAAACACAGAACTCTGAACATCCTACTCTCTCAAAGCAACTTACTTATTATCAAAGCTTTCTGTTGCGACTAAAGCTTGTGATCTTGAGTAAACACTGAAGTTCTAAGTCTCCTGATCCTAAACAAGCAAAGCTATCTGTGAAGGAGTTGAATCAAAAGATCAACTATCTGAGATTCATTCTCTTGAACAGATATCATAAGACTTGGTTCAGTAAAATCGAACTAGATACCATACGCTGTAAAGTGTATTAAGTAACTTAGTTCACAGAGCTATCTGAATAACTGAAAAGTTATTAAGACGCTCATCTGACAACTCAAACAGAAACCAACACCAAAACCGGCGTGGAGTACAGGAAGTACTTAGTTTGAAAAATCAGGGAATAACTCCAAGGTTACCGGAGTATAGGAAGTACTTGATTTGGGAAACTAAGGAATAACTCCAAAGTTTTTGAGTATAGGAAGTACTTAGCTTGGGAACAACTCAAAGGTTTACGAGTATAAGAAGTACTGGTCAAGAAGCTAGGAACAACTCTGGGGGAACATTTGGTTGGGAACCAATTGTTCGAAACTTAGAATAGGATTTTGTAAGGTTATCTCAATTATCTCGTTCTAGTGAATTCTAGGTCTCTCGAGACCGAAGTGGATTAGTTGGAGGATTACGCCACCTCCAGATACCACTATACTTGCTGTGTCATTTACATTTCTGTATTTATACTTCAGCAACACACACACACACTTATTAACTGTTTCTACACTTATCTTTATTAAGTCTTCCGCACTCTGATTCTAAGTATCAGATATCCATTCAGATATCTGAGAAACATTTGTTATCGACAAAAGTTTTAAAAGACTATTCACCCCCCCCCTCTAGTCTTTTACTTTGCCGTTATCTGGACCAACAAGTGGTATCAGAGCAGGAGGTTCACCAGCCTTAGACCGAACCTAGATCCCCAGATAGGTGAAGGAACTTTGTCCATTTTTGAGGACTATTTAATTTGTGTGTTAAGTGTGCAGGTATGTCTCTGAGTGATGCACCCGTTCTCAAACCAGAGAACTACGAGAAATGGAAAAATAACATGATGCTCCACCTTGAAGCCATAAGTGACGAGATGATCGAAGTAATAAAGAATGGCCCAATAGTCATTCAACAACTTAAGCAAGTCATGGAGGTTTCAAGTGGAAGAGACAGAGATCAAAGCGAAGGATCTTCACAAACAGATGCGTCAACTAGTGGAAGATCTACTGGTCACATTATTTACGAACCAAAGCCCAGAGAACTCTGGACATCGGAAGATGCCAAGAGGAATCGTGGATGGTCAAGCTCGTAACATCATCATCGATCGACACGGAGCACATACAAGGTAAAGCGTGCTAAACGGTGAAAGTTGCTCGCAACCGATTGAAGAAATCTGGCTTTAATCGAGAAAACCAAGGAAAACAAGTTCGAAGTTCTAAAGTTGAAATTTCAAAATTTCAAACAAGGTCCCATCGAAACTACGGAAGAACTTGATTTCAGATTACCACTCTTATGAGTGATATGGCAAGACTTGGGAAAGCAATAGATACTCTCGAGAAGATTAAGACTATTGTCAAGTCTTAATCACAACCGGAGCATACTAAATTCTTTTATTTCAACCAAGGTATGCCAAATATCACCCAGGAACTTTTCACTCATCTAGCTATCGTTGACTATGACAACTCGAGAGAACAAACAACCGAAAAGTTGCGAATGTTGCTCTAGTTAATCAAGGAACTTCGAAAAGAAGAAAAGCAAGGAGGAGGCGAGGATGCTCTTTGCCGCAAAAGCAAATGAGTAAATTTGTCCGAGAAATTGAGAGAAGAAAAGCCAAAGAGAAGTGAAAAAGCATCTAGTTTCAAACTATCACCAAGACAAATATGCGAGCTCATTGAACAAGCTTTTCGTAAAGCATCATGTCTCGAGGAAGCGAATTGAAACGATATCTGCTTCTATTGTCGTAAACCCGCCACTTCAAGAAGGATTGTCCGCCTCAACAAACTAAGGACGGTGACAAGAAAGACAAAAGAATCTTGAAGAAGCGAAAGCTTTGCTAATCGAAGAAAGAAAGAAAATCCAGATTCAATCGGATGCTCTAGACGTTGAGATGATTCTCAAGATGACAATTCAGATGACTCAACCCTACCATCACCGTAATTATGTGGAGTTACTCATGACATAATCAACTTCACCTCAAGAAGAATGAAATGTGTGGAGTTCTTTGAAATTGACGACCGACATCTCCAACATAGAAAAGCCTTATAGTGATGAGGTAACACATACTTCTTGCTACACTTATGAAAGTGATGAAGAGGAAATAAAAATCTAGAAAATCTCGGAAAGAACTTGACATCTATGAAAGAGAATTTCTAATGATTCGAGCTAGATGAAAACCTTGAAGAAGAAAAGAATTCTCTTGAAAAGGAAAATTCTCAATTAGTTAAAGATTCTAAGAGAAAGGATCTAAAACGCATTTCTCAAAGCTCGATATCCGAGGCTAAAAGTCACATGAAGAAGCAATGGTGAGTTACGAAAGAATTATGAAAATCTTCTTCCGAAAACAAGGAACTCAAGAAGAAAGAACTATCTTTTCAATCTTATGCTAAAGCTAGTGACACTCTTCCAAGTACAATCTTACTTAAGAGATCCTTGAAAAGAAAGGACTTGGTGAATACTCGAGATTGCTCTATTACTCTGAATAAGAGTAAGGAGAAGAAAACATTTGTAAGTACTCAGCAAGACGGTTCCCATGCAATCTATAGTATTGGTGAAAAGACAAAGATTGTTGACAAAGGAAAGGCAGTTGCGACTAGACCTTTGTGGGAAAAACAAGTCAAAAACAAAACCGATGGGTACGTCTCGAAAAGAAACACAACACCGAAAAGTGTAAACACCAGCATGCTATGTCTCTCAAAAGGTAGAATCAGAGGCCGCAAATTCTCCCATGTCACTTTTTCTGGAAAGAAATTGGATCAACCAGAGACTAGCAAAGTTGCTGAGAAAAGATCTCAGATAGCTTCAAGTGCTCGAAACGGCATTGGCTACAAAGGCATCGGAAAACAACTTGCTCATAAGTGCAAGCAGGAGCAAGAACGATGGCTGAAAGCTAGAATTGCTCAAAGCAATTATCAGAAGTGGAAGCTAAATCAAGCCACTGAAAATCTGAATGCCAGGGCTAGAAGAAATCTGGCAAGGAAGACTAAGTTTGCTGAAAAGCAAACTCAGAAACCTGACAGGTATCTGAAAGCATCATATGGAGTACCTAGGGACACACCAAGGAAGAAAATAATTCTTACTAATGATAACTTTCATTCAAAAAGAATTCCTCCTTATGTTCCTGTCAGACAAAAGCATATTTCAAAGAAATTCATTCAAAAATGGATTCCTACTGGAAGAACTTTTGATTCTGACGGTTCTATCAAAGATATGAGAACCTAATCTCCTGTTTCCTGTTGTGTGCAGAATGCTTCCTGGACTAAAGCACAATGGCTATTTGATAGTGGATGCGGAAAGCACATGACAGGAGACAAAGCAAATCTGGTTGACTACAAAGCTTGCAACACAGGACCAGATATCAACTTTGCTGGAGGAGAATTAAATCCCTCTCTGGGATTTGGCAACGTCAAATTGGGAACTTTAACAATCACTAACGTATTACATGTTAAGGATTTGAAATACAATCTATTTAGCATGAGCGGTTTTGCGAATGAGGTTTTACTAAAAAATTCAAAGCTAAATACTGCAAACTAATTGACAATGAGTCAAAGCAGACAGTCTTAGTTGGTCGGCGGAAAGGCAGTCTTTATGTTGCCGACTGGGCATCTGCCACAACTGAAGAATGTCTCATGGTGAGTCAATCTGGTCACAGGAAGAGCTTGGTTATGGCACAAAAGAATGAGTCACTTGAATTTCAAAACTCGAATAGACTTGCCAAGAAAGAGTTAGTGGTTGGTCTTCCCAAAACATCTTTCGAAAGGATGGTATACATTACACTGTCGGATGGGAAACAATCTAAGATCTCTTTCAAGTCCAAAATCGGACACTCTAGTGTTAGACCCACGCAACTTTTACATATGGATCTTTTGAATCATACGTAACTAGTTATGCAGAAAGAAATATGGTCCGGTTGTTGTAGATGACTTCTCAAGATTCACTTGGGTTGTCTTTACGAAACACAAATCGATGCTGTGGTGGAGATACCAAACTTCTTTGAAAAAGCTTGAAATCATGAAAATGAAAAGGTATCGCAATCGAGCGGATCATGGTCTTGAATTTGTCAATCAAGACATAAAGGAGTTTTGTACTGCAAGGTATACAACACCAACTTTCCTGTAAGAACACCTCAACAAAATGGTGTTGCGAGAAGGAAAGCAGAACCCTTAAAGAAGCTGCAAGGACAATGCTAGGCGACATCGAGATAAGTGAAATATATTGGGTTGAAGTCGTAAACACACCGCTACACTCGAGCAATGATGCTTGATAAACAAACACCATGACAGGACCCCCTATGAAATTATGGTTGGAAGACCTCCTAATATCAAACATCTGAGAGTATTTGGTTGTAGATGTTTTGTTCTAAATAATGGGAAAGTTTTTCTGAGAACATTTCAACCAAAGGCAGATGAAGGTGTTTTTCTTGGCTATTCCACAAACAGCAAAGCTTCCAGAGTTTACAACAAAAGAACAAAGAAAATTGAAGAATCAGTTCATGTTGTATTCTATGAAGGAAGTAAGAAAACACCTCCTACTGATGAACTCTCAGAAAAGTTCAAAGAACTATTACTGAGGGATACTAAAGAAGAATCCTCAGAAAGGAAAAACATCGTTATGGAAAGTGAGGATGACTCTGACGTAGAAAAGCTTGAAAAGCCTAGTAACAACAAGATGACTCAAAAACATGATGAGGAATTTCCTATGAGTTTTCCAGAAATGGAACAGGTTACTGAGAACCTTCATCATGGAGAGGTATCTAAAAATAAGAATGCTGAAATGCATGTCTCAGATATCTCTAACACTGAAAAAGTGTCAGATATCCATGACATTTCTCATATGTCAGATATCTTGAATCTTGAAAAGTATCAAATCAAAATCTTAGTGATTCACATTCGGATCACGGATATTGATCCTACTAGCACTAAACCTTTGATGAAATGGATCAAAGATCATCCTACAAAGGATATAATTGGACCAATTAATCGTGGTGTTAGGACTAGGAGAGCAATAGTGAAAATCTTGATTCTCTCTTTGGATGTTTCATCTCAATATTGAACTAAAAGTATAGAAGAAGCATTAGGAGACCAAGAGGATCTCGCAATGCAAGAAGAGTTGGATCAATTTGAGAGAAACAGAGTCTGAAACTAGTTCCATTTATAGAAGGAATATCGTGATTGGAACTAAGTGGGTTTTCGAAAATAAAATGAATAAGCGGTGAAATAACCGTAAACAAAGCAAGATTGGTTGCGAGGATTCACTCGGATCAAGGCTTAGATTTTGATGAGTCATATGCACGGTTGCGATTGGATGCAATAAGACTCTTTCTAGCCTTTGCAGCTCATAAAAATTTCAAAGTTTATCAGATGGATGTCAAAAGCGCATTCCTAAACGGTGAACTTGCAGAAGAAGTTTATGTTGAGCAACCACCTGGCTTTGAAGTTTCCTCAGAAAGTAGAATGGTCTATAAATTACAGAAAGCTCTGTATGGACTGAAACTGGCTCCAAGAGCATGGTATGACACTTTGGCCAAATACCTTCTGGAAAGTGGTTTCAAGAAAGGTGAAGTTGATAAAACTTTATTTACCTTAAACGATGATGGGAAACTACTCTTAGTTCAAGTATATGTTGATGACATTATATTTGGATCTAAGGACAAGCAACTTTGTAATGACTTTGCAAATCTCATGAAAAGCAAGTTTGAGATGAGCATGATGGGAGAAATGAATTATTTCCTAGGATTGCAAGTCAAGCAACTCAATGATGGAATATTCATTAGTCAAACAAAGTATGCAAAAGACATGCTCACAAAATTCAATCTTAAGCCTTCTGAAAAGAATGCTAATATACCTATGAGCATTGGAACCAAAATGACCTATACTGAATCAGATAAGAGTATTGAAGAACATAAGTATAGGAAATTGATAGGTTCACTACTTTACCTCACTGCAAGTAGACCTGATATTCAATATCTTTGTTGGAGTATGTGCTAGATTTCGACAAATCCAATGCAAAAACACTACAACATTGCTATGAAAATATTAAGGTATGTGAAGGTACGAGATGAGGACGTGGTATCCTAAAGAAAGTGAATTGAGTTTAGTAATTTTCGGATCTTTGATTATCTTGGATCATTGCTTGATAGGAAAAGCACCTCAGAACTTGTGGTTTAGGCACTAGACTTATCTCTTGGTTTAGCAAGAAGCAAAACTCAATTGCAACTTCTACCACGGAGGTGAATATATTGTCTTTGGTTGTTGTGCAACACAAATTCTGTGGATACAACAACAACTTAAAGACTATGGACTCGATGAGAAGAAAACTCCCATTTTCTGTGACAACACAAGTGCTATTGCGATTACACAGAATCCTAAATTTCATGCCAGAACAAAGCACATTGATGTTAGACATCACTTCATCAGAGACCATGTTGAAAAAGGCAATATAGAGATACTCAAGATTGGGACTGAAGACCAACTTGCAGATATCTTCACTAAGCCACTACAAGAAAGTAGATTCTTAGCCTTAAGACATAGTCTTGGACTAATGGAACTACCAATGAACTAAAAAAGTTCAGGTATCTGGAACGGGCATCCAGAAAAGAGGTATCTGGAACGGGCATCCAGAGAAGAGGTATCTGGAACGGGTATCCAGAAAAGAGAGAAGAGGTATCTGGAACGGGCATCCAGAAAAGAGGTATCTGGAACGGGCATCCAGAGAAGAGGTATCTGGAACGGGAACCCAGAAGTCAAAAAGGCTAAAGAGCAAAAAGATAGCTTAAGATCTCTGAGACGGGAACTCAGATATCTGAATCATTCTATGAATGGGGAACACAAGAGAATAGTATAACTATCTGCAGTCAAATACTCTCTTGAATCTCGCACTATTTCTATCTTGATGAAAAACTTGGGAAAATCCTAAGTATAAGATGATTGATCTGAGCAGTGTCCTTGCTCCAACAGAATTGTGATTCAGATAGCTATTAGCCAAAATTCATTAAATGGGCACAATTACACTTGTTGATTGTGATCATTGCTGAAGAAGCAATGGTGACCCTCGATGAAGTTAAGCGATTGATCTGTATGGTGGAAATTAATTCACAGAAAATAGTGGACTGTTGAAATTCAGACATGGCCCACTAAGCATTTAATGCCGAAATCACTTTTGATCATGCCGGCTTGCAAATCACAGATACGTACACACAAAATCAATTTGTATGTATTTGTCTGTTAAGATTCACTTTCTATATATATAGGATTTTGGCAAATGAAATCACTTTTGCCTAATCCGAAATTTCAACTTGCATCAAAACAACAAAAACCTTCTCCTAATCCTCTGCAACTTCTCTAAAATCTCTGCAAATCTTGATTAAGTTTTTCTGAAAAGAATCACTCAATCGAATCTCTTTCAAACACTAGCTTCAAATCCTTACTATATAAAGAGATGGCCTCCAAGAACACTTCTACACAGAAATCCCAATCCTCCACTGGTACAGCTGAAAAGCAAGCACCAGAGTTGGTTATTGTTAACAATCGACTGGTAGGAGCTTTCAATCCTGACCATTGGACTTCAAGTCACAGAATGATTTGGGGTGGTGCCATGGTTAAGGAATACCTTACGGCTGGAATAGAGAACCAAGCCGACAGAAAGCTAATTCTTGACATGCTTGAAAAGGCACAAATCAAGGGCTTTGTATCTGCTCGCCGTAGTGGAATTTCATCACTTGATGTGTTGGAATTTTACAACAACTCCAGGATTATTTCCTGTGTATCTGAAGGCACTGAAATAGTGTCTATCAAAACCTCGATCGAGGAAAGGAAATCCTACGGACTTAACAACTTTCTGTAAGTTGTTTGAGGTTCAAAATCTTGGAAAGGATTTTGAAATAAACACCAAGGATGAGGAACTCCTTGAAGGTGTTAAAGAACTTTACTGTGATGTGTGTGATCTTGAGAAAATCAGATACACCCACTGAGTTCAAACTTGCTGACATCCGAACCAGACATCTGTTGGTTCCTTGGGATATCGCTTGCATTCTTCACAGATGCTTTGATGGTCTACAAGGAGGTCTTGACGGATAAGCCAAGAACGATGGATCATGATGTTCTTCTTGAATCGACAAACAAAAATTTGGAAAACCCTTTCAACCGGGAAAGTACGCCTTCATGAAATTTGTGAAGAAGATTCAAGGCTTGAGCCTAAGATTGTTAAAGGACTAGCTGAGCCAAAGGCCACGAGAGGATATGGTGCGAAGATATGCTACTTTGGAAAAGCTTGGCATTGAGCTCAGAGAGGCATTTGAAATAGCCACAAAGAACTTACTCTACAAGTATGAGTATACAAATCGATGAAAATGGTTCTTGGGTCTCGAAGGTCCTAAGAAGAGAAGATATCAAGAAAAGGTTGCCAAGAAGCCCGTAACTTCAAGAAAGAAGGTCATTGCAAATCAGAAGACACACCCAAAGAGGTTGTCAATTCTCAGATATCTACAAACATGGTAGATGAACTCATCAATGCTGCAAAAGAGTTATCACCTACTGAACAAGTAGACTCAGCAAGAGAAAGTACTTTCAGAAATGTTGCGACTAATGCAGAAAGCCTTGCTGATGAACTCATGAATCTTGCCAAAAGTGGTGAAAACACCAAGCCCCATCTACGAAACCGCAGGAATAATGGACCAATCGGTTCCCAATCTTGAGAGCTCGACGATGAAGATGATGAACTAGTCATCTCTCAAGTCCTAGAAAAATCAAAGAGGGCTAAGGTTCTTGAACAAGTGGCGGTGATAAGGTATCTCAAGAAGAACCTACACCACAGTTCTTGAACTATAGCAAAGGTTGTTGGTGCAAACACATCATCGTGGAACTCTCTTGCACAACTTCACAAAGCCACGATGAGTGGTATCTTAGTATTGGCGGAATCTTGATGGGAATGCCACATCTAAGAATCTGGAAGAACATTCTACTGATCAATCTTCTGCTTCCAGACAACCACAACAACCACAAACACAACAACCACAACAGCCACAAGTGGTTGATGAAATGGTAAATGAACTCCATTTTGAAATACCAGCAATACAAGATATCTTGAAGAAAATCCAGTAATTGAGCAAGTTCCCACTCAATGAGAGGGATCAAGCGAGACATCTACTCGTAATGATCAACAGGAGGCAAATCGAGTTGCATACTCGGGAAGGTGTGAAGTACCGAAACTTCAAACAAAAACTGAATCGGGACAAGACGACCAATGTATAGAAAGGTCACAAGTTCGAGACCAATCACTGGCGCTCGGGTAAATGGTGGTTTAACTTTTACCTTGTGAAAAATTTTATACTTATAAATCTTGTTACCTTATAAGAATCTCTTTGTTACAGGCTGAATTAGAAACGGAAAAACAAGAGGAAGCTGAAAAGCTTACCTCAGATACTGAAAAAGAGGTTCCTTCAACCTCAACTCTTGAGAAATCTGAGCCTGTGCCACAGGTAAATGATTCTTAAAGAGAACTAACTTTTCAGTAAAAATGTTTGTATGCTCATTAATGATAAATGTTTCTAACAGCTCCAATGAGATGGAAGAAGATAAATGAAATGCGAAACAAACCCGAAACCAACAAGGTTTCGAAGCACATCACGAGCTTTCAAACTTGAAGGTATATGAAAATCGGTGATAAGTACTCTTCATCGGGTTATCTTAAAACTTCTTCTAAATTATTCAATACTATCTACTTACGTGCTCAATCGAGTAGAAGTGCAAGGGGACAAAGTTGCGACATCCCCTGCACCTATGGAAATTGATGAGGCATCAAGGGCTTCATCACAAGAAAAGATTCCAGAGACTGCACAAGTCTCTGAGAGACAAGTATCTGAGCCTCCCATGGAGGTAATTGACCTCTCAGATATCTGACTTGTCACTTAAAGTTCTTCTTGATAAAATTTCCTAAGTATTGTGATAATGTTAATTCTCAGGTTCAAGAAAGAAAGGTTGATGAGGACCAGACTTCCAAGTCTCCACCTCACCACAAGATATCTCGAGACACCAATTGTCCCGAAGAGACAGTATCCGAGCACGATGTTCATACTCAGGTAACTCAGAAACTAAACTACACTTCTACTCAGATATCTACCAAAGTTTTGAAACTCACTCAAAACTCTTTCTTTCAGGCTCAAACAGATGCAAAGCAGGTTCCCATTGAAGAAACAAGGGACCTACTTCACTTCTTCAAAGCTCACACTTTGCCAAAGCACATTCATGCTTCAAGAAATGGCGAAGTTAAGGTGCTCGATCTCTAAAATATTGAGAATAAGCGATCAACCAACCAGACGGCACGAGCTCTTGACACGGAAACATATGTCCAAGCAATGTTCTCTGAGAAACATCTGATTCGCGACTCTACTACACAAGGACTTTTCCAGAGAAGTGGCGCATAGTTTGATACATGCCTTTGAACAGGCAGATGGTCAGACAAGATTACAGATGGCATTCAAGCCGATTACGCCCAGACTCTGCAATTCATACCTTCTGAACAAGAAGAAGTTAATGGGCAGAAGATCACTATCTCGGAAGTGATCAATCTTGTATCTGAAGTTGATGAGGAGGAAGAAATGAATGAAATTTTTTTTGATGAACCTCCCACTGATCATCACCAAAAGGATGATAATGACAAAAAGGATGATGATGATGATGCTCCTGCACCAGGGACCGGAGGAATTTCACAGAGAAACAATGCCTCAGCTGCTGAAAAGCAAACTGAGAAGACTTCACAGAAATCTCCGTCTTCACCACCTCAGAAATCTACTCATCCATCTTCTCACCAACACGCAGTTACTACTGAACAAGTAGTTGAGCTTTCTGAAGAAACCAATCAGAAAATATTAAACACTCAGACCAGAAGTGCTCAACTCAGACAACTGTTGGAAGAAGAACAACAGCTCCATCTTCAACTGGAAGATCAAATAGCTAAATCCAGAGATAAGATTGATCGACTACAAGATCTATACTTAGAAGAAATGATTGCTTACTCTGAGGTTAAAGAGCTACGGGATGCTGTTCAAGAGATCACCAAAGAACTCGATACTGAAGAAGTATCTGAAGTCAAGCATGATGATAAGGCTGCATCCTCTTCGAAAGAAGCACCATCCTCCTCCCAGAAAGGAAAGAAACCAATCTCTGAGATGGTTCTTTGGACTTGATACGATTGATGAAAATGTCCAAGAGGATGAAGATCACTGGGCTAATCCCTCAGATGATGAAGAAGACAAGACTTTGGCAGGACACCGCCATGAACATCTAGCGGTTTCTCACTTAAAAAGAAAGTTGATTGCTCCTACAATCTTCAACAAACTGCCAAACGTTCTCTCCCATGAGTACATGAGCAGGTACCAAGTACTAGCTACTCTGAATAAGGAGATGTCTTCACAAAACAAGGAAGTAATTGCCTCAGTCCCCTCTGAAATGAGAAAGTTCACTGAGCTCATCACTCAGAGAACAACTAGCATGATCATTGCTCAGAAAGATCTAGGAATGACAAGGGACGATGATGTGTCTTTAGCTGAAAAAGCTTTTCAAGAGGCAAGTTACATTCTGAAAAGCAGATGCCATACTAGGCCCATCAAGAGCTCACGATAAGGACAATGGACTTATCAAGCAAAATCAGAGCTCAAAGTCAACTTGAAGTTGGTCACCGCCACAACTATTTACAAGGGAATTTTGACTCTCTCTGGATTCCTTTATGAGACCGAGTCACCCAACAATGACTAAGGGGAAAGAAAGTACAACTGGACCTCAAAGTGGGGAATGGGAAGAAGGAGATGAAAACAAGAAGAAATCTGGTGGCCTTGCCAGAAAGGAAGAAGAAAACTTCCCACCACCACTCGTAATCTATGAATCCTTCTCAAGCCAAGTGCTTCCCAGAGACCCATCAAGGAACCAAATGGTAACAAGGGCCATGGCACGTAAACCTCCAAGGAGTACCAAGGCTCCAAGGAGAAGACAAGTTAGAGGATTGATGAATCTTCTGAAGAAGAAGAAGAAGGTCAAATCAAGTCCTTGGGCAATGAAGAAGGCTGCAAAGATCTCACAAGAATTGATCTTGATGAGGATGATGAAGAGACTGATGAAGATGAAGCTCCTCTTCACAGAAAAAGGAAACTTGAAAGCCTAATCGAGCCCATAGCAAAGCCACTAGCAGCCTAAAACACCCTGGAAATACCAAGTCTATCCAGGTGGTAGTTCTTCAAGCAACAACCCCAAAGAGAATTCAAGATGGAAAAGGAACATCGAGAGTGAGCAAAGACAAAGTCAACTTCCACTCGGCCGAAGAAGCCAAAATTGAGTATGTGAAGTATGACAATGATTCCTCCGTCTCTGTGCATCAATCAAAAAAATGGCTATTGGATTCTAGAACTTAAGCATCTATTGGTAAATTCAAGATTTCCAGAACCAATCGTCAAACAACTTATGGCATGGAGAAAGGATAAACCTACCTTGATCAACACCAATCACATCAAAGCATGGTTGGATTTTGAAGTTGTCAAGAGAATCAAGCCATGAAGAAGGACCTCTCGATGATTGTCCATATGGAAAGCCGATGATGTGCACAAAATTCGAATATCACAGAATGTGCACAAGACCAAGACTTGCTGTGGAACCCATGAGTCGCTCTATCGGATGTAAGATCAAGATAGGGTGACATCGATATCCAAGATTATCTACGAATACTTCAAGCTTTCAGATATCAGAATAGAGCATGCCTGGAAGTGGGGAAAGTACCTATGGGTCAAGCATTTTTCAAAGAAAAATCCTACCAAAACCTATAAAGAAGTCTATGGATTTGCCAGAGAAACAGAGATGCTTGTCAGAACTCTTCTTTATGATTATTCTGATGACATAAAAAGGTTTGGAGATAGAAAATTTGCAGACTGATCCATAGAAACATTGTTGAAGACTTGAAGATTAAAGACTTGAAGACTAGTTCTTTAGGATGTTTACTTGGAGCTTGGTTAGTCCTGTTGTCCTAATTTACTATGTAGTTTTTGTATTTTTGCTGACTGAGCTTAACTGTATCATGTATTAAAGTTATCTGTAATCCTTAGTTGCGACTTATCTAAAGAACTTACTCTCAGATAGTATTTTATAAAAGATAACTTGTCAGCAAAGATCACACCTTGTGATTTGGTTGATGTCTACTTTCTGCACTTAATTATATGATTTGAAAATTTTGATTAAGTGATGGATTGTTTCCTCATCCAGATTTGTAATAGGGAAGATAGTCATCGTTGACTGATCAAAATGGGGGAAATTTGTTAGATATTTTGTTAGAATATCTGTTTAGATTTTGTTCAGCAACATGATGACTTATCTGTGTCTCAGAAAGGTGATTAGTACTCTTGGTTCACTTGAACATTGTAAAAGAGGAAACCCACTAAGTATGATAGTCTAGCTAATCTTGTATAGGATGATAGGTCTCAAAATGTAATTTTTATTTTATGAAGAGAAGACCAAGAAGAAGACATCCAAGCAGAAAGCTCAACAAGAATTGAAGACTCAAGAAAATCGCACAAGATTATCGAATCATTGTTCGGATATCTTAGCGATATCTTGTAGACACGAATGCTTCAAACAAATCGTGTCACAAGAGATATCGAGAAATGAGATACATATCGAAGACAAGGAAAGTGTCCATGACATATCTATTCTCGATACCTTGAGCGTTAAACACGCTTACGAAAAAAAGGAACATATATTGCAAACAAAGTTGTTTCAATCAATACAAGTGGTATCTGAAGAATGAAGATAAGGACGTGCAAAGAATCAGACAACAAGTCTAGTCTCTGATACAAAGCATAGTTCCGTTGACACTACAGGACAAAAAGTATAGTACAATGCATCTAATGCACGGACAGAGATGTCTGAGTAAAAGCAACGGCAACTTCTGAGAAGAAGACAAAACACACAAAGATTATACAAACAGATATCGATAGTTTGAATTTGAGCCAATGATACTATTCAAACGGCACTCAAATCCATCTATAAATATCAACACTTAGACAGCTTGAGAGAACACACACATTGCATACGCTGAAACATAGAACTCTGAACATCCTACTCTCTCAAAGCAACTTACTTATTATCAAAGCTTTCTGTTGCGACTAAAGCTTGTGATCTTGAGTAAACCAAGTTCTAAGTGTCACGATCCTAAACAAGCAAAGCTATCTCGTGAAGGAGTTGAATCAAAAGATCAACTATCCGAGATTCATTCTCTTGAGCAGATATCATAAGACAGGTCAAGAAATCGAACTAGATACCATAATACTGTAAAGTGTATTAAGTAACTTAGTTCACAGAGCTATCTGAATAACTGAAAAGTTATTAAGATGCTCATCTGACAACTCAAACCGAAACCAACACCAAAACCGGCGTGGAGTACTTAGTTTGAAAAATCAGGGAATAACTCCAAGGTTACCGGAGTATAGGAAGTACTTGATTAGGGAAACTAAGGAATAACTCCAAAGTTTTTGAGTATAGGAAGTACTTAGCTTGGGAAGCTAGGGAACAACTCAAAGGTTTCTGAGTATAGGAAGTACTCAAGAAGCTAGGAACAACTGTGGGGAACATTTGGTTGGGAACCAATTGTTCAGAAACTTAGAATAGGATTTTTGTAAGGTTATCTCAATTATCTGTTCTAGTGAATTCTAGGTCTCTGATAGACCGAAGTGGATTAGTTGGAGGATTACGCCACCTCCAGATACCACTATACTTGCTGTGTCATTTACATTTCTGTATTTATACTTCAAAGAACACACACACACTTATTAACTGTTTCTACACTTATCTTTATTAAGTCTTCCGCACTCTGATTCTAAGTATCAGATATCCATTCAGATATCTGAGAAACATTTGTTATCGACAAAAGTTTTAAAAGACTATTCACCCCCCCCCCCCTCTAGTCTTTTACTTTGCCGTTATCTGGACCAACATAAATTGATGTGCATAAATCGAGCTTCCGCCGGTATAAATGAATAGGGCTGCAATGATAGCATTTAAGGCGGAGATGCCACGGGAGAAGGTTAGGCTGCTGGAGGAAGTTGTAGAAACTCGCTGGGAAAAAAGGTTGTGATGATGCATTTTTACTATTGTTATTTCATGTTTGAATGTTATTGTGGTGAGCTTTGTGTTACTTAGCCATTTTTTGTCTCCTTACTTTGTTACATTCTAATTGGTAAGTAATGTATCTTAGTTTTAGATGGGTGATGTGCACTTAAGGATTTGAAAGCATTGTAGTACCTCTAATCCTCAATTACAATCAAAGATTAAATGTATATTAGTCGGAAGCTCTCAAACTACAGCAATAGCAGTAAGTTAACTCGGGATGTCGTTCTCCACGGACACTTAGCATAGGAACAAGCAAATAACGTTTGTAAATATTGTGCAGAAAAGTAAACAGATTGATCGCAAACAGATTAATTAAATCGCAGTAAACCCTAATTGCTTTGTTGTAAATCGATGATGGGAAGGCGTAAAGGTTCCCTGACCTCCCTCTGCTATGCTACTCACAACTTTCTAGTTAAAATCCTACGCAATTACCTCTAACGACAACAGGGCATAATACTACTATGCTAAGGCGCAGTCAGCATGAGTACCCCTACTCAGTTCAATGAAACTACTGTGTCACTCAAAAGAACATCACACCACGAAGTATGTATAGAGTTGTATAACCACGATTTACGACCAATAAATATTCCATTAATATATCACGGTATATAAAGAAGTAGCAAAAGCAGAGTTACGGCGGTTTGCCATTACAAGAGAAAGTTAGCTACTCATATCTAAAGACAGAAATAAAAAAGAACAAGTAAGAAAGAAGAAGAAGAAGAAGCTTAGTCTCTGATGTCTTCATGTTGCTTCTAGGGTTTACTCCTTCTGGGTGCCTGACGGCCAGTGGTTTTGGGGTTTCACTTCCCTGAGGACTGGTTCTCTCTCAGGAGAGCTGCTTTGTGAGCGGTGTAGAATTATGAGACCCCTGAGGTCTTATTAATACTGAAAAATCCAAACTCTGGCCGCCATTGATCAATAAGGAAGGTTTAGGAAGGCAGGCTATAGCCTGACAGGCCAGGAAAACTGCCTAGGAGAATCCAGATCCTTCATTGCGGTCGCCTGGTGACCGCAGCGACCCCTTTTGAGGTTCCCCTGGTGGCCGTCAAGTTCGATTCTTGCATATTTGAATCTGTTTTCTTCATTCTTCGATTTCGGGCTTTGTAACTTCGTTTTGTCGAAAAGTGGTCTTCTACAAAGTTGTTTCATCTTCAATTATCTTCGCATTGGTTGGTCGCATGACATTGATGAGCCTATATTTTAGAGTCTCATCTCGTTCTTTTTATCGTCTTTTGTTAGTCTTTATTTGCGTTATTAGTGTGTCTTGTGCGTTTTTATGTGTTTTGTGTTTCAATTGTGTTGTACAGGTTTTCGTTTGTTTAGAGATATTTTGGAGGAAAAATGACATTCTTGGAAGGTCGTATCCGAGTAGAAGCTCAAAACTCCACTTAGTATGCGAAATGCGAAGATTCTGCTAAAAAGGAGGTAGGACGCGTCCCAGATTCACCAGGACGCGTCCTTAGAGCCCGTAAGACGCATCCCAGAAGAACCAGGACGCATCTCAGCCTCGCAGCCCGCAAGACGCATCCTAGCTCAGGAACCCGCAGGACGTGTCCCAGCTTAATCAGGACGCGTCCCGCGCTGCAAGCGCGCAGATTCTGTTTGCGCGCAGATTCTGTTTCTGCGTTACTTAGTCTATTTTTTGGCTCCTTAGTAAAACACTTCTTTTTTATGCTCTTTTCACTCTCAAGTAAGAAAAACCATAGTTTTGGTTCTCTTGCCTTAGTTCATCATCAATTTCACTTGTAATCGTACTATTGACATCGGATTTGGATCTTGAGGTTAGATTATCAATCTAATTACCCTTTCTTTCACAATTTCTCATCTCGTGTTTGATTGTCTTGGTGTATGCTTATAATCTCTTATATTATGCTTAATTCGACTGTGATTGTCATCATGTATGCTATTACTTGTGCTATGAGTGACTAATCCTTCGATAGATGCGGTAGCAATGTAAGAATGATCGAATTAGGATCTTGACCTAGGGTTTGTTCATATGTGTTAAGCTTTTTCTTTAACTTCGTAAACACCCCAATTTCAGTAATATTTTCTCTAATCTTCAAAACCATTCCGGTTAAGAATCAATCGTCAGACAATCGATTAATTTCCTTACTTTATATTTTCAAAGAATGTCTTGGTTAAACTGAATTATTATTTTATCTGGACAAATAACTGTGACAGCATATGAACAATAGGTTTGATTCGTGTTCGATTATTCTGAAATGCTACCACGCTATTTCCCTTCTCTCTGTTTCAAAACCCGTTTTAGTTTACTTAGTTTAATTATCATCACAACTCAATTTTGCAAACTGTTAACGCAATCTCTCACGTTTGATACTTGAAAGCATCATAGTTGCCTAGTTAGCTCCTTGAGAACGATTCTGTAGTTAAAGTTTGTTACAACAACTGCTTTAGTTACTTTATTTTTATCAAGTACTAATTTGAGCACATCAAATTTGGCGCCGCTGCCGGAGAGTTAACTCCTTCTGTGGTGTTTTTAAGTGTTTAATTGTTTTTGTTTGTCCAGTCTTAATTTACTTCACTAACAGAAACTAAAAATCTCTCGCAGTTTTTGTTTTGTGAGGTTGTTGTCACAGGTAGGGAAGAGTTAGCTCATCTCAACTATAATGAGTGCCACAATCCATCACGGGGTTACCCCATGTGTATTCGGAGAATATATGCAGCCTCACTTGGTTAAGGCTCCTGGATATTCGATCGTACTATTGCAAGAAGCGAGGAACATGGAGATAAAGGATTATCACTTCAACACTAGTCCCCAATTCTTTGGGTATACTAATGAAGATGTGATGCAATTCCTGAGGCAGTTTGGGGCTCTGATTGGAAGAATACCGCTGCCAAATGGTCTTAGTGTGAGTGACGATGAGCTGAGGATGAAAGTTTTCCCTATGTGTCTCCACGGTTGGGCTAAAACATGGCTGTTGAATCTTCCAGAATGGTCATTGGTTACATGAGGCGATATTTACCGAGTTTTCATGGAAAAATATTATCCGTATTCTAAGACTGTGGACCTTCGCGATCGAATTTTGCAGTTTGAGCAAGGACATGATGAGTCCATGTATGAGGCACGAGAACGTTTCAAACACCTCCTAGCTCAGTGTCCCCATCATATGTTCGATGATTTGACTTTGTGCAGTAGCTTCTATGAGGGGCTTCATTACGAGGAACAGTCGATGGTAGACTTGAGCCTTGGGGGTTCTATTGTGGAGAAAGCTCCTGAAGAGATTGTGGGTGAATTTGAAAAACTAGCAGCTGCATCCCAGCACAAAAGCATGCGTGGAAAGGGAAAAAGGGTGAGAGAATACAGTAAGGAGAATCCACCCTCTCAGAGCATGGAAAGCAGGCTGATGGAGTTTATGGTTAACTCTGAAAATTTCTATCGCACTACTGCACAGAACCAGGTAAAGAATGAGGACAGGTTTGAGGCTATTGAACAATCTCAGAAGAGGCTAGAGGCTGTTGTGGGAGAATTGCTTTCTATGGCTCGAAAAGGGGAACTCGGTGATCTCCCTAACAGGATAGAGAGAGCATTTCTCGTGGAGATGGCGGTTGATCTAGTAGACAAGAGCAAAGTTGATGAAGTGCCTGTGATGATGAGTCGCAAGTGTAGGGACCACACCACTGCGCTTAAAGAGGCTAAAGTTGTGGAGAGTTTTAATAACTCGGTTTGTGAGGAACCCCTAAAACCTCATAAGGATGGTGAGAGCATTGACGCTCCTGTGGTGGAATCTAAGCCACCGATTATCCCCAAGGTGGAGAAGAGTGTTAGTAATGCCAAGAGTTTTGATTTATTATCCCCAAGTGGAATCTATTGGCATCGGGAGATGTGAAGATGTAGTTGGTATTGTTGACACAGGAGCTAGCTGTAATGTAATGACTTTTAATACATATGAGAAGCTTGGTTTGAAGGGAATGGTTCCAATGAAGACTATGATGTTGCTTGCAGATGGCTCTAGGACTAGACCTATGGGTGTTGCTGAAAATGTCACGATTAGATTGGATGGTGTGCATGTAATTTTGGATTTTGTTATAGTAGAGTCCCCTAGAGAAGGAAAGGGGGGACTTGGAAGAGACATGCTACTTTTGGGACGACCCTTCATCAATACCACCCGCATGGTTGTGGACTTGCACTCTTGTGCCTACACTTTTGAGGTACATGGCCAACAGCGCAGGTTGCGAGCCTATTCTGACCCTTATGTGTCTATTTCGCAGGATTTGGCCAAAGCACATGTGGGGGCATACACTGGCCCCCTATATGTTTATTCTCACTTGCGTAAAAGGCGAAGAGGCGAACTTCAGTGCAGATTAACCAATACGGAAGAGTCTTGTGCATGACTATAAAGGTACAACCCTTGTAAGATGTTTTCTCTTTCCTTTCTGATGCTTGGGGACAAGCTTCTCTTGTTGGGGGAGGTAGAGATTTCATCCTGTATATGTTTCTATTTCCTTTTTGTGTCTGTGTGTTTCTGTCCTGGTTTTCGTTTCTGTCTTGGTTTGCGTTTTCCTTGCGTCTGTCGTTTGAGTCTGAGTTGACTTCTAAGTCGAACCACCATTGCTAATGTTAAACCTTCTTAATGCTTACGTTTTGCGTAATTTTCAATTAGTAGTGGCATGCTTTAAGAAAAATCTTATAAGTTCGTTTCCCCCGTAAAAAGGAAGTCTTGTTAGTTCTGTGGTCCGAAAAGCCTTGTGAGAAACCTGCTCTGGCCCGAAGAAAAACTTTTATACCGGCTTCGTCTTGTGTTATTTCTGGGTTGTGCAATCCCTAAGTGATTGCGCCATTTCATACTCATGTGTACTATCATTTAATCAGGGATGACGAACGACATCTTTTCCCTCCCTCATTCTCTGTCTCTTCTCTCTGCAACTGTTCTGGAACTGTGCATTATTTTTATACTGAGGGTCTGTTGCTGCTTCCCAATGCTTTATATGTCTGTATATCGAGGTGGATCTGTGGTCTTAATTGATCACCGTTGGTCGTGTTGGGTGTAATGCAATTCTTGAAACTCAAAATGAATGATTTGGAATAAGGGGAGCAGCAGCAGCAGCCTTAGAACGTTGAACAATTTGAGCCGTGTGCTAAAGTCCCGTTGGACCTGATTATTTGAGTACAAAAGCATGAGAAATTAATGGCACTTTGTAACGAAAGTTACTGCCTAGCTTTACTTTTGAGTGTTTACCCTACTAGACACTTCCACCTGAGAGAGAATAGTAGTAGCTAATCACCTGTAAGGGACCTTCGGACTAACTCTAAGTTCTTTTTACCTTGTAAACGAACTTACATGATTTTCTTCTTGTGTGCCCACCAAAGTTGGTGAGATTTCAAAACTTTTGCACCTCTTTGGTTTACTGTTAGCAATGATGGATTCGGTAGCTTAGTCGTTTAACTCCTTTGTGTTTCTTTGTTAATAGTCTAGTCGAGTCTAGCTAGTTTGTTTGCTCGAGGACGAGCAAAGGTTCGGTTTGGGGGGTTTCATGAGCCTATTTTTTAGAGTCTCATCTCGTTCTTTTTATCGTCTTTTGTTAGTCTTTATTTGCGTCATTAGTGTGTCTTATGCGTTTTTATGTGTTTTGTGTTTCAGTTGTGTTGTACAGGTTTTTGTTTGTTTAGAGATGTTTTGGAGGAAAAACGACGTTCTTGGAAGGTCATATCCAAGTAGAAGCTCAAAACTCCACTTAGTATGCGAAAATTCTGCTCAAAAGGAGGCAGGACGCGTCCCAGATTCACCAGGAAGCGTCCCCAGAACCTGTAAGACGCATCCCAGAAGAACCAGGACGCATCTCAGCCTGGCAGCCCGCAAGACGCATCCTAGCTCAGGAACCCGCAGGACGCGTCCCAGCTTAATCAGGACACGTCCCGCGCTGCAAGCGCACAGATTCTGTTTCTGCGTAACTTGGTCTATTTTTTTTCTCATTCGTAAAACACTTCTTTTTTATGCTCTTTTCACTCTCAAGTAAGAAAACCCCTAGTTTTGGTTCTCTTGCCTTACTTCATCATCAATTTCACTTGTAATCTTACTATTGACATCGGATTTGGATCTTGAGGTTAGATTATCAATTTAATTACCCTTTCTTTCACAATTTCTCATCTTGTGTTTGATTGTCTTGGGGTATGCTTATACTCTCTTATCTTATGCTTAATTCGATTGTGATTGTCATCATGTATGTTATTACTTGTGCTATGAGTGATTAATCCTTCGATAGATGCGGTAGCAATGTAAGAACGATTGAATTAGGATCTTGACCTAGGGTTTGTTCATATGTGTTAAGCTTTTTCATTAACTTCGTAAAAACCCCAATTTCAGTAATCTTTTATCTAATCTTCAAAACCATTACAGTTAAGAATCAATCGTCTAACAATCGATTGATTTCCTTACTTTAAATTTTCAAAGAATGTCTTGGTTAAACTGAATTGGTATTTTATCTGGACAAATAACTGTGATAGCATATGAACAATAGGTCTGATTCGTGTTCGATTATTCTAAAATGCTATCGCGTCTATTTCCCTTATCATCACAACTCAATTTTCAAAGAATGTCTTGGTTAAAACCCATTTTAGTTTACTTAGTTTAATTATCATCACAACTCAATTTTACAAACTATTACCGCAAACTTTTACGTTTGATACTAGAAAACGTCATAGTTGCCTAATTAGCTCATTTAGAGCGATTCCATAGTTAAAGTTTGTTACAACAACTGCTTTAGTTACTTTATTTTTATCAAGTACTAATTTGAGCACATCAGACATGTTTTGACTCCTCAAACTCCATGCAACGATCAATCCGGCGTATTCGCTAACTTTCTCGATTTTGCACAATTATGTCGTTTTCGCGCTTGAAATCGTGCAATTCCTAAAAAAGATACAAATATTGAATTTGAAGCAAAAACGATGGTAAAAAAGCATGCTATATCGCACATTTCATTGTCACATCACACCCCCAAACCAGTTTCTTGTTCATCCTTGAGCAAGGCAATAACGATAATTAAGAAGTGACCATGAAATGAGCAGCAAGCATAAACCACCATATAGACAAACAACCAGTTTCTAGGGTTTCAAAACTCTACTGACTTGCTTAGTTTCAACTCCAACTTTATGACTCCACATCAAACAAGCAACACATAAGCATCACTCACTACAGCCAGTGGTTACAAGTGTAACCCAATGTCCTTTTAAGTGTACTTCAAAATCATTACCTCGTGGTAACGTTATGTAATCCTGTTCCTAAAAGTCAAGGCACAAATGAAAGTAGTACTCAGGTTGGCTTGGTAAGTAAAATAATATAGAGGAGTGTTTGGCTAAGCATCATTAAAAGATAACAAGGTAGAACAAAGGGTATTTCAGGTGGACTTATCCTTTCGGGCACCGAGTTCCTTCCTTCGATTTCGTCCTCTCTCAACGACAAATCTTCAACTTCTCCTTTATCATCGTAACTACTCCATCGGTTGCTTCACACATAGACTACTTGCTCCTTTATTTTTTCCTTTTCTTTTGACATACCATTTTTTGTAGTCGTTTTACTGACTCGTATAGTTTTTGGTTGGCCATCATTGAGCTCTTTTAGTCTCTACATTTTTTGATAGTGTCTGTTTTACCGAATTCCGCATTTTTTGTGCGTGCTGGTTTGGTATACGTGCCATCAATTCTCACGGACATGTAGCTTTTTTAGGGCCACGCCGGTATGTGGGTAGTATCTGTAACATGCCCAACACGAAAACGGTGATCACAAGGACCACAGATTCGCTCCGAGACTTTTGTACCTTTGTTTTTTTCGGTACTTTATTATCTATTTTTTCTGGAGCAAGAGCTAGTGATTTTTAGCACCGGTAATATAACAATAGGGCTAACAAGGTTATCTTCGATGATGTTCATCTTTTCTCGAACTAGGGTTAGGGTTTTCTTCTCTACTTTCCCCCAAACCAATTCCTCGAACTAGGGTTAGGGTTTTCTTCTCTACTTTCCCCCAAACCAATTCTTGATCATGATCAAAACATGATCCTCCTCCATTCTTTGGAACTCGCTACTCTAACTAGGTTGTTGTCACCGCTTTAAGTAAGCATGCATATGATATATGGTGGAGTTTCATAAGGGCTCAAAAAAACTTTTAGCGGGGTTAGCGAAAGGTATAAAAAGGATTCAGAAAGGTGAGTACTACTAATCATATTCATGCTGCTGACAAATAAAGACTCAGGGGTAGTAGTGTTCACACGGTTGCACACAGGTGTTGAAATAAATCCAGATTATGTTACACCTGAGCAGGAAGTCGAAATTCGGCAAGCCATGGAAGCTATGTCAGAAGTCTTTGCGATAACTAGTGCTAATCAAGCAGAGACTGACTCCAGAATTGCAGCTATTGGTGACTCAACGAAGGGGATCATCGCGTTGGCAGCACATCTGAGTAACTGTTATGACGGGAAGGACACATAGGACCAAGAGGAATAAGAGGTCTTTGCAGCACTACGAAGCGGGAAGGTAACAGAGCTGATTGTTCTTGAAATTACTGATGATTTACCTACTATTTCAGGTACTACAGGTACAGGTGCTAGAGATGAGTAGCCAGCTGCCTCCGATGGCTCCTGGGTTAAGGAGAACGAAAATAGAGGGGAGCCACAGCTCCATAAAAGTCCGAATCCATACAGCCCCCCTACTCCTCATGTTCCTTTTCCTGGGTGTCTTAAGGAGAAGACAGATGATAAAGATAATCCTCACCGGTAACCCCCTATTTGATCGATTGTCGAAGGTCGAGATTAACATTCCCCTACTAGATATGATCAGAGATGTTCCTGCATGGTCAAAAATTTTCAAAAAATTAAGTACCAATAAACGGGTCTATCGAGGGGGGGGGGGGGAAGGAAGTCATGCCTGAGACAGTCAATCCTGTATTTGGGTTACCGAAAAAGAAAAAGGACCCAGGATGTTTTGTCATCAGTATTGGTCTGGGAGATAACCACGTGGCCAAGGCTATGTTAGACAATGGTGCAAGCATCAATCTGATGCCTTACACTGTTTACAAACAGCTGGGACTTGGAGAAATCCAACCCACAAGTATGGTGGTACAAATGGCTGATCGCAGCGTGAAGCGTCCCTTGGGGATAATCGAAGATGTCCTATAGTCAAGGTGGATAAGTTACTGGTACCAGCGGACTTCGTCGTACTGAGGATGGAGAACACAGTCGGGACTGATATGAAGAAGCAGATGATTCTGTGCGGGAGGCCCTTCTTAGCGACAGCAAATGCTTTTGTTAGCATTGCCCAGGGAATTGCCCACATGGAGTTGCTAGGAGAAAAGGTAACTATCTATAGAGAAACTAATGTTGGAGGTTTGAATTTAGAGGAATGGCATTTTTGAGATTCTTATGATTGCAATTTTTCTGATGAATGTGATGCATTAGTTTTGGACACTTATTTGCAAACCACCACTAAAGATAAGTTAGAGGCTGCCTTAACCCTTAAAAACTAGAGAAGAACTGTGGGAAGACAGGGTAGTTGAGTATGTTGATTGCCTAGATAATTGTGAGTCGATACCTTTTGGGGAGGAAGTAGAGGAAGTCTTAGAAGTAGAGGGAGAGCAGAAAACTCTGGAACCCCCTCTAGAACTTAAGGAACTTCCTAGCCATCTTAAGTATGTCTACCTAGGGGAGGAAAAATCGAAACCTGCAATAATTTCTGCTAAACTAACTGTGGAACAAGAAGAGAAATTAATTGCAATACTGCGAAATAATTCTCAAGCTATAGGTTAGAGCATTAGCGATATTAAAGGAATCAACCCTTCCCGATGTACCCATAGGATTTCTCTAGAAGAAGGCACCAAACTTGTGAGGCAACCACAGCGTCGTCTTAACCCAGCTCTCCAAGATGTAGTGAAAAAGGAAATTATTAAGGTACTTGATAGTGACATGATTAATCATGTGCCTGATAGTAAATGGGTGAGCCCTATCCATGTAGTACCAAAGAAGTCTGGAATAACTGTAGAAAAGAATGAGAAAGGGGAATTGGTTCCTTTGCGGAAAACCACTGGGTGGCGTATGTGCATAGACTATAAGAGATTGAATGCTGCCACTAAAAAGGATCACTTCCCCCCTTTCCTTTATTGATGAGATGCTTAACCGCCTTGCTGGGCGAGATTTCTATTGTTTTCTAGATGGTCTTTTAGGTTTCTACCAGATTCACATAGCCCAGGAGGATCGAGACAAGATGACATTCACTTGCCCATTCGGTACTTTCGCCTACAAGAGGATGCCGTTTGGACTGTGCAATGCGCCCGCCACATTCCAGAGATGTATGCTTTCTGTTTTTTCTGACATGGTGCAGGATTACGTTGAGGTATTTATGGATGACTTCTCTGTTTTTGGCAATTCGTTTGATGACTACTTGAAAAATCTTGAATTAGTCTTAAAGAGGTGGATAGAGGTTGATAAGGCTAAAGTAGAGATAATTGAAAAGCTCCTACACCCTACTTGTGTTAAAGAACTCCAGTCGTTTCTTAGCCTAATTGGTTTTCATCGCAGATTCATTAAAGATTTTTCGAAAATTTCAAAATCCTTGAGCAATCTTTTGGGAAAAGATGTCCCATTTATCTTTGATGAATCCTGCCTTGAAGCCTTTAATGAGCTTAAGAAGCTACTTGTTTCAGCTCCTATAGTGGTTCCTCCTGACTGGAACTTGCCCTTTGAAATTATGTGTGATGCTTCTGGTTTTGCTATAGGGGCTGTACTTTCCCAAAAGGTAGATAGGCCATATAGTGTGATTTACTATGCCAGTAAGACTTTAGACAGCGCTCACGTCAACTACACGACCACTGAGAAGGAATTCCTTGCTGTTACTTTTGCTCTTGATAAATTTCGGTCTTATTTAACTGGATACAAAGTTATTGTGCATAGTTAACATGCTGCGCTTAGACACCTTCTGGCAAAGAGTGAATCCAAACCCATATTGACTAGGTGGATGTTGATGTTGTAGGATTTTCACTGTGAAATAGTAGATAAGAGTGGGAAAGAGAATTTAATTGCTGATCACTTGTCTAGACTTCCCCCTCCTACTATTGTAGATGATTCCCCACCTATTCGTGATGTACTCCCTTATGAGAATATAATGAGTTTAGGAACTGAACCATGGTTTGCTGATATAGTTAACTATTTAGCTACCAATACTGTTTTGCCTAACTTAATTGTCAGCCTCCGAAAAGAGAGCTTTTGAAAAACAGTGCAGGCAATACATTTGGGATGATCCGAACCTTTTTAAGATAGGTGCTGATGATGTACTTAGGAGATGTGTACCAGAAACAGAGCAAGGAAGCATCCTACGCTTTTGCCATGAGATGGAATGTGGAGGACACTACAGCGGTAGGAAGACTGCATACAAAGTGTTCAATGCAAGATTTTTCTGGCCTACAGTGATAAAAGACGCTCAAGTCTTCTATACTAGTTGTGATCGATGCCAGCGTACTGGTAACATTGGTAAGAAACAGGAGATGCCACAGACTGGTAATCTAGTGGTTGAGCCATTTGATGTTTGGGGGATCGATTTCATGGGTCCATTTCCCCTTAGCGTTGGTTATAAATATATCTTAGTTGCAGTAGATTATGTGACTAAGTGAATAGAAGCCATTGCTACTAGAACTAATGATGCTCCTGTTGTTACTAAGTTTCTCAAGGATATATTTGCGCGATTTGGTACCCCTCGCACAATCATAAGCGATAGGGAAAGCATTTTGTGAATAGGTTGTATGCAGGTTTGATGAAGAGATATGGTGTGCACCATAGAGTAGCCACTCCGTATCACCCACAGACATCTGGTCAAGTGGAAGTTAGCAACCGACGGATCAAACAGATTCTGGAGAAAGTGGTGCGTCCCAACAGGAAGGATTGGGCTGAGAAGCTGCCTGACGCCTTATGGGCATACCGCACCAGTTACAAGATAGTGATTGGCACTACTCCCTACCGGCTCGTGTATGGAAAAGCTTCCCATCTGCCTATAGAACTAGAGCACAAGGCTCGTTGGGCGATTGTAGAGCTTAATATGGATCAAGACACAACAGGCGAGCAGCGACTCATGCAGCTATCTGAGCTAGATGAGCTGCGATTGAATGCTTTTGAGAATGCCAAGATATATAAGGAGAAGACCAAGAAGTACCATGACCATAACATCATCCGGAAGGAGTTAGGACCTGGTAAGAAAGCTCTGTTATTCAATTCACGTTTGAAATTCTTTCCAGGTAAACTTCGAACCCATTGGGATGGGCCCTTCAAGATAGTCTCGGTGGCTCCACATGGAGCCGTAGAACTCCAAGACTTGGGAACCGAAGATACATTCAAGGTGAATGGGCAGCGAGTCAAGCCATATGTGGAATCTGTTGACTCTGCTGGAGAAATTGAAGACTTCTACTTGCATCCGGAAGAAGGCGATGAAGGGTCTTGTGCTGAAATGAATATTGGCCAGGTGAGTTGAGGTAAGTAGGTTAGTTTAGCTTTTGTTTTTCTTTATTATTTTCTGTTGTCTTCGTCTGGTCTTAGTTGAGTTAGTGGACTTAAAAGTACCCAATAATTATGCAAAAGTTGAGTTTTCCTAGTTCCGGTTGATTTGCGATGCTAATTGTTGATTAGCAAGGCAAAAAATGACCTCGGATTGAGTTTTGCGACAACCAAGTGCTTGAAATAGCACTTGGCATCGCCAGGCGTAGCACTGGCTAACGCAAGTTACTTTCAAAAAGTAATTGGTGTCGCCAGTTACTCTTCGAGAGTAACTGGCGAACGCCAGGTGAGAGACTAGCATCGCCAGTCTCCTCTTTTCGCCTATTTTTGCCGTTTTTTGCGTTCTTTCTCGTCCACTAGATCGTTTTTGCTATCTAACATTCTACTTGAGTCTCAGGTCCCTCTTTTCAGTTGTCTACACATCTTGGAAATCTTCAATCAGGGAAGCCTCCTCATATCAAGTCTTTACTTTTCTCTTTTCACTCGTTTGCTCGAGGACGAGCACGAGTTCAGGTTTGGGGAGGGGTGTTTTCTGTTTGATCTGCTTTAGGCTTCTTGCTTGCATGTTTTCGTGTGTGTTTATTTCTGTATTTTTTATTTGAGTTTGTCTGTTATGTCGAGTCTAAGTCTTACTCCCAAGTCGAGTGTCTATTGCATGTACTAAACCAGTTAAATGCTTGAGTTTTGATTGATCCATGACTATTAGCAGTTTGCATGTTTTAAGTTCGCTAAGTTCGTTTCTCCTGTAAATAGAAAGTCTGTTCTAGCTCTGTAGTCCGAAAGCTTGTGAGCATGCTTAATAGCCGATGAAAAAAATGACAAATTTATACCGACCATTTTGTTCTTGTGTGATTTCTCGGGAAGTGCAAACTCCCTTGTTTGCGCCTCATCATTCTCATGTGTACTCTGCGTAAGTTAAGTATGATGAACGACATGTTTTCCATTCTTATTTGCTTACGCCAAACCCGTTCCAAGAACAGGTTTGGGGAGGAGGTTTATGTGTACTGTATATGTTGATAATGACTATGTTGGCTTTTGTTTTCTCAAAAAAATATTACAATAAGTCTCGGAGTGTATCTATGGCACTTGTGCCACCGTTAGTCGTGTTGGGCATGTTTCAAATACTACCTACACACCGGCGTGGTCCTAAAAAGCCATTTGTCCGTGAGGGTTGATGGCATGTATACCAAACCAGCATGCACAAAAGTGCGGACTTTCGGTAAAACAGACACTATCAAAAAATTGAGACAAAATAAGCATATGGGTCATATATAAGACTGCAAGAAAGGAGTATGCAAAAAATAAAAAATTGAAAAAAAGAGAGAATGATTGCCTTTTCATAAGTCTACTGCTGATTGATTATAGTGCTGTGATAAAAGTCCCTTCTGACTTAATTGTTTGAGTACAATGCATGAGGTATTTGAGGCAATTTTGTGACGTAAGTCACCTTCCTTTTCTCTTTATATTCTTGATTGATTATCCCTACTGGACACTTCCAGGAGTGTGAGAGATTAGTTGCATATGATCCACTTGTGAGGGACTACCAGGTTAGACTTAAGTTCTATTTACCCGGGAAACGAACTTTTTGGACTTGTGCATGTGATTCTGTGAATGTCAGTGTGATGTCAAACCTCTTGCATTTTTCGTGCTTATTATTCGCAATCGTAGACTTGGTAGCTTGGGAGCTAGACTTTACTTTTGTGTCTATGTGTTTTTTATTTTTCTAAGTTTTTTAGAGAGTCTATTGCTTGAGGACAAGCAAGGGTTCGGTTTGGGGAGTTTGATGAGTCGATTTTACACCGTCTCATCTGGTCTTTTTTACCCTTTTTTTGTCATCCTTGAGTTTAGTTTTATTAGTTTTCCTAGAGTATATTGAATTGTTTTGTTCTTTGTGTGTTTTGTAGGTATTTGGCTAAACTGCGCTAATTGAAGGCAAAATGGTGTATTTTACGTACATCTACAAGATATGGAGTTCCAATGCCTCGAATGGATGTTTGAAGTGGAGCGGAAAGGCCAAAATACCAAGAATTGAAGTCAAAAGAGCAAAACCGTCATTCCAGGAGGAACTGGCATCGCCAGAAGATTAACTGGCTAATGCCAGTTCAACACGGCCTTCAACTGGCGACGCCAGTATTGCCTACCGACGACGCCAGTAATGCTAACTGGCGACGCCAGTTGCCTATTTTCAGCGTTTGTTTTTTGCCGTTTTGAATCCTAATTCGTCAAGACCTATCGTTTTTTACTTTCTATTAGTTAGAACAAAAACACAATTCCTTTAATTATCATCGATTGTCAAGTTTCTTACTTTGCTCTCAACCTAGACCTAATTTCCAAGGCAATTACCTATCTAGGTAATTGAACCGATTTCTTCTTGTAATCCGACGATTGTCAATTGATTGGAAGCGTTATCTACATACTCTTTGCATCGATTTGATTTAGGTTCTCAATTCTACCTAGGGTTTGTGACACGAAGGGTAACAATTGTATCACCGTTCGAATCTTTGATTTTAAGTATTGGATTATGTTTATTGCTTGTTTAATTATGATATTGATTATGTCTTCGCTTGTCATGAGTAGCTAAACACCCTGATTATGGGGTGATGACAGATTCAATGCATGCTAGTTAGGGTTCATGTGATTATATACATAAGATGCGATTTACTTTGAGCTTTTTAGATTAATTACGTATCCAATATTCTGTTTGTTGTGCGTTATGTCAAAATCACTGTTAGATTAAGCATTTGTTCATTTACAACACAACGTTTTCGTTTTGCTTTATCTATTAGTTAGTTGTGAACAGTAATATCTGGATTAGCTTAATTAATTGTAGCTTAGTGGAAATGACGCCTCCACTAATGCTATCTGTTTTCTATAACCAAGTAAGTGACAACTTGAGTAAATCGTCATCGTTACAATAGCATGTTTCCTGCTAGCTAGCTTGTCTTCTGTCACCACACCATAATTCTCCTCATTCATATCAATCTCGTTAAGTTTAAATCTGTTTTCTAGATAGTCTGTAAAGTAGTCTACTTTCACGTAGTTAATCATCCTGCTGTCGAAGAAAAAACAACCATTTACTGCTTTCATTACTGTTTCTTATATTCGTAAACCCAAACTAAGCCTAGTTAAGTCCTTCGAGACCGACCTCGGACACATCACTTGTGAACAGTCTACTTCCAAGGGAAAGAGCGTCCTCATGGTGAATGCTTCAGCTAGATTCAACTTTAAGGGTAAGAACCCTAAAGGGAAGAATAAGCTGAACAAGAAAAAGAAGCCTAAGGTTGGGCCTAAAGGTAACTATATCAAACCAAGAGGTGGTGTTCAAAAGGTACAAAAGGATGTGTGCCTTTACTGGAAGCAGAGAGGGTACTGGAAGAGGGACTGTGAGCTGGCAAAAGCCGATGGCGCTTTAGCACAAGGTGCATCTGGCTCTGGTTCAGGTATGTTTGTCATTGAGAAAAATATGTCTACTACTAACTCCAAATGCTGGGTGTTGGACACAGCATGTGGCTCACACATTTGTAATGATGTGCAGGGTCAAAGTAATTCAAGACCGGTTAGACCGGGGGAAATCGACCTACACGTGGGAAATGGAGCAAAGGTTGCTGCTGAACGTGTAGGGACTTACTATTTAAATTTACCCTCGGGTTTTAAGTTGGAACTTAATAATTGTTATTTTGTCCCTTCCATTACAAGAAATATTATTTCCATTCCTATGTTGGACATCGAAGGTTTTACCTTCTCTATTGCTAATGGAAACTGTTATGTTTTACTAAATGGCATTATTCGTGGAATGGGCTCCACTTATGAATGGTTTATATTCTCTTAAAAGTAGACACGATATTTATCATGTTCAGAACAAAAGACACAAACCATGTTATCCGAGAAACCCCACATATTTGTGGCATTGTAGACTCAGTCACATCAATGAGTCAAGAATTGCAAGACTAAGAAAGTTGGACTACATAGAACCATTTGACCTTGAGTCATATGGGTCTTGCGAGTCTTGTCTCAAAGGAAAGATGACCAACAAACCCTTTTTAGGAAAGGGACTAAGAGCCACAAAGGTGCTGAAATTAGAACACACAGATGTGTGCGGCCCTTTTAAAATTCAAGCTAGAGGAGGTCTCTCATACTTCATAACCTTTACTGACGATTTCTCAAGATATGGATATGTGTATCTCATGAAACACAAATCGGAATCATTCGAGAAATTTAAGGAGTTTAGAGTTGAAGTAGAGAAACAACTTGAAACAAGTATCAAGACTCTTCGGTCTAATCGAGGAGGTGAGTACTTGAGCAAGGAGTTTATGGATTACTTGAAGGAAAATGGAATTCAGTCACAATGGACTCCTCCTGGAACACCTCAATTAAATGGTATATCCGAAAGGAGAAATCGAACCTTGTCAGACATGGTAAGATCCATGATGAGTTCCTCCACTCTTCCAACATACCTTTGGGGATATGCATTACAATACTCAATTTACTTTCTGAATAGAGTTCCATCTAAGTGAGTAGAGAAAACACCATTTGAATTATGGACTAGCAAGAAGCCATCTCTAATACATTTGCGAGCCTGGGGTTGCCCTGCATATGTAAAGAAAATGTTAACTGACAAGTTGAAAACGAAAAGTGAGAAATGTTACTTTGTGGGATACCCTAAGGAAACTAAGGGATATTACTTCTACCATCCCCAAGATCATAAAATAATAGTCTCTAGGAATGCTACATTCATTGAGGAAGATTATGTCTTTGAGAACAAAGATCTAAGGTAATGGATCTTGAAGAAGTTCAAGAACCACAAATTAACATTGAGGGTGATGAATTGTCAAATGGAGTTGACAAGGATTCAGTGGGAGCTTTTGAAGAATCACGAGGTGAATCTCTTCTAGCTAGTGGGAGCTCTTCCATGAAAGGCTTGCCATTTCTAGATACCCAAGCAAACCACGCTATGACAAACTTAGAGAATGTAATATCTCCATCTCAGGAAACAATACAAAACATTGCTCTAGAAAATTCTGGGAACGCCGAGCAAGTCGACATCGGAGAACCTCATCACAATCAGAATGAACAGCCGGTACAATCAAAGAACATCGCACTCCATAGGTCAAATAGGCTAGCAGGGCTAGAAGCCGAAACGATAAGTCTGCTCTTGGAGGATCAGAACTCATCAAGTCCAAGTGATCCTATGACTTACACCGAAGCGATGTCATACATTGACTCGGAAAGGTGGCAACAAGCTATGGAATCCGAAATAGACTCTATGTACGTCAATCAAGTATGGCACTTGGTAGACCTGCCTGAAGGGGTTAGACCCCATTGGATGCAAATGGGTTTTTAAGAGGAAAACCGATGCTTATGGAAAAGTACAAACCTACAAAGTTAGGCTGGTAGCAAAAGGTTATAGTCAAATACAAGGTATTGACTATGACGAAACCTTCTCGCCAGTGGCAAAAATAAGGTCTATTCGTATTCTACTTGCAATAGCTGCATACTACGATTATGAGATTTGGCAAATGTATGTTAAGACCGATTTCCTAAATGGAAACCTCGAGGAGGAGGTCTATATGCAACAACCAGAAGGATTCACATCCAAAGCAAATCCCAAGGGAGTATGCAAGTTACAAAGGTCCATCTATGGACTAAAGCTAGCCTCAAGGAGTTGGAATATCTGCTTTGACGAAGCGGTCAAATCGTTTGACTTCGTCAGAAGTATAGAAGATCCTTGCATTTATAGAAAACGTAGCGAACATGGAATAGTCTTCATGGTGATATATGTAGATGATATATTAATCAAGGGAGACAACATTCCTATGTTACGGTCATGAAAAGATTGGTTATCCAAAACCTTTATGATGAAGGATTTGGGTGAAGCCTGTTACATCCTTGGCATCAAAATCGATAGGGATAGATCCAAGAGAATGTTGGGGCTATCACAGTGCAATTATATCGAAAAAGTGTTGAAGCATTTTAACATGGAAGAATCCAAGAGGGGTTCATTACCAGCAGTTCATGGAGTCACATTATCCACAAAGGATAGTCCTACTTCTGTGGAAGATATTAACAACATGAAGAATATTCCTTATGCTTCGGCAGTAGGATCTATCATGTATGATGTTGATACCGAAATATGTCCAATCCGTCATAGACGCCTTTGGAGCGAATCCTAAGGCGTCCCAAGTTGTCTACGAGACTAGGACCTTACAGTCCGACCCTAAGCCCCCGCGAGCCCGACTCGCCCATGTTTAAAGCAATAGGAAGGCCCAAAGGGTAGTGGGTCCGTAAGCATGGGTTCCGACCGGACACCCGTCCGGACTCAACACAACAACCTCATAAGCAACCAAGTGAACTGGCACTAGAGAGTAAGGAGGCCCGAGGCACAAGGTCCGAATGAGAGGTACTTAACAGTCTAATGAGAATATCTTGTGGGCAACCCAGTACAGTCCGGACCAAACGTCCGGACTTGCCTCTTCGGACCTTAACCCGCGGCAGAGTGCATTAAAGCCTCTAATACTCTCACATTAATAACTAAACTAACCTTGAAAGCCCAAAGTGGAATGGGAAAAGTGTCATTAATGGGCCATGGGCCTATTGAAGCCTTGGTGGCTCAATCCGGGCCTTACACTTGGCACGATCTGGTGGAACCCTCCCATTTTGGGAGAAATCTATTTATATGGCACACATTCCCATACTAAGGGTAAAGGTATAATCAATTCTCATTCCCGATTCTTATACCGAGTTGATCCTCACTCTCTCGCAAGTAAAGTCTCTTTCCGGTTTGATATCACGCAAACCGGGTATAAGGTTCTAACACCCCCCCCCCCCTCTCCAAGTTACTTGTGCAGGTCCTCACGAGTCGCCTCTTATCAGTATGACGGTTCTTACGGGCTTCCACTCTTTGGTCCTTACAAGCTAGGTGGTCTAGGTACTCAGGGTGAAAGAGAACAAGGGAAACTTATTTTAGTGTTCGGGGGACTTTGCCCTTGACATTTTGGCGCCGTCTGTGGGAATCTTTACGAAAAGTTCCGTTCTCTTCAATAATGGCAAGAATAAGAAGGTCTTTAAGAACCAACGCTACTGCGATTGACACGCCCGCCCCAAGGCAAAGAGGCAGACCTCCCACTCGGAGGGGAAGAGTGGCGAGAGCCACTTCAAGAAACACAATGGACTATCCAAGTGATGGCCACATCGCTAGTCTCTTTTCAGAGGAGGAAAGAGCCGCTGATCCACCAATAAGGATTCAAGTACCCGGGTTGAAGGACAAGTTCCTCCGTCAGGAACACATGGTCCTCCTCCAGGGAGAAACTTCACTCTTCCAAACGGGCAGATTATTTGCCCAAGTGAGTTTTGGGATGAGCGAGAACCAGTTTGGTCTCTTACTCACCACTATTCAAGGTTGCTTTGGATCAAACAACCTCCAGCCTCCCCAACCCACTCCTCCTTTGGCAATTCCAAGACAAGCTGAACCCACACAATCAAAGGAATGAGCATCGTCCAATCCAACAAAGGTTAGGGGAACCAGCTCAACCAGAGGACCTAAGGAACCTTCTCAATAGGAGAGCCACTACTTCTCATGAACATCGGGAAAGAAGTCCGGTGAGACCCCGAGCAAATGAAGCTGGAACTAGCCGACGTGGGGCTCTTCAGCCTGGGGCGAGAGACCACATGGCGGAAAGCATCTCGATAATTCCCGTTGATGATCTTCCTCCAGATGTGGTAATCAACCCGAGGACGGGCGAGAGGCTAACCGCTGAGCAAATCTATGTCCAACAGAAGGCCTTGGAAACTAAAATTGCTACTTTGAGTAAGATGGTGAAGGCACATGAGAAGGTGACTCTTAGAGCTCCCAACCCTTTATGTGATGAGATAAGAAGGGAGAGGAAGCGCCCAGACTCCACTATCCCAAATCTTGAGCACTATTATGGAGATACTTGCCCCGTGGGACACCTTACTAGGTATGAAAGCAAGATGGAGACCAACGGCCTGAATGACAACATGATGGCTCTTAACTTCTCTAGTACTCTCTTTGGATAAGCAATGGATTGGTGGACCTCTTTGCCCAATGGCTCCATCAAGGCTTATGTGGATATCGCCTCTCTCTTCCTGAAGAGGTTTGAAAAAGCGAAGAAGAGAAAGAGATCAGGGGAGCACTTGGCAGGGGTAATCCAGAGAGAGCATGAAGATCTTAGAACCTTCCTTGACTGCTTCAATGCTGAACTGCGCCAGGTCGAACCTCACAGCATCAAAGAGCGGGTCCGACATCTGTATGCTAACACTTACAACGACGATCTCTGAAGGAAGCTTTCCAATGAAGAAATTACAACCGAAAAATACTTGAAAGATATCTGTGAAGCAGTCTTGTATGGTGAGGAGTACCGAATAAATGTTCCAGTAAGAGCCGGAGACAGAAAGGGGAAAGAACCAATGAAACAGGAACCCCCTCCCCGGCCTGGAAAGTTTGAACAAAAGAAGGAATTCAGAGACAAGAGGGAGTTCCGTAGGGATAGAACCCCTCCAAGAAGATATGCCGAGTATACTCGCCTCAATAGACCAAGATCCGACATCTTGGCCTCTATTGTTGAGAAAAACTTAGACATACAATGGCCAAAACCTACAAGGGGCAGTAAGAGGAACAAAGCTTCGAAGGAATACTGTAGGTTTCACAAGCACAAAGGCCAATCAACTGAAGATTGTATCCAATTGAAAACAGAAATAGAAGGGTTGATAAGGAGCGGAAAGTTGAAAGAACCAGTGTCTGAAGAAGAGCCCTCCAGGCACCAGAGAAATGAACGAAGAAGGGAAGAGCGTGGTTCGGAACCTCCAACAGGATCCTTACCGCCACCTCCTGGAGAAATTCCACCCCACCATGCCCAAAGGTACCGTGGGTACCCTGAAGATGTGGAAATGGAGAACCTTCCCTACAGCGGGGTTATCAATGCCATAGCAGGAGGCCCAGCTGGAGGAGACAGCCGAAACGCAAGGGAAATGACCGCGCAACATCTGAGAAACAATGATAGATCCTATGCTCCACCGGCTCTGAAAGGAATAAATGCCATCACTTTCGATGATAGTGAAATTCCCCCACTAACGTCTGGTGGAGGAGACCTTAAAGACCCTGATGTTCCTCTGGTTGTCTCTCTAGTCATCGCCACTTATAGAGTCAACAAAGTTCTTGTTGACACAGGGAGTTCCTCCAACGTCATCTCCAAGAGAACTGTGGAACAAATGCACTTGGGCAATATTTAATACGGGCGAGTCTACACCTCCTTAGTAGGATTTGGGGGCTCTATAGTTCACCATATTGGAAGTATACCCCTACAAGTCTCTATGGGAACCTTCCCGGCAAGAGTGACTGAAACGATTCTCTTTGTGATGGTCGACAACGTACTCGACTATAATGTGATCTTGGGGCGCCCAGGACTCAACCAATTCAAAGCAATCGCATCTCCCCTACACAATAGGGTGAAGTTCCTTACTCTTAACGGGGCTGGGACATTCAAAGAGAAGTTCCCCAAGGCTACAAAGATAGAGCCTCATGAAGCCTTAAAGGAAGTTTAATTGATTGAGGGAGATCCAAAGAAGATAACCCGGATCGAAACAGAGATGAGCGCTGAGGTAGAGATGAAGCTCATCACCTGCCTTCGAGACAACCGTGATGTCTTCGCCTGGAGCACTGACGACCTTAAGGGGATAGACCCAAGGATCGCGGTTCACCGTCTGAACATGGACCCTACGGTAAAACATATCCGACAAAATCGAAAGGACTTTGGGCCTGCTGAAGATGCTATCATAGCAGAAAAAATGGAAAGGTTAATGAAGGCAGGACACATCGAAGAAGTTAGATACTCTGATTGGGTCTATAACGTGGTCCTCGTAGAAAAGGCTCCGGGGGAATGGAGAATGTGCAACGACTTCACTAGGCTAAACAAGTTTTGTCCAAAGGATCCTTATCCGCTGCCCCGTATTGACCAGCTAGTAGACTCCACCGTGGGATTTGCGCTCCTAAGCTTCATGGATGCTTGTCAAGGCTTCTAATCAAATCAGAATGGCTCAAGAAGACGTAAAAAAGACGACCTTCTTCGCAGCAGGAGGAGTCTACTGTTTCAAAGTCATGCCGTTCGGCCTCAAGAACGCGGGTGCTACTTACCAACGATTGGTGAACAAGATGTTCAGGGAAGAGCTAGGTAAAACTATGGAAGTCTATGTGGACGACATGCTAGTGAAAAGCAAAACTGAGGAGCAGCATGTACAACATCTAAACACGTGCTTTTCCATACTTAGGAAGTACGGAATGAAGTTGAACCCCGAGAAGTGCACGTTTGGCGTGAAGGGAGGAAAGTTCCTTGGATACATGGTCACGGAGAGAGGCATCAGCGCCAACCCAGATAAAATAAAGGCAATCCTGGACCTACCACAGCCGAAGACAGTTAATGAAGTACAGAAGCTCCTCGGGAGAGTAATGGCTCTAAGCCGCTTCATCTCCAAGTCTGCTGAGAAGAACCTACCCTTCTTTAAGATCCTAAGAAAGGAGACAAGTTCGAGTGGACAAAAGAATGCGAAGAGGCCTTGGATAACTTAAAGAGCTATCTCCTTTCACCACCGCTCTTGTCCAAACCAGTAGAAGGTGAACCTCTCTACCTATACCTAGCAGCCACTACCGAAGCCATGAGTTCCGTATTGGTGCGGATCCAAGGGAACGACCACATGCCGGTCTACTATCTAAGCAAGGACCTCATGGGTGCCGAAGCTAGGTATGTCAAGATTAAGAAGCTAGCCTTCGCATTAGTCTACACTACCCGACGACTGAAGCCTTACTTCAAGTCTCATCGAATTGTGGTCCTCACCAATGAGCCACTCAAACATGTCCTTGGTAAACCGGACCATTCGGGGCATTTATCCAAGTGGGCGATCGAATTAAGTGAATACGATATCGGGTACCAAGCTCCTTCAGCCAAGAAGGCTCAAGTCCTAGCCGACTTCCTGGTAGATTACCCCGAAGAAGCGGAAAGAGGGACCAATAGTCCACAAGGGGACGTAAGCTACGTGATGCTCACTCAGGAGGAAGCTATTCCAGAAGATGAAGAAACCAAGGGGAAAGAGCCTGAAGAAGTGTTTTGTGATGATGTCCAACTCTGGACTAAGTATCAGGAACCCATGGATGACACCCTGCGAGTGAGGCACATGTTTCTGCTGGACGAAGTAGCTAACATTTCAACACCTTCATCTTCCGTCAAGAAGCAGGCAGGGGTCACCAGGCAGGAAAACACTAAGGAAGGTGGGGAGATTCACACTCTCGCGATGGAGACTAAACTGGAAGGCAAGGGATGTTGGACACTACAAGTGGACGGATCCTCTACTGGAAGACTTGGAGGAATAGGAATTCTCCTTGAGAGCCCTGAAGGCGCTAGGTTGGAATACGCCATCACCCTCAACTTTAAGGTGACAAACAACGAGGCCGATACGAGGCACTCCTTACCGGCTTAAGAATGACAAGGTCTCTCCAAGTAAAACGAATCAGAGCTTATACAGACTCTCAGGTCTTCGAGTCCCAGTTTTCCGGATCTTTCGCCACTAAAGGACCCAACATGATCAAGTATTTAGAACTCCTCAAGAAGGAAGTTGAGCACTTTGAAGCATTCACACTGGAACGATTCAATAGGGAATGGAATGAGAAGGCCGACGCTCCTTCCAAGTATGCCTCTGCCTTAGGAATTCTGGACACAAGGAGCATCATCATTATGATTCTTACAGATTCTTCCCTAGTAAATCCTATTGGTCAAGTCTTCTTCTTAGGTGCCGCAAGGAGCTGGATGACCGACATATTTTGCTACCTCAAAGATGGCTCTCTGCCATCAGACCCTAAAGAAGCAAGAAGGATTCTATGCCGAGCAATAGGTACTTTATCCTAGGAGAGGACCTCTACAAGAGATCTTTCACTGGCACTCACATGAGATGCCTTGGACCCCATGAGGCAAAGATCGTTTTGGAAGAAATCCACGCGGGGAGTTGCGGGAGTCACTCAGGGGGACGAACCTTGGCTTAGAAGGTCATAAGGCAAGGATACTATTGGCTACCATTGATAAGGATGCTGCTAACTTCGCTCGTGCTTGCGAAGACTGCCAATACTATGCCAACATACCACATCGCCCAACCAACCCTATGATTCTATAAATCATATCTTGCCCATTTGATCAATGGGGAATAGACATAGTTGGCCCCTTTCCCCGTGGTACACACCAAAAGAAGTTCCTTATTGTCGCAGTTGAGTACTTCACCAAATGGGTTGAGGCCGAAGCAGTGGCCACCATCATAGAGAGCCGTGTAAGAACCTTCATTTGGAAGAACATCATCTGCCACTTTGGACTTCCTAGAGTCATCGTCTCCGATAATGGAGCACCATTTTCAGGAGCTAGGTTGAAAGAGTGGCTCCAATCCTTCAAGATAGAACAACGCTTCACTTCTGTTGGCTACCCTCAAGCCAATGGTCAAGTTGAAGCTACAAACAAAACCATCACGAAGATTTTGGAGAAGAGGCTGAGAACTTCTCAAGACAGCTGGGTAGATGATCTCGGTGGAGTCCTGTGGGCACACCGGACAACAGCCCGCACTTCTACTCAGGAGACACCCGTCACACTAGTCTATGGCTCAGAAGCAGTCATCCCCTCTGAAATTGATGTGGAAACCCAAAGGGTCCAACAATACCAACCTGCTGGAAATGAAATCGCAAGGATCTACGACCTTGAGCTCCTCGAAGACAAAAGAAGCAAGGCACTAGCTAACATCCTCCGCTATCAAGCTATGTCTGCCCGGGCTTACAACAAACATGTTCTTCCCAAGGATATACAAGTCGGGGACTTAATCCTCCGAAGAGGTGACATCTTAAGCAATGTTGGTAAACTCAAGCCCAAGTGGGAAGGACCCTACCAGGTCATTGGGGCTAGAGTCAATGGAAGCTTCGAGTTAGAAGATGATCAAGGAAGAGCCTTGAAGAGAACATGGAATGCTAAGAACCTACAAAAGTTATATGCCTAGGGTTACTCCCTGAAAAGATGCTACGTCAGCTGTCAAGTTTCTTTCATTTTCTTTTCCCGACCTCGAAGCCCACCAGTTGTACATGAATTTCTGTCAAATCAATACAACTTTTTGCAAAACAAATGTGCTATATTGAAACAAACATACTGCCTCGGACCCTTCAAGGAGATCCGAGCCAAGTTATGTAACGAATAATTAAAACAACCAACTTTTCGAGAGGAAAAACCCACACAGCCAGTTCGGACGAAGTAACATAACAAGCCAAAGATATAAGTTGCAACACTCAGAAGAGATTTTGTACTCAAAATACAAATTACAAAGTTCGAACATGCCTGTCCGAGTCACATAAAGCAAAAGGAAAATCTATTATTTTTTACAATACAAGTAGGCGGTTCTTTGTGGGGGTATCCAGCGTCCGAAACGGACCAATCGTCTTCATTCCGAGCCTGAGCTTCCGAGCGGAACAGGTACATCAACCTTCAGGGAAAACATGCTAGAGTGCCCTTTTTAGGAACAGCCCTGACATCCGAACCATGAATCCTACTTTACAACGATCCTGTGCGTTCCGAAGCAGAGTAGTCGGAGAACGGAGTTCACTCTCCGAACCAAGCTTATGATGGTACAACGACATCAACATTTCTTCCCGAATCGAGGAAACCTCACGGAACCCGCCATCGGAAACAAGTGACTAATGCGAGCAGACCAACTTAAGGCGATCCGGGCACAGTCGCAATAGGATTCGGATGGTAGAGACGAACAGTAAAGGCAGCTCCTTTCCGAATAGCATGCCTTGACTTCCGGACAAAGGATAAGTTTGAATCCGAAGTATCTTTGGTACGGAGATGTAGTCAAAGGACCTTCTCGGACCATCCGCATCTTCCACCATAACCACTTTCTGATTCATGCCCGTCCGCACCACAAGAAAATGGTAAATGGTGGAAGGGGCAGGCAGCCCGAGGAATCGACTCTCCGAAGTAACAAGTGTTTGGTAATCCCTGGAACCAGCGAGCTAGTCCGCTTCCCCGGGGCTCAAGTTGTTGATACACACTACAGCCCCGGAGAAAGAAGACTAGCACGGCGACCCGAGGAAGATTACTTCCGAGTGGCCTAATCTCGTCATCCCCAACATGGTCTGATCCAAAGGGATCTTCAGACGTCCGAAGAACCCCCAGAAACGGATCACACAGGAATGGTGGAATTAACCTACTCGTTCAGATGTCCGGACCCGAGGATCCGAATCAACTACTATAAAAGGATAGGAATGATCTGGCAAAGGCTGTACAATCCAGGGGTATATATAGAAGTGAAGGACCAATCATAACTCGCCATGTGGCCCGTAACCGTCGGCTGTGGGCTTGGGCCTGGACTTGGGCCTACCACTTGGGCCACTATTGGGCCAACCCGGAGACCCTTCACAATTCCGGCTTATTGAATGAATTATTCTGAACTGTAGCCCGTTCGGATCTGTCAGTCCGAGCCTGTCATGATAACTTCCGTAACAACAATGATCCGTCCCCGACCACTCGAATTTTCTATTATGATTATCTCCTTTCTTACAACTTTTTCACAAGTTAACAAGGTTCGGAGCACCACATTGAGTCTCTACGGATCGAATAGGATTTTAACATCCGAATTAGCCCTATTTGTTCAAGATATGGATAAGCCAATCTTATCGGTACAATTGGCATTCAAAACTAAGACTCCGACGAACGCTTTGTCCGTCCGACACCGGGTGGTCAATTAATTCATTTAGGGTTGCTTTATTTCGGGAACATTTGGTCTCGTTGACTTGGATCCACCAACCGACGTCCGAACCAACGACACTTAAGCCACTGGTTTAGTTTATAAACTAAGTATGCAACGAAATACATGCATTTTACTAAGAGACAACACAAACATATGATGAAGCCGATCCGAGCCATTGATGACCCCGAACCAGTGTAATATATTTCCAAATTATGCACGCAACAAAGCAACGACATCCGACCGATAAATCAACAATACACTAAAGCAAGACAGCAAACAAAGCGAGCAAACAGATACGATAAAGCGTGATGCGAGGCACTTGCGCACCCGGTCCCATATGTGATATTGCCCGCATTAATTATCCACGAAAAGACAAATTACAAGTTATCCGAATGCTAAAAACATTCAACAAAATAAAAAATTATTTTACGATCCGAAGAGCGGTGTTACATGATTTCCGGGGCATACCCCGTCTTCATTCTCCTTGACGTTTGGGCGAACCAGCCTTTGCTCCGGATGGGCCTCCGATCTCTTCCTCCAAGGATGCTTGAAGGTCCGCCAGCCTCTTCTCTTTGGCTTCCTGGGCAAACCTTTTCTCCCTTCGGACCTTCAATTCCTCGACGAAGGCGGGGCATTCTTTCATCAAGTTCAGCTCATGACGGAAGCCATGGATGGGCCCGGGCAGAGTCAGCCAGTCCCGGTTGTGCTCCACATGTTCCTCCAAAGGGACGAAGACACTGGACATCAATACCTGGGGCACGAAGGTACGGACCACCATGGTTATACTTTTTGTCCTCCGTCTCGTCACAGACTAGCTCCACAAATTCACACTTGAGCAAGTCATCGTCCGAGACACCCTCCGGAGCTATCCGCCTCTTTGAAAGCAGAAATGCCTTCAGCTCCCAAGTCGCTGTCACTCGGGATCCATCCCCTGTGCCGAAGCTTCCCCATGGCTGCATCGAAACCATCCTGCCGAACCTCGTCATACTTGGACTCAAGCATGAACTTGCAAGCGTCCGACCCCAAGAAGTCTTCGACAGCATGTGTCCGGACTTGCAACAACTCTTTGAGCATCATATCTTTGAAGGTCCGGGAGACCCCGACGTACTCGTCCACGCTATCCTGATGCACTTTGAGATCCTTCTCCAGAGACAGGATGGCACTCTTCAACTTCCCCCGCCTCCGCTTCGGATTCCTTCTTTGCCGCAATGGCCTTCTTCAACCTTTCGGACAGGGAAAACACCTTGGATGCCTCCTTCTCCCGGGCAGCCTCAGCCTTGGCCAGATCCTCCTCCATTGTGGCCCTCCGACCCGCCACCATGGAGCACGCTTGAATAGCGGCAGTAAGCTACGAGATCCAATATTATAAAGTCAATAAAGGTTCCGAGTCAAAAAAGATGTAACATTTTATGACAACCAGTAAGACCATGCTTCGACTAGCACGTACCTTCTGGTGAATTGCGGATAGCTCCGCAATCTAGTCCAGCTCCGAAGCAGCAGCCATCCGAGCCACCTCCGCGTCCATGTCAGGATCACCACTCATCTTCCCTTTGCCTTTCTTGGCATGAGGGATTGGACCTTCGGAAGGGCACTTCTGCCCGGCCGCAGCACTCGAACCACTGGCAGGAGGGTCCCGAGACACAGCCCTCAGAGGTTTCTTCGCCCCTTTTGAGCCCGCCACCTTGCCCTTATCCGGGGTGGGCGTCGCCTGAGCCTCCTCACCCGCCGTCGCCCTCCGAGTCTCCTCCACTCGAAAAGAGGCCGCATTCCTCGGCTCGTCCATAGGAAGCACAGTGGACGTCTTGATGATTTGGGTCCGAGTGCACTCCTCCATCTCCTTCCTTTGGGTGGCATTTTGCTTCCGCTTCAGCTCACGCATGGTAGACATGACGTACTCGAACAAAAAATCTGTGCATCCGAAGAACAAAAAGTTAATACACGGTAAATCGTTTTGTGAGACAAAACAAACAGGGCAATCAAGCAACAACCGACTTGGACTGGGACAACTACATGACCAAATGAGGAGAACTTACTCAAATCCTTCTTCCCATCACAAAAGCTTGGCTCCGAAAATCCAGCTAGGTAGGGAAGAGGCTGACAGATTAAGCCCAGGAAGAAATACTTCTCCGGGTCTTGATTCTTGTGGAGAGCTTGCATCCACAGTGGTATGTTCCAAGCCGGAGGCTTCCAGTCTGGCAATCTACCTCGAAAGAACTTCCTCTCAAAGCGCCACTGAACCCGCTCCGCCTCGGACTGACCATGCTTTAGAGCGGGCCGGACGAAGATATACCTCTTCCACCAATTGATCCCCACTCCCCAGCGAAGAGAGAGAGGATCCACAAAAAAATATACGCTTGGCGACATACCAGCGTATAAAGAATCCGTTCCTGTTGCTTAAATTTACACTAAACAATTTACGAAAATTGTCAAAAGTCACCGGGATGTCCTTGTATTTACACATCACCCCGAAGCAAATCAAGTTGTCGAGGGAGTTGGGGATGATCTGGTGCGGACTCAACCCCATATCATTCAAAATGTCCATCAATTTGGACGCCACAGGCAAACGCCATCCACAGTGCAGACTTATCTCATGCACGCACATGTATCCGAGAGGCAGATTGTAGAGGGCGTGCGACTCATCCTGAATAAGAATCTCCACGGACTCTGAAATCTCATACTTCCTCCGAAGCTCGCCCACCTCCTCGGGCGTCACAATAGATGGGCACGTTGGCAATGAACAATCCTTGTTCAGCTCGCCCTCTAGATCAGGATGAGTTACGTCATCCCTTGACCGAGGAAACTTCACCCGGAATACGTCTTCACCCTTCCTACTGCCCTCAGGCAGTTCCTCCACAGCCTCATCCTCGGTCCCGCGATGACTCGGTCCCTCTTTCCCGGACGACTCCCTCCGGAATACATGAGGAGAAATCATTCCATCCTCTTCATCCTCCTCCGAACCAACACTATCATACTGACCCTCCTCCTCTTCAGCATCCTTCTCCTCAACTCTTTCCTCCCCAGACGAGGAGCTCAACTCCACTACCGTCCGAAGAGGGGCCGCATTATGAACACGATCTTCAACACCCACTTCCAACATTCCCAGTTCAGGTGGTGCTTCGGAAGTATCATGCACTTCCTCGATATTCGGCTCCTGCGGATCCGGAAGGAATGGCACGCGGTTAGGGTGAATCCTAAAATTATAACCTAAGCTGTGTATGAGGGATCAAATCTCTACCGGAAATTCGGGCTCCTTCCCAGCACGGCGCGAACGAAGACTCCCTATGGTCCGAGAGGTCGTCTCTTGGGCAGCACCGACACCCTGTACATTAGAGACTCCCGGGTAATCCTGATGCTTCGGAGACCTTGAAACCGAAACAACTAACCGGAGTAAAGAGCTTACCTCGGGCTCTTCCCGACTCGGATGAGGAGAATGATCCAGCTCTTCCAAATCCTCCGCACCACCAACGTCAATCTCCTCGGAGCTCTCTAGTAAAGACAATGCTTCGGAAGCATATCCTTCGTTGATCAAAACCCTATCCTTTTCACAAGGAAGGATGATTCAACTCACCATCACACGGACTCTCGTCCGTTAGGATGTCCCTCTTCGGACCATCCCAATCAGGTTGATCAACACCCTATCCTTTTCACAAGGAAGGATGATTCAACTCACCATCACACGGACCCTCGTCCGTTCGGATGTTCCTCTTCGGACCATCCCAATCAGGTTGATCAAAACCTATCCTTTTCACAAGGAAGGATGATTCAACTCAACATCAGACGGACCCTCGTCCGTTTGGATATCCGTCTTCGGATAATCCCTTAACCCACCAAAGGTACGACTCCGAAGTTCTCTGTGCCTACACTTGATCTCGCTTACAAATACCCCTTTTTCCCCTCACTTTTGTTGCATTCCGAGCCTCCATCCTCGTACTACAACAAAAGAAAGAAAGGGGGGGGGGGGGGAGAGAGAGAGATTAATTTAAGGACTACAAGAAGCACGGATTACACCTTTTTTTCTACTTACGAGGGACGGATTGAACCAAGAAACAAACTGTCTTCTCCACTCTTAACCATAGTTCCACAACTATCTTCTACAAAGATACTTGGAAACTAGGGGGACATATGTTGATACCGAAATATGTCCAATCCGTCATAGACACCTTCGGAGCGAATCATAAGGCGTCCCAAGTTGTCTATGAGTCCGGGACCTTACAGTTCGACCCGGAGGTCCGACCCTAAGCCCCCGCGAGCCCAACTCGCCCAGGTTTAAAGGGACAAGAAGGCCCAAAGGGTAGTGGGTCCGTAACCATGGGGTCCGACCCGGACACTCGTCCGGACTCAACACAACAACCTCACAAGCAACCAAGTGAACTGGCACTAGAGAGTAAGGAGGCCCGAGGCACAAGGTCTGAATGAGAGGTACTCGACATTCTAATGAGAATATCTTGTGGGCAACCCAGTACGGTCCGGACCAAACGTCCGTACCTGCCTCTTCGGACCTTAAACCGCGACAGACTGCATCAAAGCCTCTAATACTCTCACATTAATGACTAAACTACCCCTGAAAGCCCAAAGTGGAATGGGGCAAGTGTCATTAATGGGCCATGGGCCTATTGAAGCCTTGGTGGCTCAATCCGGGCCTTACACATGGCACGATCTGGTGGAACCCTCCCATTTTGGGAGAAATCTATTTATATGGCACACATTCCCATACTAAGGGTAAAGGCATAATCACTTCTCATTCCCGATTCTTATACCGAGTTGATCCTCACTCTCTCGCAAGTAAAGTCTCCTTCCGGTTTGACATCATGCAAACCGGGTATAGGGTTCTAACCCCCCCCCCCCCTCCCCCTTCTCCAAGTTACTTGTGCAGGTCCTCACGAGTTGCCTCTTATCAGTACGACGGTTCTTACGGGCTTCCACTCTTTGGTCCTTACAAACTAGGTGGTCTAGGTACTCAGGGTGAAGGAGAACAAGGGAAACTTATTTAAGTGTTCGGGGGACTTTGCCCTCGACATATGCCATGAACAGCACTAGGCCAGATGTGGCCCATGCGCTCATCCTTACATGTCGTTACCAAAAGAATCCAGGAATGAAGCATTGGACTGATGTTAAAACAATTCTTAAGTATCTTAGAAGAACTAAAGATTGTTTCCTGGTATATAGTGGACACGAAGAACTGGTGGTGTCTGGGTATGCCGATGCCAGTTTCCAGTTTGATCCAGATGACTATAAGTCTTAGTCTGGATATGTGTTTACGCTTAATGGAGGAGCAATAAGTTGGAAAAGTTCCAAGCAAGAAACTACTGCTGAATCTACAACCGAAGTCGAATACATTGCCGCTTCAGAAGCCACAAAGGAGGTTGTCTGGATCTGGGAGTTCCTGAAAGAATTAGGGGTAGTTCCAAGCACCGGTCATCCAATAACTGTGTATTGTAACAATACCGGAGCAGTCGCTCAGGCAAAGGAACCAAGATCAAACTATAGGAACAAGCATGTACCGAGGAAATATCATGTTATTAGAGAACAAATATCTAGAGGAGAAGTATCAATAGAACGTGTGCCCACTGAGGATAATTTAGCTGATCCCTTTACGAAAGTTTTGAACATTGCAACCCACACTAGACATTTTGAGAATCTGGGTGTGTGGTGCATTGGTGATTGGCTCTAGTCCAACTGGGAGATTGATAGTATATGTGTCCTCGAGACAATCATTATTAAGGATGACATGTACTTGATCACATTCAGTTTAATATATGATTGATTGTTCATTCATTGTCATTGCACTACTTGTTTAATTATTTGATTGTTTAAATTATCCTATATATGTGTTCCCATGAGTTTAATGTTGTCACTAAGAGAGTGAGATCTTAGTGATATAACATAAGCTCTAAAATGGTCCCAATCAATGATCATCGAGATTGGGATATCGATGATGCAATTGAGATTGGTATGTGGTCTGCATCAAATCCTTAGAGGATGTAGTGGTTCTCACAACTACGAGTAACTCGGTTATTCATGATGGACACATAGACATTTTAGAGAGTGCTGGCATACCCTACCGAGAAACTATTTGATATACTCTATTTATGTGTCTATGGGAGTATCGGTTTGTACTTTGTAGGGTGATGAAGTAGTCATTCGACTTGAGGTCAATACGGCTTCATGTGTGGAATAATGTACTTTTGTCATGACCAACGCTTGCACTCCTGAGGGGGTATATACGACATGCGCTAGGTACATTATGAAGCATATGGAAGTCGTAGTTGAGCCAAGAAAGAATTCATTCCTCATAATAGAGTTACGAGAGAATACTTTACTTCTCATATTTAATTGGTCAAAATCATCGGCCGGTGCAAAGAGCTAAATATTTGAAATGGTGTTCAAATAATTATCATGGATCAATTAATAAGATTGAGAGATAATAATTAAGTTATTGGAATAGACACACAATCAAGTTCCAGAATTAATTGAGTATTTGCGAATGAAAGGACCATATCATCATAAACCCTACATCACATGGAGTTTGTATGAGTCCTCACAAACGTCCTTATGTATCAAGAGTGTCCAGTGAATCGTCTAGGAGTTCGTCCGCACCTTGATTGGATTAGTGCTTGCTATACATAAGGCCCTAAGGGTCACACAATAAGAAATTGTTGCACCAATCGTATGTTGGAATTAATTAAATATTAATTAGATTGAATATTTAATTTAATTAAATATCTAATTGGATTAAGGATATTTAATTTATTTTATGAAGGGTTTTCAATTTGATAGAAAATGTTTAATTAAGTTAAATTGGATTTATTGGGCTTGATTAAACAAATTATAAGATAGTTCACTTGAACGGATTTGGAATCAAAGCCCAAAGCCCAAAATAGAGAAGAAGAAAGGAATTGGGCGTCATACCGCCAACAAGGGGGTCATTCATGCGTGCGTTAAGACTATTAATCATGCAAAGACGCCCGATGTGAAAAGGCGGTGTGGACACGCGCCCCGAAATTCCGGATTTCTACTGCCTTTCGTCTTTTCTTGTTCCCCAATTATTTCCTTTCTCCATTAATTCTTTGTTTTGGTATTTTTCCTTTTGAAGGCCCTTTCAGATCTTATAAATAGAGCTACCCCCTTCATAATTCATACATAAGTATTCTACGTTCTTCTAACAATTAAGAAGAACTTCTCTGAGAAGAATATCCTAGCAATTCTTCGAAAGAGAAACCAACAACCGCGAGATTATTCTCAAGTACTTTTGGTGTTCAGTTGTTGTGGATCAACTACGGTCGACGACTCAGTCAAGCAAACCTGTTCTTTTGTTCGTGCATTAGATCCGGAGAAGCTTATAGCTGTCATCATAACAAGAAGGCTTATGATCTATGTTATCGCAATTATAAGTATCTGTATAGCTTATCAGTTAAATCATTGTTGGTGATATAAAATTTTAAGTTTCCGCTGCGTAACGTTAGAGGTGATTTTCTCGAAAAACCCAACACATAGAACTTGTTGATAGTCTGAGATCCGAATGTGAAATCGACTCCCCTTATGGTGATAGGAGGCTGCTCGCTCACGTTATCCAGGTCGTCTACTTCAAGTTGGAAGAACTCCGCATAGAGCTCCCTGACTATGTCGAGGTTGTAGCCCCCAAGGCAAGTGGTGAAAGGTCCCCACCCTTGAGCGTCTAGAGGAGTGAGCATCCAAGTGAAATTCTGTCTCAAGGGGAAGTTGATTTGGATATTCCTTTCGGGTGCTACTCCTACGCTTGGGCTTCCTTCGAGAGTGAAGGACGAGTAGCACTCTTCCCGGGCCTTCCTCTTTTCTTGCTTGATTCTCCCACTTGTGTCTTCCTCATGATACCTAGGTTCAAAAAGTGTGTGAGATAGCATGTTTGGAGCTAAATTAATTCTAAGGCTAGCATGCAAATCCCATGGGGTTTCTTCTCCCCCAAACCTAGTGTTTGACACATCATGCACATCAAATCTTAGCATGTAACAAGATCAATAGCTTTTCTAAAACCATACGAGAACTAGTCAAATAAACTCACTCTCATAAGGTGTCAAGTATCAAGTTAGAAAGCATAATGCATATATGAAGAATCATCCTAAGAGCATATGACTTTAGCAAGTATGTTTCCTAATCATAAATCACCAAGTAAAAACCATACGAGCATGTAATCGATAGAGAAAGAAGTCATTAAGAGAATTTGTTTCCTTGAGGCATTTCATCAAACACTTGTTGAGCATGAACAAAAACTCTCAATTTCTCTAACAAATTGCCAAATCTCTATCAAGACAAGTGATAACAAGTTAAGCTCTACTAGTAAGCATGTATTCTCATCAACAATTAACACCCATATCAATCAAATGAAGCATGTAATTGCGAAGCACCAAAGAAGCATGAAGAAAGTGCAAGAGTTTAAGGATTTAAACTTGATAATGAGGATGAAATTGAGATATACAAGAGTAGATATCACTTACTTGATGTTCTTGATGGATGTATAAGCTAAGGATGCAATGGGCAAGTGCAAAATGTGGAGTTTGTGAAGAATTTGGAAGTGGAATGAAGTGTTGGGAGGGGGGGGGGGGGGGGGGGGGAGAAAAAAGTTGAGGGGTTTAAAAAAGGAAAGGCAAAGGCTGGAAGCAGCCTACTGCGGTCGACTGCCTATTGTGGTCGCCAGTCGACCGCAGTAAGGCTTCTGCCAAGACTCCTCTTTTCGTGCGTTTGTTTTCTGCGTTTTTTGGTTTTTCGATCTTTTTAGTTTTTCGAAATTTAAATAAGATTCTAAACTAATAAATGAAGAAAATAAAAAAGTTTTTTGAAAAGATTTTTGGTGCGGAAAACGAGAAAAGTAAAAAACGAAATGAAACGTGAATGCAAGTGCGTAAATTAAACGTGACCTTGGGTTGCCTCCCAAAAAGCGCTTGTTTTAGGTCTTATAGTTCAACCCCTGTTCAGAGATGACCTTAGGATGGATGCATGTGGCCTAAGTTAGGTCCGTTCACCCATCTCCACCTTCCAACAACGTTCTTCTTTCGCATCCTTGTTGGAGAGTTTCGATTGATGTTTGGTCCATCAACCCATCCCCAGTTCTTGTCAATTTTCCTGTCAAACTCACGACTCAGCTTTTCACTTCTCGGTGAAGAAGTTATCGTCATCCTTAGTGTACTCGTGGATATGATCTTTCTTATTAATGTATCCAGTCCTTCTTTCGAGCACACTTATATATATCAGTCCATGGCTGATCACCGAACTCCTTAACTCCCATTCCTTTAAGTACTATCTCGGTATCAGATCTCACTCGACTGATTGGATCTCCATCGAACATCCTGTTCTCATCATTTGGGTTGCAAACCCATGGCCTTCCTTCGACTCCTTCCATTGATGTGTCCCTGAGAGATCTTGCATTCCTTGGTTCACAGTATCCCTTTGAGAATGATTCGTATTCCTATGTTCTATACTTCTGCGCAGTGCTAGTCAGACAGTCAGAATCAAGTTTACGGTCAGGGTGGTTATAAAAACCTTCCAATCATTGGGTTGGAATATCATGGGAATACGTTGAGTGAGTGAATTTCCCAATGATTGGTCCCTTTCCGTATAAGGCATAATATAATAATCAGGAATAACGAATTCAATTTCTTCTAATTTCCTTACGGGGTCGGGTTCATGGGTAGCAGTACTAGTGATGCAAGTAACGACAAACGATATAGAATCAGGATCAGTTAAAGTATGGGAAGCAGAAAGCTTACCTGTCTGTCGCCTTCTTCGAAGGTGTGGTGGATTATATGGTTCGATGGCCTTGTGAAGGCCACCCATCGTATCTTCAGACTCCCCACAATCCTCCTGTTTACTAGCTTCAAGTACTTGATGGTTCCCTCGAGTATCTTCTTACACGGTGTATGCCTCTTCTTCCATAGGCTTGGTCCATTGAGCTTCGGTTCGTACGAGTGGTTTGATATCTCCTACCTCTGTCTCAGTCGATTCCTCCATACTCTCCATTTGTTTTCTGCATACAAATTTGACATGTTCAGTTCTCAGTACTTGGGGTTTCACTTCCCCGAGGACTGGTGCTCTCTCACGAGAGTTTCTTTGTGAGAATTGTAGAATTATGAGACCCCTGAGGTCTTATTTATACTGAAAAATCCGAGCTCTGGCCGCCATTGATCAATAAGGAAGGTTTAGGAAGGCGAGCTATAGCCTGACAGGCCAGGAAAATAGCCCAGGAGAATCCAGAGCCTTCATTGTGGTCGCCTGGTGACCGCAGAGACCCCTTCTTCGGTCCCCTGGTGGCCGCTAAGTTCGATTCCTGCATATTCGAATCTGTTTTCTTCGTTCTTCGATTTCGGGCTTCGTAACTTCGTTTTCTCGAAACATGGTCTTCTACAAAGTTGTTGCATCTTAAATTATCTTCGTATTGGTTGGTCGCATGACATGTTTTGACTCCACGAAGTCCGTGCAACAGTCAATCCGGCGTATTCGCTTGACTTTCTCGATTTCGCACAATTATGTCGTTTTCGCGTATGAAATCGTGCAATTCCTCAAAAATGCGATCATGACCTACAAAATACACACGAAGTTGGTAACTGACCATAAAACGATACAAATATTGAATCTAAGGTAAAAAACGAGGGTCTAAAAGAATGCTATATCGCACATTTCATTGTCACATCAATGGGGATTATTAAGGTTAGGTTAATAATGCACATCCACCCGGAGTCATAAATAGAATTCCTTACTTCCTTAAGTTTATTTTGATACCAATTTTGCAATTTTAGTTATTAGGGCAGATTAGGATAACCTCGAAGTTTACGGTGGCAACATGGAAGTTAAAATTATCCAATCTGCAATCCGTTAATGTATCTCGTCTTTTATAACCATGGATTAGGATTGTGTATTTGCAGGAGCTTAATCCTACATGGAGTATGTGTTAATTCACTTGGATGAAGAGGATGTTTCACCATCGATTCGAGCGAGCATCGATATGCAAAAGGGTATTAGCTTGCGGAGATGTGGTAAGATGATATCTAATCTCCCAAATATGTCCTATTTTGAGTTTCAGAATATTGATCAATATCTTTCTATTGACTATCCGGGTCTTTTCTTTTCTATTTTTTCTATTCTTGTTCACATAATTTCAACCTTTTGACACGGAGGTAATCTGGGGCTATCTATTTGTGAAGGGAGAATTGCATTTTTGGTCCTCTAAGTCACAGTTCTGCTCGGATACGGTCCTATGAAAGTCCGAAATTGCATATGCGGTCCTAAAATGCGTAAAAACGCCGCACTGCGTGTTCGTTTTTGGTCCTTGACACATAGGATTCGCTGACATGGCGAACTAGTGCGAATTCTGCGAACTAGTAGTACAAAATCCCCCAAAATTCCTAATTATATATCCCTAAACTCGAAACCCTAATTCTCCTAACAAATTCCCAATTATATTTCCCCGATTCTGTTCTTCTATCTTCCTCTGTCTGGGTTCTTTCTGTTCTATTTTCTTAGGAGTTAGATTGAATCGAAAACCCATGTGAAATGAATCAGAGTATTGCCGATTTTACCATCTAAAATTGGTCTCAAAAGTTTCTATTGGTAGAAGAGGCAAAGGGGTAAGGTCTCATGAAAGAAGAAACTGACAGTAAAATGGCTGGAAAAACAGATAGCCAGAAAACATTAATGAACAAGCTATCATGACTTTTCTCATGGGTTTCAATTTGGAAGAGTGCAAAACCATCCAAGAGAACCCGATTTGCTGGCATCTCAAAAATCAGGTATTACTCTGGCCACAGAATTTCAGAAATGTCCGTGTCTTGTAAAACAGTTAAAGACACTAATTTCCCCATTGGAAATTAGTGTCTTGGGATAAACTGTGTGATTCATAATTATTTTCAAGCTTCTGGGTTTTAGTAGTAAAAGATGGTGTGATATATCTTCTTAGTGGTTCGCTTCAGCTACTCTAGAATCTGGATATAAAATGTAGTTCACCTAAAGTCAGTCTCGAAATTTGTATTCCATATTTTGCCTCATACTATTCTATTTCAAATCAACTAGTACTGGGTTTTGGCATTGGCATGTATTTTGGAATCTTGATAGGAAAAATAGTAACTGTAGAGAAAAGGAATCTGGAATACTATTTTTATTATCAGGAACAATTTAGGAAGGAGAGAAAGGAATCTGGAATACCTTGGGGTCGGAGCGAGAGTTCGTTGAGGGAGGAAGAAGCCTGGCCAAGGCGGACGGTGGCGGTGCGGATGTTGTTGAGACTGTCCTGGAAGAGATTGACTTCCAGATCTGCTTGCTCTTTCAGTCCCTTTTGCTGCTATATGCTCATCTTCTCGATTTCCAGCATAGCAGGTTAAAGATGAGTTTTTGTCCACATGGCTGCCACTCAAGCGAAAACACTCAGTCAGCTGCCAACTGAGCCAAAACGTATGGATACGGAATGTTATACGGTCCTAAAGGACCAAATATGCAACTTTGGACTTTCGTAGGACCACTAGTGTGCAGGACTGCGACTTATAGGACCAAAAATGCAATTCTCCCTAATTGTGAATGATACAGATGTATGAAACATAGGATTATGCATATATAGAAGATGATTTGAATCATGATTAATTGGTTATTGACAGTTGAAAGATTTGTCCAAGGCTTGCTTCTTTTGCTTTTGAGGAAATTTCTAGATTGCTTTTGAGCTTTAGTGTTGTGCTTGCAATTTTGAATTACTGTATCTTCAGATAGTGGGATTATTAATTTGGAGTTTGGCCTAAGACTTCTTGAATACATATTACATGTATGATTCTTGCAAATATTCATCACTGTTTCTTGAATTTTTAATGGCCTAATCTGTGTACGCTAGAGAATTCCTTCTTATGGTTGTCGAGCATTTCGAGGAATAGAAATACCGTAGTTCATCACGGGAAAAGCAATCTTCATGTGGGTGCCATTTATGCTCTGTTCTTTTCAACTGAAATTTACTGAATTGTAGTATAAAATATAACTAAACTGAACTGAACTGAACTGAATGGAACTGAACTGAACTTAATGAGTTTTAAGTTGAAAAGAATAGAGCCTTAGTTTGCTGGAAATTACATTCATGCGTTTAAGGAGACTCAAAATCACTTTCCGAGTCCATGACCCCAAGTGCTGGCAACTGGAAAACGATAACTTCGTGATTGGTAGCACTCTTCCTTTCGCAGGTACGGGTGTTGTGACAAGGCAAACTGATTGGCATAGTATCTCGTGGAGTAGACGAAGGGTCGTGATAGAAGACCATTGGTGAAATATAGTGTAATCAATAGTATTGCATTAGTATTGGAGTAGTCTGTTTTCTACCACTTCTTAGTGGTGAATGATTTTAAGAGTGGAGTTATGCTTGTTCAATGGATTATATCACATTTATCAGGACTTCTATTACTGAGTTTTAAAGCGAACTGCTAGAAAACAGACTTGTAGCCGTGTAGTGGTAATTTTATGATTTGATGACTTCTTCAAAGATTTATTATGATCACTGAGAGTGCTTTGAGTTATTTAGAAAAGCAGGTAGCTGGAATTACCCAAATCGAAGATTACCATTATTCACTTTTTTTTTTTTTTTTTTGAAACAGCCAAAAGTTTTTATATGCTCAACAAAAAGTATAATTAACAAGTTATTAACCTCTCTACCTCTCATCACACTAATAAAAAAAAAAATTATCTAAACTTTACATAATACTACGAACCAAAAACTCATCCAAAGTGCTTTTCTAACTAATAAATATCACCATCACTGGCCCACCTAGAGTTCATGTTGCAGGCACAAAACTAATAGAGCTTGGTCTCTTGTCTTCTTCCATAACTTAGAAACTCCATGTATTAACCGTTCATGTCAGTATATAAATAAATAGATTGATCGAGTTTAAACAATAAAAATCACATTTAAAAACCATTTAAATATAATGTTAGTAACACGCGAAGCGTGTTACGCACGTTCCAGTAGCATATAAGAGAAATGTCTTGTGGGCATGATTGGTTGGCTTCCCTATGGTTAAGTCAACCATATAAATATAATTATAATGAGTTTAGTTAAGAATAATTTCAATCATTTTGGACATTTTTAGGAGTATGAAGCATAACTATTTGTAATTGTTGATTTCTCCATTTATTCAAACCGTGAAAGGACAATTTTGCATTTGATTTTGGATTATAACATATCAAATATTCCGCGCGCATCCTGAACACAACTCTCCATTTTCCGTGTTGATCTATCCCAAACGTAACACCTCGCATACTTTGTTATCTCTCCGACTTTATTTACACCTCACATACTTTATTCAATATATCTTTTACTTTATTTACCCTTTCGATCTCATACTTTATTCACTCACTTTATTCCTACTTTAACCACTATGTATTCTACTATATTCAATCTTCTATTGAAACTTGTGTCCGGACTCAACTTACCGTGAATCTGGAACGGAGAAGTATATGGAAAAGAAGTTGGTTCTGTTAACAAAACGAAGAAAAAAGTGTGTAACTAGATGATATAGAATATATATTCCTTTTAATTTTTATTCAAATTCAAAATTAATTTATAAATTTTCATAAAATTTTACTCCTCCAAGTTTCCATTTTGCAATTATTAAAGTTCCATTTAAAGCTTCCCCGTTCCTCTTTTTACAACTAAACTATATAATCCACTTTACTCTAACAATCCCAATATACTTATATTTACAACTTTACCAACACACTACTCTCATTTATTTATCCTTTGTTATTTCTTCATTTAAATACTATTTAATTTTCCACTTGTGGAATTGACGGTTTCAATGTGTACTCTTATATGACCGTACCTTAAATTACTTGCCACTTGTTTTCTCAAGCATAGGGTGGAGGGGTGCCGACTAATATAGTTTTGAGTCCACTTGTGGAATTGACGGTTTTGATGATTAATCTTCTATGACCGTACCTTAAATTACTTGCCACTTGCTTTCTCAAGCATAGGGTGGAGGGGTGTCGGCTAATATAGTTGAGTCCATTGGTGGAATTGACGGTTTTAGTGTGTACTCTTCTATAACCGTACCTTAAATTACTTGCCACTTGCTTTTTCAAGCATATGGTGGAGGGGTGTCGGCTAAGATAGTACGGATTTTGTGAGACTATTGAATCAAATGATTTGGAGGGCATTTTGGAAGATTGAGAGCGGCAGAAAGTTTTTGGTGTGGTTTGCAAGTTTCTGCCGGACTATTTGGTTGATTGGTACATCACTTTTTTGGGTTTCTGAATTTTTGGTTGGTAGAGGGAACGATGGCAGTACACTTCTGGTAAGTAGAAGATAGGAGTTTCTGTCAGGAGGGTATTGGTGTTGTTTGTAATTGATTGAGCATCTCTTATGCTCCTGTAAACGCTCTTTAAGTTTATAAATTTTGTTTTGCCGTTTCAAAATTGTTTTTTCTAATTTATCATTCCACTAATACTTCCTCCGTCTCGTCTCATATTTATAATTTTGATTTGTGGTTAACGAAATAATGAAAAATGTATTGTACTCCCTTCGTCTCAGACTCAACTTTTTGTTGTTGAGGACACAAATATTTTAATAAGTTTTACACTCAAAATACACTCTCACTCGCATGTTTGGGAGTCATCTCGTGTAGTAAGGGTCGGTTTGAGAAATTCATCGCCTAACAGACGTGGCAAAAGTGGTACATGTGGCATGATAACAGTCTTCCACTTGGCAATTTTGCCGCCAATTTACCCCTCCGTTCCAATAGATAAATAAACATGGCAATTTCTTTCTTCTCATCTATTTGATTTCTTGCCCAACCATCAACATAATGAAGCCCATAGATGATAAGAAGCAAACCTTAACATTCCGAGCAAAGAGTCGAGACGAGGAAGGTCGAACCCGGCTGGAGAAAATAGAAGTGGACACCCACAACACCGGAACGCTTCGACACATAGAGAAGAAATTGATCGACAGGGGAATCCAACGCAAGGATCGACACCCGGTCGACGGACAACCGCTCAAAAGGAACCCGAAATCGGGTCATGGAGGGAAGTATACGTGGGAAGGTCCCGACGAGGAGGGAGAGCTGGATCCGGCAGCAGCAGCAATAGACGAGAACGATCCGAACTATGTCGACGAAGAGGCGGAGCAGCGGATACTAAGGGGTGAAGTAAGCGGCGTGGCGGGGCTGGTGGTGGGAGAGGTGGACGTGGCGAAACTGGCGGAGGGAGGTGTGGGCAGAGTTGATGTTGATCCCATGTTATAATCTCACTTTGATGTCAGTTTAATTCCCTTTGCTGATAACTCAAGTACGTGCTACTTCAAGATTTTATTTGCTTTCTAGGTTGTGTGCTAAGTTCTCAAGTGATACATCTGTACGGCTCTTTACTAATAAACGTTTTTGTACATTTGTGGGAGGTTATCGATCTTCATAAGTTTTAGAAGAGGTGGAGACGGATTGATGATTTTAAGTATATTTATAATGTTTTAAATAATATTACTAATGTTTTATGAATGAATAGAAAATAATATTGGTGTGGAAGATCGATTTTACAATTAACTCTGAAAAAAGAAGACAAACTTTTACAAATAACTCTGAAAAAAGAAACTCCATCTAGTCGGCTGGGAGAAGGTAACGAAACCCAAAGCTCAAGGAGGTCTAGGAATTCGAACCGCAAGAAGAACTAATGAAGCTTTGCTCTCGAAGTTCGTTTGGAAAATTTTGAATAGAGAGGATACAATTTGGGCAGCGTTGGTTGAAGCTAAGTACCTCCGAGGTACCCGCATCCTTGATTGCCAAGCCAAACCATCCGACAGCCCTACATGGAAGGGCATACTCAAATGTGCTGATTTATTAAAACCTTACTTCCGCTGGAAGATAGGTAATGGCGTAGACATCTCCTTTTGGTTCGATAATTGGTTAGGAGCGTATCGTCTATGCGAAGAAGTCCACAATATAGCCCCATCAGATTGCAACCTCAAGCTATGTGATGTAGTGGATTCGAATGGATCATGGAACCTCCACATCCTGCAAACCCAGCTGCCAGATGAGGTCGAAGACCGTATATTGAGGTTCCCGATTAGGCTAGTAGACGGAAGGGACTGTATTCTATGGAATGAAGAAGCAAACGGGAAGTTCTCCTGCCAATCGACGTATATAGCGTTCCAGCGAGACAATGTTCAAAGGGAAGCTCAAACTGACTGGAATTGGATTTGGAAGAGCAAAGGAAGCAACAAATTGAAGCATTTTGTTTGGCTCGCGGTTAAGGATAGATTAGCTACCAATTCCTTAAGGCGAAACTGGAATCTTACTACTGATCCTTCATGTGAATGCTGTGGATTTTCGGAGGAGACAACCATTCACATTTTACGGGACTGCAAACTAGCAAGAGAAGTATGGTTGAAGCTGCTCCCGACAGATCAGAAGAGGAGCTTCTTCTCCTCGAATATCTAACAATGGTTCAAGACAGGTCTTGGGAACTCAAACAAAGACTGTGACTGGTTGCCGGATACTCCCTGGAACCTGATTTTCATATCGACAGCCTAGACTTTATGGAAGGCACGGAACAGCCTGGTCTTCAGGGGAAAATCGGAGAGCTCTAGCTCGGCTCTGTTCCAGATAAAATTACAGAGCTCGGAGCTTCAAATGGCGTCGAGTAAGCATGGCAAATCTTTGGGAAGGAAACGCTGGAGCAAACCAAAAGCCGGCTGGGTAAAACTCAATGTGGATGGTAGCTGTAGGGAGCAAGACAATCAAGGTGCCATTGGTGGTGTGTTGCGAGATGAATCCGGACACTGGCTTTGGGGATTCAGCAAGTTATTATCATCCCCGACGGCCGAGGAAGCGGAGCTAAAGGCTCGCATTCATGGACTCAAACTAGCTTGGGAGAGAAGACCGCCAAAGATTGAGATTGAAACTGACTGTCTCTCAATTTACATGATCATCATGAAGGAAGTGGAGGAACCGGAACATCTCCGAGACATGATTCAAGAATGCCGGGAATGCCTTCACAAGCCTTGGAACTGTGTTCCGCTGGATTTCACGTGGTGGAAACCAACTTGCTGATTCTTTAGCAAAACTCTATTTAGATACTGACGTGCGGAAGGGTTCTTGGACCATATCCCGTCGAATTTACAGGCACTTTTGGCCTCTGATGTAGCCTAAGGGCAATTTTATTCTTTTCTTTACCCAAAAAATAAAATAAAATAAAATAAAATAAAATAAGTAAAACCAAATGAAACCGAGAAAGGGTCGCGAGCCTAGTTCCTTTCGCTCCATTAATAATTTATTACCGGAAGGTCGAGGTTTGACTTAGTAATTGGTGGTTATTTTTTACCTTACAGCATGCTGCACTATCTTCCGGTGCTTTAATGTGTTGTACGGTACAACATTTAATGCATATGGCACAACCATGGTACAACCTTTAAAGCAAAGCACCAGGAGGTAGTGCAGCATGCGGTGCGGTAGGGAAGAGGAAACCACAATTTGTCTTTAAGATTACATATTCTAAAATGCCAGTTAATGAAACAAGGTTAAATCACGACGAGAAATCCTGGAGTTTATAACATAAAGTAAAATCACGGGGAGAAATCCTGGAAATTCTAACATTAGTAACAAGTATAACAGCACCAGGCTTAACGTACATTGATATAGCTAGGTAGAACTCAGATTCATCTTCACATAATTAGTTCAGTTTGAGCTTGACAAGGCACTCAGCAGTAGAGACAACATGAGCATCCTCTTCTTTCTCATTTAATATATCCTCGTACGGAAGGGCGTTGGCTTCCAATACGTCTATTTCTATACGAAGACAGACGGATTATATCATTCTTCTCTATATTAGCACCCCGCAACGAATTGATGTAATCAACTAGCCGCTTCACATATTCTAGATCAAGCAATCGCGGAAGTATCTGCAACCACCATCATCCCTCAACGGACAAATATGTTTGTTTAACTTATATACTCAAATCACAAATTTAAAGAAAAGTACATGATAAATTGTATTGAAACACTACTAAGAAGGAATCACTTACCCCGTTCATAATACAAATACCACTCATTTTCGACAACAAACTTCCTTCTGTGGAAATCGACGTGCCTAGTTTCTCAATGATAGATTTTATGTTAAAGGACGAAGTGAGGAGGGGTTTTGTCTACCGTACCGCATATTGTAATGCCGTATGATGCTTTAAATGTTGTACCTTAATTGTACCGTATGCAGTATGTGTTGCACTGTATAACACACCACTACATCATGCGGCACGGTAGAGGAAACCGTGAGGAGGAGATGGAAACATTAGCTGGGTCTTATAGCTAGTACAGTCAACTGTTCGGGTAGGGGGGTGAATTTGAAATTCTAAAATTCAGAAGAAAAAAATGGAGGGAAATATATTACTCCCTCCGTCCCGCAGAACTTCATACATTTGCCATTTTTAGCCGTCCCATAGAACTTCATACATTACCAAAAAGGAAGCTACCCCACACCCAACAAATAATAAACAATCTCAATTTTATATTCAAATTACACATTTTGCCACTAAAAGTACACTTTTTTCCACCTTTTCTATCTTCTATCATTACTTTAACTTTTCGCATAAAACTGCACGTTAACCCTAATGTATGAAGTTCTCCGGGACGGAGGGAGTACTATATAATATCAAATACTCTCTCTATTTATTTACAAGCTTCCACTTTAATATTTAGCAGTCAATCATAATTAATTTTGATCATGAATACTCTTAAAATATATGAATATTATCAGTTTAAATTTTTATTATATAATTTTGTTAAATTTATTATCATGATACTTTAACTGTAATTCATGGTCAAAATTGATTACGATTGACTGGTCAAAATCAAAGTGGAAAGTTTGTAAAAAACGGAGGGATTATTTATTTATTTGTAGCGTCAGATGGGGAGAAAGGCACCAATGGTCCTAAGTTTGGGGGCAATGGTCCACGCAGTACCGTGTTTGTCCACCCTGTGATAGTCCTTTTGTTTATCTTTTCATGGCATTTGAAGGACAATTTGACAATTCTGACCCAAAATCCTAAGGTGTCAGTCAGGTCATCCGGTCAACCTCGCCAACACATCTGCCAAGTCATTTATCGGATATAAGAAAATCGAAAATAAAATTAAAAAAATTCTAAATTGTTTTATTAATTCAGAGACATAATAAAATTAAATAAAAAAATTAATAAAATAACATTTTGGCAGCAAAATTCCATCCTAAATTAACCTAAAACACGCTTCCATGCTTATAAAAAACGTCTTCTCGCGAAATTCCCCAAAATTGGCAAGAACAAACCCTAATCTTATCTAATTTCTTCCAATTCGACCATGTCAATCTCGTCTGCCAACTCTTATGGAACACCAACACAAGATATTGTTACCGTGGCCTAATTTTGCGTCGACTAACTTCATGGACAGATGTAAATCCTTGCCGGAGATGGGTCCAATGCGTTAATAAGGTAATTTCGCCATCTTTCTCGATTTTTCTCGTTTTTCATCCTTAAATTCTGAAATTTTAGTGAAATTTTATGATTTAGGGTACGGTTGGTGACTGTAATTTCTGGGAGTGGTATGATCCCCAAATGTGTCCAAGATCAGTTGAAGTGATTCCTGGGCTATTGCGCAGAATTAATGGGATGGAGGCAAGAATTCAGGGGTTATTGGAGGAAAATGCTAGAGTGCTTGATTTAGAGGCACAAGTTGTTGTTTTGTAGGAAAGAATGGATGCACTGTTGGAGGAGAATGCTAGATTGAAAATGATGGAGGCACAAGCAGTAATCAAAGGCATGATGGTGGAGAATAGTAAAAATCAGAAGTGGATGAAATTGTTGGTGTCATTTGGCTGTTGTGGTTTGTTATGTTGAAGTAACTAGTGTTGTATGTTGAAGTGTTTGTTGTAGTGTTTCCCCTGTTTGATTGGAGTCAATTTGTTGAGTTGTGTGCTATAGTGAAGATAAACTGGAACAATGAACATAACAACTACAAGTTGGAAAATAAGCTGGAAGAAAGAACAATTCTACTACACTAGAACAATTCAACAACATCAAAACTTGAACAAAACTACAACAATTTAAGTACAAAAACACAGGAACATAACAAAACAAAAATTGGAACAATATAAGTAGAACAAAATTGGAACAAAGATCTTGGATTTAACACATCAATCCATATCCAAATCTGTTTCACATAATCAATATGAACCATCCAAAAGACTACAAATAATCCATCACAAGACTACATAATCCATCACAATAACTGTGTTGAGTCTACTACTTGCTTACTCAACCAAAGCAACATATCAAGTATCTCATATGGTCTCCAAAATAAATGCCAAAACAGAAATGCAAGAGAAACAAACAAACAAACTAACTCATGCTTTGCTTTTGCCTTTTCCCTTATTCATGACATCTTTCAGGTTATTCAGAGGCACATATTTCCTTCCATCCTTGGTGAATGTACCATCATCAGATACATCAGGGTGTAGCTGCTTAAACATAGAAGGTGGCTCCTTCAACTTCTTTTTGGAAGTTATGTCTCTTACCTAATTGAGAAAAAGAAACATTAATCATGAATCATGCAGTGAATATACTTTAATAGAGAGGTTAAGTGGAACTAGTTCTTACAGTCTGCGGAGGCTCATTGATTATAATTCCCTTCCCAGCTCTTCTCTTTTTTGCTACTGGTGGAACAATTGCATGAACATTGGTTTGAACACTAGTTTGTGAAGCTTGACTAAGCACTTGGTTTGTCTCCTCCACTAGTTTTCTCACCTGTACACAATGTACCTTAGTTTTATAAAATATGACATTAATAGTAATATGAAACTGCAAAAATATAACACCATGTTACCTTAGATGATTTAGAACAAGCAACTTCTTCTGTTGTGATCTGGGAGGAGAATAGGATATCATTACCCATATCACCAAAAGCATCCAGGAAGTCTTCTTCATCAACAAATTGGTCTTCTTCATCACTTGCATCTCCTCTTTCATTTATGTCCCCATTAGCACCACTTTCTTCTTGTTCTTGTTCACTTTCATCTTCTTCAACATTGGTGTGGATACCAGGTCTGTTAAGGGTACACCTTCTCTTATTGTGTCCATGCTTCCCACAAGAACCACAATGTGCACTACCTTTTGCCCTATAGAGCTTAAATTTGTTTGCTCTCTTACCCTTCTTAGTTTTGGATATCTTCTCCTCCTCACCCTTTCTCCTAGCTTTTTGTGGCCTTCTGACATTTTTGGTTTTTCCAAAACCAGGAGGCAATGGTGGTATATAAAATGAGTCATCCCACAAGTCTGCCCCATTAATACCATAAATTGCATTATCATACACCTCAAGATACCTATCAACTGTATAACACTCATCAACAAACATGTTTGGGTCCTCCTTAGCCCTTGCCAGTGCACTTACAGTATGGAGGCATGGTATGCCAGTCAACTGCCATTTTCTACAAGTACATGCTCTAGCCACAAAATCCACATTGTACATTAAACTCCCTTTTTTTCCCTCACCTAAAGTAATACACAAGTAATACATACAGAACAAAGTAATTCACACTGTCACATTTATAATAAATAAGCATGCATAAGTAAATTTGCAATTTATAATAAAGAAGCTTGCATAAGGGAGTTCAAGCAAAAACTGAAAGAACATAAGTAATAGGAATAAGATACCTGATAGTTGTTGTCATCTGACTTTCTAGAGATCACTTTGTTCAGTCTATAGATATTCTTGTGCATTAATGTGTTAATGGCTAGGACAAGTCTCTGATTTCTACACTTTCTTCTTGCATAATCCCTATTCTTCTGAAGCCTTGACATCAGGTATTCCCTCATCCACTCTAACATGGTGATAATCGGTTTATCTCTAGGCGGTAACAACACCTTGTTGAAAGACTCACACCCATTGTTTAGAGTCATGTCACACTTAGGCAGAGTGTTAAAGTAAGCCTTACTCCAATGTCTTGCCTCCTTGTCATTGAGCCATTCAACTATCATTGGATCTAACTCTCTCAACTCCTCAATAACAACCACAAAATCACCTTTAGTAGTAGCATTTGATGCCTTGTAGAGTGCATCCCTAAACCCTTCACCCTTAAAGCTTGCTTTGTAAAAGTTCTTCCACATATGCCTGATGCAGAACCTATGACTACCACCAACAAACTGCTCTTCAAATGCTAAAATCAGTCTCTTTTGTTTATCGCTAACCAGTGTATAATCAATAGCAGCGACCAACTCCAAATAAACCTTGAGTACACTAAAAAACCAATCCCATGTTGCCTTGTCTTCCTTCTACACTACTGCCTAAGCAACTGGATATGGTTTATTGTTTGGATCCACTGCAACACATGTCAATAGAATTCCTTTGGCTGGGTAACTAAGATAGTATCCATCTACACCAAACAATGGTCTAAATCTTTTGAACCCCTGCTTCAAGGCACCAAAGCATATATAAGTGGACTTGAACTCACCATTCTCTTCAGTGTCAACTAGTACTATAGAACCAGGATTGCTTCTTCTCAACTCCTCAGCATAGTCAAACAATTTACTATATTGAGCATCAGGGTCACAAGGCACTAACTTCATAGCTTTCTCTCTTCCCCTTCTAGCCTGATCATATGTGATATCCAAATTAAGGACATCCATTGCATCAAATCTAAAGGACTCAATGCTTCTAGGATTATCAGTCCTAAACCAATCCACAAATCTTCTTGCAAGGTAGTTTAAATCCAAGTTATTTACTTCATATCCTAGACAGCAAGTGTGCTCATGATTGTATACAGTAATTTGGAATGTATGGTGAGCTGCAAGCAATCTTGCAGTAATCTTCCAAGGACAAGTGTCTAAATCCTCACACTTTGCATACAATCTCACTTGATCATTCTTCTTGATCTATACAATAATCACAATAAGACACAAGTTAAACAAATGTTACTCTCACTTATCATACAAGAATCTATAAATGTTATATAAAAAAGCAAAGCATGAGAAGTGACTAAATTACCTTCAAGTTATGTTGAGTCTTTATGGCATGAGCATGTATGGCAGTTTTCAATACTGCTTTGTTTGGGAATATCTGCCCCAATGCAAACTGAGGATTATACTCATCATCAGGCCTAAAAGCAACTCTCTTGGGTCTAGTTGCTGGTCTTTCTAAATCACTCCCATCTGAGTCAAGAGCTGAGTTAAAGTCTTCATCACTATCTAGGACAATATTTTCACTTGCAGAACTTGAGTCATTTTCACTGTCCTCATCATTATCACTTTGAATAGCAGGCCTACTCCCTTCCCCACTTCCACTACCATGTCCACTGGCCCTATTTTCAGTTCCACTACCACCAGGCCCACTTACATTAGGTCCAGTTTGTTTCACATGCTCATTCCCTTTATTGAACATATCTCTTTCCATTTGAAGAAGTGATTCAATATCAACTCCAGAGGGACTAAGTGCCTGCAGATTCTCCTTAATATAGATATCAACATTCTTCCTCCAACACTCATCATCTATGTTATCTGATTCCTCCTCATAGTCAGCATCCTCACTTGAGTTGTAAGAATCTTCTTCATCTTGTACATTACTCTGCTCATTATTCTCTGGCACATCAAAGTGTTCTTCCCCAGCAAAGATACCCTGCTCATTATGTTCACTCTGCTCCACAACATCATCACTATTGTCACTATTCTCCTCCACAACATTATCACCATCTGATTCGGACTCGGGAATGACAACACCATCAATCCAAATGTGAAATTCTCTATTCACAGTGTACTTTATGCAAGCTTTTTTCAGTATTGCATTTGTACCAATGTATAACCACCCATCTTCAATTTGCACATGGATTTTTTTAACCTCCTTGATCCTCAGGTGATCACCGTACGATTTAATCAGTCCAACATACAAGTTTTTCAATTAAAAGTAATCCCATTTTTTTATTTTACCACCCTCATAAACTATAGACCTGTCTCTTGTCACAAAACTACCACCATAGTGTAACACAACAGTGAAGCAGCTTTTTGCCCGAGCTGCATAAAAAATAGAGAGTTTGAGGTAGAAGAAGACAAAATCGAAAGCAATAAACTACTGTAAAAGCTGGAAAAAGATGGCAAAAGGGGGAGACACAAGGAATCAATACACAATTACCTACCACCATTAAACTACTGAAAGGGGACCATCTCCATTAAACAACTCAGAACAGTACTTCACAACTAATTGAGATTAACAACAATACTTAACAATTAACTTGGATTAACGAATTGAAAAGGCAAAGTAAACTTATGGTTAATAGGCGCCTCAATTCCGTTCAAATGCTCCGTCCGTTCCGTAATCATCGTTGCCGGAAATCGTCAGAGCAACTTGGTGAATTTGGGGAAGAAGACGTAGAGTTTAGGGTTCTACAGTTAGCTAATTTGGAGTTAGTCGATTTGGGTAATTGCCCGGTGATGATACTGACACTATTTACTTAGTTTATTTTATTATTTTTTTATTTAATTTTATTATGTCTCTAAATTAATAAAACAATTTAGAATTTTTTTATTTTTTATTTTATTTTCGATTTTCTTATATCCGATAAATGACTTGGCAGATGTGTTGGCGAGGTTGACCCGTTGACCTGACTGACACCTCAGCATTTTTTGTTAGAATTGACAAATTGTCCTTCAAATGCCATGAAAATATAAACAAAAGGACTAAAGATCATAGGGTGGACAAACACGGTAGATGAGTCGGTTTTACATAGTCTCATTTAGTCTTTTTCACCATCTTGTTGTAGTTCTTAAGTGTAGTCATAGGTTATTTTATTAGTGTTTTGTTACGTTTTTGTGTTTTGTAGGTGTTTGGTGAAAACGCATTGAAACAAGGCTAAACCAGTGCATATTAATGCATTAATGGAAGCATGGAAGTCCAAATACCTGAAAAGTGGTTGAAAATGGAGTTGATCGGTCAAAACGGAAGTGGATTCGGAGTTCGGACGAAGATTTTAGAGCCGTTTAAGTGAAAGCGCGCGAAATTCGAACTACGATGGAGCAGCTTTGGCATTTTGGCCATAACGTTTGCATATGAACTCTGATTGACCTGATCTTGGTGTTCACACGTAGATAAGACCAATAGATACAACTTTGAAGGAGGAACCATCTCCATATTCCGACGTTTAAAGGACCAAAAAGGGCATGGAGGACGCCATCTAGAAAGTTGGCGGACGCCAACTTTTTCTGTTTCTGTGCGAATTTTCCCCGATTCTTTCCTAATTCGTTCAGACTTAGTTTTTCTTTCTTTTTATTAGTTAGAAACTGATTATTACTTTCAATAATTCATTCTATTGTCAAGTATTGAACTTTGCTCTCAAGCTAGACCTAGTTTCCAAGGCAATTACCCGTTTTGAGGTAATTGAACCGATTTTTCACCTTGTAATCAGACGATTATCATTGATTGGGAGCGCAATCTACATACTCTTTGCATCGATTCGATTCAGGTTCTTCAATTCTACCTAGGGTTTGTGACAACGAAGTGTAAATTGTATCAATCGTTCAATTCTTCGTTTCTAGTATTAGATTATGCGTGTTGATTGTTTAATTGTTTTATTGATTATGTCTTCGCATAACATGTGTAGCTAAACACCCTGATTATGGGGTGGTGACGAATTCAAGCATGCTAGTTAGGGTTTATACGATTATATATATTCAGGTTACGATTACTATGAGCTTTTTAGATTAATTGCGTATTCTGCTATTACGTTTGATGTGCAATCCGTCAATATCACTGTTAGATTAAGCATTTGATCTTTAGAAACCAAAATATTTTTTCGTCTTGCTTCAATCTAACAGTTAGTTGCAAACAGTAATAGTAGGATTAGCTTAATTATTTGTAGCTTAGTGAAATTTACGCCTTCACTAATGCTATTCGTTTTCTGAACCCAAGTAGTGACAACTTGAGAGTAATTGTTTTCCTGTTGATCGCATATTTCCTGCTAGCTAGTTTGTCTTCTAGTCACCACACCATAATTCTCCTCATTCATATTAATCTCGTTAAGTTTAAATTTGTTTTCTAGTTAGTCTGCAAAGTATTCTACTTTCACGTAGTTAATCAATCTGCTGCCGAAGCAAAAACAACTCTTTACTACTTTCATACTGTTATTATTATTCGTAAACAAGACTCAGCTTAGTTAAGTCCGTCAAGACCAACCTCGGGGTTAACTTCACTGCACTAAAAGTTTTCGTAGTGTTGAGAATTAACTCTTAGCTCTTAAACAAATACAAAACTCTGATTTGACACATCAAGTTTTTGGCGCCGTTGCCGGGGACTTAACTCCTTTGTTAAGCTTACGAATTTTAGTTACAGTATTTTTGTTTTTTCTTTTTCTAGTTTTTGTTTTTGTTTTCGTTAGTCTTTTTTTTCCCTTGTTACCTCTGTGTTTCTCGTCTTGAGTGCTTGTTTTAACTAACGGGTACTTACGTTATGTAGTTCGGTGTTGTCTGCATCTTGCGTAATGTGTTCAAGAGATGACCGAGTTGGAGCAGCCTTCTATGGCTGCACTCTTCGCACCGCCTGTAAAAGTTTACCGTCCTAGTATTGTCACTCCTGCAAATGTGCGCAACTTGGAGATTAAGGGGCATCTTATGACCCTACTTCCGAAATTTTATGGGCAGAAGAATGAGGAAGTGATGGTATTTCTTATGGAGCAGGAGCACTTTATTAGGTGGCTGCCTAAAGGTGAGAATGTTACCGACAATGATCTGAAGATGAGGGTTTTTCCTATATGTTTACCTGACAAGGCACAATAGTGGATGGATGGCTTGGATGAAGGAAGATTAACCACCTGGGCTGAAGTCTACAACGCATTTATGCAGAAGTACTACCCTCTGTCTAAAACTTCTTCTATTAGGCAGCAAATCAATACCTTTAGCCAGCTGTATGATGAGCCTCTATATGAAGCATGGGGCAGGTTCAAGAGCCTGCTAGCTCAATGTCCTCACCACAGGTACCCCCAGGCTGATCTGAATCAGTATTTCTATGATGGGTTGAATGAGAACCAACAGTATATGATAGATGCGTCCTGCGGGGGTAATATGATGGAATTAACTGCTGCTGCTCTCAAGGATAAGTTTGCTAAGTTGGCACAACACAACCAACATCGTAACCCCAGGAGCAGGTTTGGTGCAAACAGCAGGTGGATCTGGATGGGCAGACGAATTCCGGAGCTTCATGAATGAGTCAAGGGAGTTTATGCGCGAAACTAAGGCGCATCGTCAGTCTACCGATGCCCGTATTGGGAAGCTGGAAAAGGATAGTGAAAAGATCTAAAGAATTCTTTAGCAGCTCCTAGAGAAGAACCAAGAGAGAGAATAGGAAAAATCCCCAGGTACTCCCGAGAGGGCAATGGCTATTAAGTTGATCACAGAAACACCGGTTGAGGTGACTGTTTCGAAAATGAGACCCGTGTTGAGGTTTTAAAATAGATTTGCGCAACTTGTTCGTGTGCATCGTTGATTCCGATTGCTAGTGAAGCAGCAGTAGAAGAGGTGATAACTCCCGGTAATTCTGTTGAGGAGTTGATCCCGGGAAAAAGATGAAGATCCAGCCATTTCCGTTGAAGAATTGGGTTCTGGAAAAGAGGAAGATTCTACAGCTATAGTGAGCATTCCGGAAATTGGAGCAGTTGAAGTTCCTGCCAATGAAGAAGAGTTAGCAGAAAATGTGAAGGAGCATCCTCTCAGTAAGAAGAGCTTTAACATCGTAGTTGGGATGGGAAATTCAAAAGTCATTGCGACTTTAGATACAGGAGCTACATGTAATACAATCCCATACAGTCTATTTAAGGGATGTGGCTTTACAGGCTTGGAAGAGATGAAAGCTCGACTCCTAATGGCAGATGGGAAACATAGAAGACCAGTTGGATTGGCAAAGGGTGTCGCCGTTAAACTGAATGGTGAAACTGTTATCACCAATTTTGTTGTTCTGAAGGATGTCCGGGAAGATCAGAAGACAGGACCCGATACAATCCTCCTTAGTTGGCCATTTTTATTCGCCTCTAGAATGGATATTAGCGTATTTAGACGCACAACAACATACGAGGTGAATGGTAAGGTCGGCATGGTGAAGGCATTGGATTATTTGCCTAAGGATTTTATCTGGAAGGATTATTCTGTGGGGTATGTTGGACCCCTTTATATCTATTCGCAGGTGCAAGGGCAGAGGAATTCGAGCATGGGGAAGTCTAGTACCCACCATCGCAAATGAACACCACCAGTCTTCTACACATCTTGGGAACCTTCAATCAGGGAAGCCCTCTCCTATCAACTCTCTACTTTTCTCTTTTCACTTGTTTGCTCGAGGGCGAGCACGAGTTCAGGTTTGGGGAGGGGTCTTTTGAGTTTTGATCTGCTTTAGGCTTCTTAATTGCATGTTTTCGGATGTGTTTCTTTTTGTATTTCTTATTCGAGTCTGTCTGTTGAGTCTAATTCTTTCTCCCAAGTCGAGCGTCTATTGCATGTACTAAACCTGTTTAATGCTTTTGTTTTGGCTGATCCTTGACTATTAGCAGTCTGCGTGTTTAAGTTTGCTAAGTTCGTTTCTGCTGTAAATAGAAAGTCTGCTCTAGTTCTGTAGTCCAAAAAGCCTGTGAGTAAACCTTAGCCGATGAAAAAATATTGTACCGGCGCCTGTGTGATTTAATTCGCGAAGTGCAAACTCCCTTGTTTGTGCCTCATCATTCTCATGAGTACTCTGTGTAAGTTAAGCATGATGAACGGCATGTTTTACATTCTTATTCGCTTATGCCAAACCCGTTCCAAGAACAGGTTTGGGGAGGAGGTTTATGTGCACTACTTGTATTGATAAAGACTGTGTTCAGTTTTTTCGTTCTCTCAAAAAATAATAATAATAATAATAATAATAATAATAATAATAATAAATAAGTCTCGGAGTGTATCTATGGTACTAGTTACCACCGTTAGTCGTGTTGGGCATGTTTCAGATACTACCTATATACCGGCGTGGCCCTTAAAAGCTATATGACCATGAGGGTTGATGGCTTGTATACCAAACCAGCACGCACAAAAGTGCAAACTTTCTGTAAAACAGACACTACCAAAAAATTGAGACAGAAAAAAAAAGGATATAAGCATACGGGTCATATATAAGACTGCAAAAAGTAGTATGCAAAAAATGAAAAAAATTGGAAAAAGATAGAACGAATGTCTTTTTATAAGTCTACTGCTGATTGTTATAGAGCTGTGAAAAAGTCCTTTCTGACTTAACTGATTGAGTACATTGCATGAGGTATCTGAGGCATCTTTGTGACGCAAATCACCTTCCTTATCTCTTTATATTCTTGAGTGACTACCCCTACTGGACACTTCCAGAAGCGTGAGGGATTAGATGCATAGGATCCACTTGTGACCGTGTTAGACTTAAGTTCTATTTACTTTGGAAACGAACTTTTTGAACTTATGCATGTGATTCCGTGATCGTCAGTGTGATGTCAGAACTCTTGCATTATTCGGGCTTATTATTTGCAATCGTAGACTCGGTAGCTTGGGAGTTAGACTTTACTTTGTGTCTATATGTTTTTATTTTTCTAGGTTTTTTAGAGAGTATGTTGCTTGGGGACAAGCAAGGGTTCGGTTTGGGGAGTTTGATGAGTCGGTTTTACATCGTCTCATTTATTCTTTTTCACCGTCTTGTTGTAGTTCTTAAGTGTAGTCATAGTTTATTTTATTAGTGTTTTGTTACGTATTTGTGTTTTGTAGGTGTTTGGTGAAAACGCATTGAAACAAGGCTAAACCAGTGCATATTAATGCATTAATGAAAGCATGAAAGTTCCAAGACCTGAAAGGTGGTTGAAAATGGAGTTGATCGGTCGAAACGGAAGTGGATTCGGAGTTCGGACGAAGATTTTAGAGCCGTTTAAGTGAAAGCGCGCGAAATTCGAACTACGATGGAGCAGCTTTGGAATTTTACCCATACATTTTGCATATGAACTTCGATTAACCTGATTTTAGTGTCCACGTGTAGATAAGACCAAGAGATACAACTTTGAAGAAGGAACCATCTCCATATTCCGACGTTTAGAGGACCAAAAAGGGCATGGTGGACGCCATCTAGAAAGTTGGCGGACGCCAACTTTTTCTGTTTCTGCGCGAATTTTCCCCGATTCTTTCCTAATTCATCCAGACTTAGTTTTCTTTCTTTATATTAGTTAGAAACTGATTATTACTTTCAATAATTCATTCTATTGTCAAGTATTGAACTTTGCTCTTAAGCTAGACCTAGTTTCCAAGGCAATTACCCGTTTTGAGGTAATTGAACCGATTTTTCACCTTGTAATCTGACGATTATCATTGATTGGGAGCTCAATCTACATACTCTTTGCATCGATTCGATTCAAGTTCTTCAATTCTACCTAGGGTTTGTGACAACGAAGGGTAAATTGTTTCAATCGTTCGATTCTTCGTTTCTAGTATTAGATTATGTGTGTTGATTGTTTAATTGCTTTATTGATTATTTCTTCGCATAACATGAGTAGCTAAACACCCTGATTATGGGGTGGTGACGACTTCAAGCATGCTAGTTAGGGTTTATGCGATTATATATATTCAGGTTACAATTACTATGAGCTTTTTAGATTAATTGCGTATTCTGCTATTACGTTTGATGTGCAATCCGTCAATATCACTGTTAGATTAAGCATTTGATCTTTAGAAACCAAAACGTTTTTTCGTCTTGCTTCAATCAAACAGTTAGTTGCAAACAGTAATAGTAGGATTAGCTTAATTGATTGTAGCTTAGTGAAAGTGACGTCTTCACTAATGCTATTCGTTTTCTGAACCCAAGTAGTGACAACTTGAGAGTAATCGTTTTCCTGTTGATCGCATATTTCTTGCTAGCTAGCTTGTCTTCTAGTCACCACACCATAATTCTCCTCATTCATATCAATCTCGTTAAGTTTAAATCTGTTTCTAGTTAGTCTGCAAAGTAGTCTACTTTCACGTAGTTAATCAATCTGCTGCCGAAGTAAAAACAACTCTTTACTGCTTTCGTATTGTTATTATTATTCGTAAGGGCAATTTTCACGCAGCCACCTTTTTAGATGGACCTTGAACGTTTGGGTGCCTATCGTTTCAAAATTTACATTAATTGAGGTCCATTTTCAGCCGAAATGTTGACTTTATGTAGAATGTCCCTTTTACCCCTCGAATAAAACATTTCCTTTAAAATTGATATATTAAATTAGGGAGAATAATGCTTTTCTTTTAAATAGTTTATTTGAAAATAGGAATAAAACATTTCTTTCAAAATAAAAGCTCCCATTTTCTCTCTTCTTCTCTTTCTCCTGCCAAAACCTTCTCTTTCTCCTGCCAAAACCTTCTCCTCCATTTTCGTCTTCGATACCTCCATGTCTGCAACTAAAAAAACTCCATAATCCGTTGATTTTGACATCTAAAAATGATCGAGCTGAAGGAAGAAGGTTTTGCGTTGATTCGGAAACTATTGGCGAGGCGATTGAGAATAATTCTAAGCAACTGAAGAAGCATCACAACCTCCGGAGGGAACCCATCCCATTCACCGAAAAACCCATTCACCTCGGGAACCCATCCCATTCAGCAGAAAACCCAACTTCAGACCCCTAAAAGCCCACGAAATCTTTGATGGAATAATCCAATTCCGCAAAATCTCCGTCCCTCAACATGTGGTGGAGGATGAGATCTGGTGGCGCATGGAATCAGAGCATGGAGGCGGTGCAGTGGGAACTAGACGGAGGGAGGCAGCGCAGTGTGAATCGGACGGAGGGAGGCGGCGCAGTGGGTATCGGACGGAGGCAGGACAGTGGAGGTGCAATGAATATGGCGGAGGCGGAGAAAAGAAGAAGGAGAACAAGGAAGCAAATAACCAGTGGATGTGCAATGAATCTGCCATTGAAAAGGAAGCAAATGGATTTGGGAAGAAGGAAGAAGAAGGGTCGGGGGTAATAAAGTAAATAACCAGCGAAAAACATAAAAATTACAATGAGATCCATCAACAGTAAACATTATTAGAAAGAAGTAAGGTGTGCATGAAACCTAATTACAGTGAATGACGGAATTTGCAAATCATGTGACAATCCATTCATTAAATAAAAGGAAAAAGAAAAGGAAGTAATTAAAGAGAAGGAAAAAGAAAAGGCAGTAAAAATTGCAGAGGGGCATTTTTGGCAAATAAAATGATTTTTTTCACTCTCTCTCATGTGACATCATTAGCAAAGTTGACTTTTGGACTTCAATGTAAATAAAATTTTGATGCAGTTCAATGTTTGTCCTTCTCCGTAAATTGTGAAACGTTAGGGATCCAACAAGACTCAGCTTAGTTAAGTCCCTCGAGACCGACCTCGAGGTTAACTTCACTGCACTACAAGTTTTCGTAGTGTTGAGAATTAACTCTTAGCTCTTAAACAAATACAAAACTCTGATTTGACACATCAACGATATTGCGTGGACCATTACCCCCAAACTTTAGGACCATTGGTGCCTTTATGATACAACTGATTTTTCAATAAACCGGTATATATTAAGAATTAGGCACGCTTTGGTTATGAACTGATCCACCATTATAATTTACAAAAATACAGGCTCATGTTACAGGTTCCTAGTTTGGTTAAACGTTACATTGTATTAAAGGTAGTATATAACCAAAAACTTGGCGCGACTTCATCTTCGTCTCTTCCATTACTTTCTTCAGATTTTCTATCGTCAGTCAATGCATCGCCTTGACTATCGTTAGTCGAAGTGTCGACACGTGACATGTGGCGTTGCTCTCTATCGCCCCCAACCCGTTAATTGTTACTAGAAATAAAATTTTCAACTAAACATTAAAAAGAAACATAAAATGTTGGTTTTATTCATGTTCAGTAAATACACTCTTTCTCCTCTGCCCCGATCGGACGACCACCGGCCCGTTCACCGCCACGATTCCAGATTGTTCATAATTTTATCCCTCTGATCGTCAAAATTCATTCGTCTCCATCTTGTCCTTATTTGGAGTTTGTGCAAATCGATATAATCTCGAAGCTTAGTATTTATTAATGGCGGTCGTAGAGCTTCCGAGGCTCTCTTCATGCTCGACACGTTAAGGTCTATTGTAACAAAGACGGAGGTGTTGAAATAGTCGAAAGAATAATGGGCATTCTCCAATCCGGAAGTTTAGACCTATAGATTTGATTTATATATGGTTGATATGTAGAGAATCCGCAGCACCTCCTCGAAGTGCCACGTCACCATCCTCGAGGCCTCGCCGACCATAAATCGAAGGGCTCAGACTGTCAATCTGGCAACAACACCTTAGCTCCTCGAGGCGGTCCTTCGAACAGAGGACATATCGAAGAGCATGAGCCTTCATACATCTGAAAGGGGACAAAGCATGGCCCATCATGGTCTCCTATAAATCCAAGGAGTAGTCCCACTATTTATGGTCATTGACTATCTAGCATTAAACACTCTTAGCCCGTCATGACTCCAAGGGCATATTTGTACAATTAGACTAGATGTATCGTACTTGGGAGGACCAGGTAACCTTTTGTCAGGCTCGGAAGTCATCCATCTAGCTTGGTCGGACCTAGCTGAAATGGCGTGCAATAGTAATGGGAAAGGTAATGAAATCAAGGATGTTTAGGACTTAGGAGACAACACAATTTCCTAGGGGATTTCACTTACCTCCAGGTATTGGACCTTGTGTTATATTTATAGTTATCATATACTTATGAAGTAGCTCATAAGATGATGCCAAGTGTATGCCTCAGATTTGGACACCAATGCTACCTTTGGCCCATGGCCCATTAGTGAATAGTAATCCAATACTAATTAATGGGCTGGGAGGGTAGTTTGGTCCTTTCCTCCGAGAATCTTGTTCCGCACGTTGGGTCCATGTAAGTCCCTCGGACAGATCCGCATGATTGGATGACTCTGCCTTGGGTAACTCAAGGTGTCCGGACCTTAGAGTTCCACGGAAGCATCTCAGTGGTTCTGTCAAATACGTTTGGTCTTTCTGTACTGGTGGCGTCCGAGATTCTCTCGTCCGGTCCGTTTAGCATCTTACTTGTGAGTACTAGTTGACCTAAGATGGTTTCCTTTAGGACGGACCACTCGAAGATCGGACTAGCTTTGAATGGCTATCTTAGCCTTGATGCGCTCTAGGACACGCTCTATGGCGCCCTTAATGGATTGGACACAAATCCGTATCAACATATGTCCCCCCAGTTTCCAAGTATCTTAGTAGAAGATAGTTGGTAACTATGAGGGATCAGTCGTGTCTGTGGAGCGTGTCCGAATCGTTAGTTAAAAGAAAAAGGAAAAAATCCTTTTTGTCGGGATCCGTCGTCCGTGTCCTCAAGGATTCAATATATCTCTTCCCCCCCCCCCCTTTTCGTCTACAGTCCGAGTTATCACATAACTGGAACTGTAGATGGAAAAGGTATTTGTATCCGAGATATATGGGTCCGAGTACGGTTAGGATCTGACGAAGTCTTTCAAGGAAGATCAAGTAGGAGGTTATCCGTTGGGCCAAATTTGTGAAATGGTCCTGATGGACCTCCGAACAGTAAATCAACGGGGTCCAACGAGTTGCTTGTCCGGCCCATGGGGTAAGATCCCGAGGAGAACGATGCGACCGTTGGATTGGAAAGCCTCAACGGTTGAGATCAAGTGACGCGACTCCTCTGTCACGCACTAAACGTAATGCGTTGTTAGCCATCTATTCGTGAATCGTCATGACCGTTGGATTTGAACAGATCAACGGTCGCAGTTTAAACCTAAGTGATGTGACGCTTGGCCTTCCCACTTTGCCCCTATAAATAGTTAGGCGATCGGTCACTTTAACACTTTAGCTAAATTGAAACTCTGAGCAATCTTTAAGCAATTCAAACAACGCAAGATCGATCCGAGCAACTGGGACTTGTAAGACTTTGGGCTATCCAACTGAGATCTGTTAACCTCGGAGCATTATCCAAACTCGATCGTCCGTTGAACTTTCCTGTTTGAATATTAGCAAGTAAGTACCCCTCATTTTTTGGCTTTATTAAAGTTGCCTGTATTCGCTATATGCCCATTGCATGTCTAGTGTAGCTTCCCTTGCTGCTTCCGTAATTGTGCTTGTCTTTAGTAATTGGCACTTGCGATACCTTTGGTTGAGATGCTAGTTGATGTGTTTCTGCTGCATGCTTATAATATGCCAATTTTCCTCACTGATGCCTTGTACTTTTATTTGGTACGTCCCGTCCGACACAACCCGTCTTGACAATGCATGCTTACTTGATGATAAATTGGTATTGGTTGTCTTTTATCAGAATTGTTTCTTTTATTGCCGTGCCATAAGGGGCAGGTCATGGTGCCACTGGCACAGCTTCGTGTGCCAGGGTCTTGGGGCCCCTGTCCTTCTGTGTATAGAAAATCTTAGGGTTTAAACTTTTTCTCCGACCTCTGGACTTAATAAGACATATAAATGAACTCTCGGACAATAACAATCATTGTTTCTGATCCGTTTCCTTCTGCCCTAGGATGTCCGGGAGCGATAGTCAAAACGTTCACGAGGTGCGGGATTACCAGGATGGAGTAGATTTGGGCGGTGAATCCGCGGACGTGAGCGTGTCCGTAGAAGACTATCTTGTGGATGTCTTATCTTCCAGAGATTCCGAGCTAGGCACGGAACCCATGAAACAGTCAATCCTCCGACGGACGGGCCAGTGGTCGAAGAAGGTGTTAATGAGGCGAGAACGTTGGTCCAATCTCGGACTATAGGCGGTGTGGGAGAGCCTATAGATCCGAATGAGCTTCAACTTGAACGGGCAGCAGGCGGCATGAGGCGAGGATGACGTGGAGATGTTCGAGGCCGGAGGAGGACCGTGTTGTGGTAGAGAGTCCGTCCAGTCCAACCCGTACATCTGGGAGACTGATGGTGGTCGGAGGAAGGAAGGCGGAGAGGAAGAAGGTGAAGACGGGAGGAAGCGGAGGAAGGTTCTCCGATGCCCGTCCTCGGAGAGGTGCCGTCGGGTTGTATTGCACTCAGAGTCGCTCAATCCAGCCTTCCGTTGGTTGAAGGCCGTGGTGCCAAGGCGGCAAGGATCAAATTTCCTCGTCCCGCATCCGCAGTAGTGATAGCAGACAAGTTCGGAGAGCTAAACGCGGACGGCTTCTTCCTACCTGTCCATCGAGGGTCCGGCCTGAGGAGATTCCGGAAATGAGGCAAAAATGGGAGATCCCTGAGTCTGTAGAAATAATGATCCCTGATCCCGGGCATGCATTCTATAACCCACCATTGGGTATATGTGCGGCACGAGGTTGCTTCTCATGCGGATGGAAGATCCCCATTGCCTTGAATCAAGAACATCCTCAACCATATTGGCATAGGTCCGAGTCAGGTTATCCCCAAGTCCCTGGGTAACCTTATTTGTTTTGTAATCTTTTGTAAGAAGAAGGGGCAAACAGTGAATTTTGAAAACTTCAGGCAGCTTTTCCATGTCTCTTTCAGTCCGGGGAATCCCCTTTTTTACACCTTTATGAATAGGAAACCCTATAACTTCATTTCGGACTCCATCTCGTCGTTGGGGTCGAAATGGTGGGATAGGTACATTTTTGTACGGATGTCTTTAAAGCTAGGGATGTCCGAGAGACAGAGGGAACGATGGGGGCTACCCACAAAGTTCCTAAGGGAGAGTATCCCTGATTGGCGCCCGCTGCCGAAGAACGTTGCTCCCTGGATGGCGGAGATCCACAAGAAGAATGATCCGCCTACCTACCCGTTCCACGAACTAATTTGTCAGCCGCTGCCATATCTATGCGGACTGACCGATGCCGTGGAAGTCGGAGGAAAGACAGATTTCAGTAAGGAGTCTAACTTTTGATTTGTGCGACTCCGTGTTTTGAATGTCTCGTTATGAATTTTCTCATCTCCGATATTCCTGTTGTTTCTCTGTTATTCGTCCGTGTTCTGAAATGTTTGCATTGCTATGTAGCTCACTGGTTCGACTATATCATGTCGACGCTCGCCGAAAAGAAGAGGCAGCAGAGAGAGCAACAATCTCTGGAGGTCGCCGCTGGTCAGAGGACCAAGATTATCAATCGTCATTGGTCTTCCTATGGGAGAACCCAAGAATGCGGCAGTGTTCGCCGCAGAGGAGGAGAGGCGGAACAAGGCGGGAGAAGATCCGCAAGCCCTCGGCGTGCCTGACAAGGGCAAAGCCCCTGTTACTCAGAGAGTTACTGCCTCCAGACCACCAACCGCTGCTGGATCCGGGCCTCAACAAGAAGTGTTTATGCGGGATGCCATAACGTTTGGGCGGAAGAGAAGAGCTCCCGCGGAGGCCTCCCAATCAAGCAAGAGGCAGCAGCTGGCCGCCGTTTTACCGTCTGACCAGGCCGCTCTCGACAAGGAGTATGAGCGTGCCTGCGGACTTCCCGAGGTTGAGCGGGTCGGTGGCCTCAATGTACTATATCAGCAGGTTCGGGATCTTCTAAAGGTTTTCCCATTATGTTCTTACGTCAAGCATACAACTTATGTTTATACGGATTCTTTGCAGCTTGGGTGCTTCATCCGAGCTATACAGTGGAAGGCGAGTGAGCGGGCTACCATTGAGCACGAGTTGTTCAAGGCCATGGCCAGTTCCGCGGATGATGCCGAAAAAGTGCAGCAATTGGAGATGTAGCTGAAGGAACATGAGGTGAAGTTCCATAAGCTGAAGACCACCTGGGAGGCAATCAAGGCGGACTTGGATTGGCAGGAGGGTTTCACCCAGAAATCAATGAGAGCCTTCCGAGATATGAAGGATTACCTGCTGGAAGACCTCCAATACGCTCGTCTTGAGGCGGGCCGAGATTTCATGAAGTCGGATTCTTTCAAGTTCTTCATGGCGGACATGTCCGACGAATCTTGGCTGAATGGGTTCTCCGCTGCCATCGGTCAACTACAGTCCAAGGGGTTACTTCCTCAAGATTTCAATTGGAAGGCGGAAGGGTTAAACCCTTTTGCGGATGCTAACGGCGTGGAAGTTCCCGTGGATGTTATCTCGGACGATCGGTTGGCCGCTTGTGAGTTTGCGGAACTCGTCACTGAGGAGGGAGAATTGGAGATCAAGAACGGTGGACCCTTCCTTCCGAAGTGTGTCCCGGCTGCCCTGCAAAAAGTGTGCTTCGTCCCGTTCAAGAATTACCGGGCCTTCCTCAAGGACTGGTATTATATGCCTTCCCGGGTAGTTGGTCTTGCTGAGGATTTCAACTTGTTCGAGCTCGCGAAAGCCCTTGCTGCCCAAGTTGCTGCCAACGCGTCTGCTGCCGATCCGCCTCGCAGTGGAGAATTGGGTCCGAGCCAACCCAATCCTCAGTGAAGAATCTGGGGTATGCCCCGTGAAACTTATGTAATGTCTTGGATCTGCATCTCTTTGTGGCACGGAACGTTGCCTTGAACAATGCTGCTTTATTATTTTTTTATCCGTACTAATTGTCTGTAAAACAATGTTTCCTGTAATTTCGAGTTATTGCCTGCTTTCTGCTTTATTTGCTTCCGTCCATCGTTCGTATGCTTAACTATCATAAAACACCCATCTGTAAAGAACACGGATCGCAGCAGATGGCGTCCGACGTAGAAGTCAAAACCATCGTTTCACGAATTCCTGTACCGTCCATGATTGCTAAATTCAATCGACCTTTAGGATGCGTGATTCTTCTAGAAGGAAGGAAGGTGAAACAGTGAATTTGTCATTATTACTGCGTCCCATCAACTTCCAAGCCGTCGGATGAGTGACATGTGTTGAGATCGTACGGGTTTGTCACTACTATAAATAAGAAAGGGGTAAGTGCCCTTTTCTTACTGTTGTACTTTTTAACCCTTTCTCCTGATCAGATTTCCCTATCCTTCCAGAGAGTCCGTCCAAATGTCCGCTGCAGCCAGAGAACTAAACCATTCCAGGTTTGATCGCTTCCGTCACTGGGTGGACTGTGCCTGCGGGGTCAAGCATCCCCCATATTATCCCGGAAAGGGGACCGCGGATGACCCAATCATCCTCGACTTCGAAGGGGACCCTCCTCCGTGTCCGGGGATAGTCGATGGGCTAGCAGAAGGGAGCAGATTGAGGATGATCCGCAGGAGGATCCGAATCTGAAGAAGAAGCTCGTCGGGCCGAGGTGGTGGCTCGAGTCCCAAGGCTCGACTTCCTAATCGGTAAAGGAACAAGGCGGTATGCCCGTGAAAGTATGTACTTATCCTTGGACCTTTTCAGATTGTACTTCTGTTATGTAAATGTTCGGATAATTTTGTCTATAAAATTCGAACTATTTTTCCTCGGATGAGATCGCCATCTTTTTCTTGTGCAAGCTTCGTCGGATTATATTGACTCACATATCTTTGTAAAATGACCAAGAAACTCGGACGTGGTTGATGGGCTTGTTTAGGCTTGATTGGATAAACCCGTCTGGCCCAACACTGTTCAACCCAAATGAATAGTTTAAGCCCATTGTCAACGTCGAAGTTCTGACGTGTCTGACGCCTATTGGTTCGTTACTTCTATAAATACTTCGGATCCCTCTTGGCCTTGGTCGTGCAAATCCAACTTCCAATTTCCATATCTATTCAATTAGCAAGAAGATGATTTCTTGAATAGTTTCCCCCTCGAGACTCCCGTCCACTCTCAAGTCGGCGTTCATCCTGAGCTTGAGAGTGGCGTGGGTCTAGAGGGGAAGATTGTTGAAGATCAGTCATAGAAAAGCATAGATCTCGGTTTGAATGTATATCTGTCCGTCTCCTCTGCTTTCTTCCAACCCCACTTTAATGGTTCATAAATAGAGCATATATTGGAAATGGTTTCCGAATTTTCAAGAGAGTTTGAGTCTCTAAAGCCGGTGAGGCGGAAATCTCTTCCTGTCCGTACTTTGTTTTCCCCGGGCACAGGATTTGCAATGCCACATTTTGGTGGTATCATGAGGGATTCCACCACGTTTAACCATTTTCCTGTGTGCAGGTAGATCGAGTTCCTGGCCTCCGCGGAAACCAGACTTGCCGCTCGTCATGGAAGAAGCTTTTTCCGACGGGGGAACGATCTTTGCTGGGAGATGACGTATCTCCAGAGACGTTTTCTGCCTTTTTCATATTGCGTCCGTGAGTCCGGATATCGATCTGAGATTGTAAATTGTACAGACAAGATTATGTATAATTCGTCTTTGTCTGAATGAAATCTCTTGCTTTCCTTGTCATTAAACGAACGTTAAATCACATATGCACGGATCGAAAAAATCACAAATCGAAAGATAGAGGTTGTATTGATTTGTCGGAAATTCAATTACAACTTGCGGGCTCTAAGGCCAATGACAAAAGGATCGAAAAACAGAACTGGCGGAGTTCCGTGTAATAAATTGTTGAAACTGAGATGACCAATAGATCTGAAGGAGATCCGCACAGTTATCTCTATGCATAGAACTTCTGAAGGTTCCTAGCATTCCACGGACGCTTGAGGGGATATCCGTTCTCATCTTCTAATTAAATCGCCATTCACTCTTGCCGATAATCTTGTAGGTCCTTCCCACTGGGTCGAAGTTTTCCAATATTGTTCAACATGTCGGCTCGTCAAGCACCAGTCTCCGATTTGCAAGTTAGTCGCTCGAACATTCTGTTGTAGGTTCGAGCGGTTCGATACCTATGGATATTCGCCAGTGCCTCAGACCTTTTCTGTTCGAGCATGTCTAGGTCGGATATCCGAGCTTCTCGGTTTGCATTGCCTTCGAACTCTTGGATCCTCAAAGTCTCAACGGCAATCTCAGACGGTATGACTGCCTCCGAACCATATACCAAGGAGAATGGAGTTTCTTTGGTCGCAGTCCGTGCAGTGGTGCGATGAGCCCATAGCACGCCTTCCAGGTCGTCTGCCCAGCTTTCTCGGGAAGTTCTCAAACGCTTCTCCAGGATTTTGACTATTGTCTTGTTTGTGGATTCAGCCTGACCATTGGCTTGTGGGTATCCGACGGATGTGAAACGTTGTTCGATTTTGAAGGAGGCAAGCCATTCCTTGAGCCTACTGCCTGAGAACTGAGCGCCGTTATCCGAGACTAGAACTCTTGGTAGGCCGAAGCGGCAAATGATGTTCTTCCAAATCAAGGTCCGCACTCGACTTTCCGTGATAGTTTCTACGGCCTCTGCTTCTACCCACTTGGTAAAATATTCCACCGCCACAATGAGGAATTTCTTCTGTTGGGTACCCCTCGGAAATGGTCCGACAATATCGATGCCTCACTGATCAAACGGACATGCTATGATTGACGGAATCATAGGGTTCGTCGGACGATGTGGGATGTTGGCGTAATATTGGCAATCCTGACATCTCCGGGCGTGGTCGGCGGAATCTTTATCGATGGTAGGCCAATAGTAGCCTTGTCGTATGATTTTCTGGGCGAGAGTCCTCCCCCCGGAATGACTTCCACAGCTTCCGTTGTGTATCTCTTCCAGCACGGTTTGTGCTTCTTGTGGGTTCAAACATCTCAGGTGAGTCCAGGAAAAAGATCTCTTGTACAAATTGTCACCCATTATAAAGTATCTATTTGCTCAGCATTGCACACTCCTTGATTCTTTCGGATCGACTGGCAAAGATCCGTCCTTGAGATAGTTAAAAATGTCAGTCATCCAGTTTCTTCCCGTGTCAAGTATCATGACCTTAACCGGGACTCATGACGGATGAGTCGATAATGGTGAGTAGGATTACTCTCCTTGTGTCAGAGCCAGAAGGTATGCGTATTTTGCCAAGGCATCGCTCTTTCGTTCCAAGCTCTATCAAACTTTTCCAAGGTGAATTCCTCAAGTGGTGGCCTCATTCTTGAGTAGCTCAAGATACTTGATCATCGAAGGACCTTTTGTGGCAAAAGATCACGAAAATTGGGCCTCGACGAGTTTGTGAGTCCGTAAGCTTTGACCTTCCGAGCTTGGGTGACTTGGCTAGCAGCCCACTAAAAGTGCCTCATACTCACCTCATTATTGGTAACTTTGAACTCCAAGGAAATCGTGATAGTCGAGTTCCGCGCCATCCGGCTCTTAAGGTAGATTCCAATTCCTCCCACTCTTCGTTGGAAGAACCATCCATTCCAATGTCAAGATATCGGAAGGATGTTTTTGGGTTTGGAGATCTCTGCGAGCCTTGAGGTTCCGCTCTTGGTTCATCCCTTCCGTGATTTCCGCTCGATGTTGTCGACCTTTGGAGTTTCGGGAACATCATCAAGTAGAAACATTTGGTTGACCGGGTTTTCCATCTGACAAAGGAAAGGGCCGATTGATGAACTGGGCTTCCTCGAGGTTTTCCGGGTTGAACTTTGGCAGAACTGGCTTTCGGACAATATGCTTGGTGATTAAGCACTCAAGCACCTGCTTGTCAGGGACTTTCTCTGAATCCTTCTCTGGATATTCCGCTAAGAAGTCGGCGAGGACTTGAGCCTTTTTGGCTGACGGAGCCTGGTAGCAAATGTCGTATTCGCTTAGCTCGATCGCCCACTTAGAGAGTCGTCCTGATTGGTCGGGCTTTCCTAGGACCTGTTTCAAAGGTTCCGCAGTTAGTACCACTATTTCGTGAGACTTAAAAATGGTTTCAACCGTCGGGCGGTGTAAACTAGAGCATACGCAAATTTCTCAATCTTCACATATCTTGTCTCCAAAGAAGGGCTTTACTAAGATAGTAGATTGGCAAATGATCATTAGCTTGAATCCGCACTAGCACGGAACTCATTGCCTCTTCCGTGATTGCTAGGTAGAGGTAGAGTGGTTCTCCTTCCATGGGTTTGGAGAGCAGCGGAGGGGAATGGAGGTACTTTTTCAAATTTTCAAAAGCCTCAGAACATTCCGCGGTCCACTCAAAGCTCTCTCCCTTTCGGAGGATTTTGAAGAACGGAAGGTTCTTTTCTGCAGATCGAGAAATGAAACGACTTAAGGACATTAGACGCCCAATAAGCTGTTGTACCTCGTTGAGGTTCTTCGGATGGGGCAAATCTAGGATTGCCTTGATCTTCTCAGGGTTTGCACTTATCCCTCTTTCCGTGACCATGTATCCTAGAAACTTTCCTCCTTTCACCCCGAACGTACACTTTTCGGGGTTCAACTTCATTCCATACTTCCGAAGAATGGAAAAGCAATTGTTGAGATGCTCAATATGCTCTTCTTCAGTCTTACTTTTAACAAGCATATCATCTACGTAGACTTCCATAGTCTTGCCCAACTCCTCCTTGAACATTTTATTCACCAACCACTGGTATGTAGCTCCCGCAATTTTCAACCCGAATGGCATCACCTTGAAGCAGTATACTCCTCCTGCCGCGAAGAAGGCTGTTTTCTTGATGTCGTCCTTGGCCATCCGGATTTGATAGAAGCCCTGATATGCGTCCATGAAGCTTAGGAGAGCACATCCCGCAGTAGAATCTACCAACTGGTCTATGCGAGGTAGGGGATAAGGATCCTTCGGACAAAACTTGTTGAGCCTTGTGAAGTCATTGCACATCCTCCACTTTCTTGGGGCCTTCTCGACGAGTACCACATTACAGACCCAGTCCGAGTATCTAACTTCTTCAATGTGCCCGGCTTTCAAGAGCCGGTCAACTTCTGTAGATATGATTGCGTCCTTGACTGGGCCAAAGTCTTTCCTCTTCTGTCGGATATATTTGATCGAGGGATCCATGTTCAGACGGTGAACAGTGATTCTCGGATCTATTCCCTTCAAATCATCAGTACTCCAAGCAAATACATCCCTGTTGTCTCGGAGACAAGCAATAAGTTTCATCTCCACTTCTGCGCTCATCTCTGTTCCGATTCTAGTCTTCTTATCCGGGCTTCCAACAACAATCTCGATTTCCTTGAGAGTTTCGTGAGGCTCGATCCGTGCAGTTCTAGGGAACTTCTCCTTCTGGCTTCCTACCCCTATCTGCGGATTCTCCTGTTTGGGCGGGAGAACAACTCTCGGATCGGAGGTCACCGTGACTGCCAAAACGGGGGCAGATGCCCTTCTCGTGGACATAATGTAACACTCCCAAGCTTCTCGGATGCTTCCTACCTCTTCTCCTACTCCGAAGGGAGTTGGAAATTTCATTCTGTTGTGTAAGGTGGATGAAATAGCCCGGAATTGATTGAGTCCTGGGCGCCCAAAGATGGCGTTATAGTCGAAGGTCCGATCAACCACGACAAATCGGACCAACTGTGTTACCCTGGCCGGGAAGGTTCCGAGTGAAACGTGTAACATAACACTTCCTAGTGGTCGAACAGTTCCTCCTCCAAACCCTAGTATAGAGGTGTGAACTCTGTCGTAGCGGATTCTTCCCAACTCCATCTGATCTAGTGTCCTCTTAGAGATGATATTCGAAGAACTCCCAGTATCCACCAGAATTTTGTTCACTCGATAAGTCGCGATGGTCAATGAAACTACAAGAGGAACGTCCGGGTTGTCAATCTCCTCGCCTCCTGCCGTAGGAGGGGGGATTTCGCTATCGTCGAAAGATATTGCATTTGTTCCTCGAATCGCGGGGGCACCGTACGCCCTATCATTGTTCCGAAGGTTTTGGGCGGTCCGCTCTCTTGCATTCCTGCTATCACCTCCAGAGGGTCCGCCTGCGATAGTGTTGATCACTCCGCTGTACGGAGGGTTCTCCATTTCCGTCTCATCGCCGTATCTGTACGGATGTCCTTCCATGCGTGGCGGATAGCCTACTGGCGGAGGTGGCAAAGATAGTGGGCGAGGTGGTGGGTCAGCAGCGTTATCCTCCCTCCTCCGCTCCGTTCTATCGTGCCTGGAGGGCTCGTCCGCATATATGTGCTCCTTCAACTTGCCTTCTCTCACCAGGTGTTCGACCTCTGTTTTTAACTGGATACAGTCGTCAGTCTCATGACCTCTGCTCTTGTGAAATTTGCAGTATCCCTTCGCATTTCTGTTTCTCCGATTATGGGATGGCTTTGGCCATTGGATGTCCAACTTTTTCTCAACAATAGTGGCCAAGATGTCGGATCTCGGCTTATTGAGGCGCGTGTAGTCCGCGAATCTCCTGGGCGGACTCCTCTCCCTGTAAATGCCCTTGTCTCTGTGATCTTTCTTCGGGTCAAACTTCCCCTGGCGTTGCTCTTGTCTTTGCGGTTCCTTTCCCTTCTTCGATCCTGCTCGGACTGGTACGTTCCTTCGGTATTCTTCTCCGTACATCACCTCCTCACAGATGTCATCCAAGTGCTTTTCGCTCCTCACTTCCTGACTAGAGAGCTTCCTCCGCAGCTCGGAGTTGTAAGTATTAGCGTCTGGTGTGGACCCGTTCTTTAATACTATGGGGCTCAACTCGGAGTACTTCCGTATTGAAGCGATCTAGGAAAGTTCGAAGATCTTCCTGTTCCCTTTGGTTGACTTCGGACAGGTGCTCTACAGTACGTTTTCTTCTTTTTGATTTTTCGAACCGTGCTAAGAACTTAGAAGATAGATCTGCATACGACCTTATTGACTTGTTTGGCAAAGCGGTATACCAATCCATAGCCGTGCCGAAGAGGGTGGATGAGAACGTAAGGGCTTTAGTATTGTCACTCAGTCCCTTGGAATCCATCTTGCTGTTGTACCTTGTCAGGTGAACCACGGGACAAGTATCCCCGTAGTAGTATTCCAAGTTCGGAATCACTTGGTCCGAGTTTCTATTTCTTTCCTTTTCCCTCATGATATCATCACACAGAGGGTTTGGTGCACTTGTAGTGATCTGCTCGTGGTCTTTTACCAGGCGTCTGAGGTTCAGAATTTGGGTTTCTAAAGCTTTTTGTTGGGCGTAGATTTCGTCCGCTGTCATGACCTCTCCTGTCCGTGGATGGACTGCGACATCCGCAGGGAGTTCGTCTAGCCGGACAATTGGAATGGTCTCTGCTACATGATCTCTGTCCCTCATGGGGGCTTGTCGCGGACCTCCTGGATGCCTGTTACCTCCTTCTTGGTACTCTCTCCTCCCATTCGGGCTTCCCTCACCCCGAACTTGCGAAGAAGAGGCCCGTCGGTCTAGAAGGTTTCGCAAATACTCATGGGGCAGCTGATCTCCCAACCTCTGTTGGATCGGACGCTGTCTGTTTCTTGACAAGGGCTCCAGGCTGAACCGAGTAACCATCGGAGTGGCTTGCTGAGGGTGGGCATTGTTAGACCCTAGGCATCCTTGGATAATCGTGAGCAACCTATCAAACTGAGTTTCACTTAGTCCGAGGTCGCTTGTGCGGACAACGCGACCATCGGGCATTGTAAACTGTTGACCTGTGGTAGGGCCTTGAGCTTCTGCCGGAGAAGCTCGTGCTACCCCTTCTCCATGGTCCGTAGGCATGATATTCACAGGGACGCTTTGGCCTCCTCTAAGCGGGGAGTCTCTTCCCTCATCCGAGGATGGGCTGGTGGTCCGCCCGTCGCTCGGATATCTCCTCCCAGTGTTCCTTCCAGCCACAGCGGCCCTTCGTCCCCGGGTGGGCGGACGTCCTCGTGGGCGTGGTGGTGGTGTTCCCACGCCTGCAGCACTAGTCCGAGCTGTTCGTCTCGTTCTAGCCATCAGCACAACACAAACACAGATCTTTTTGTAAAGATTCCCACAGACGGCGCCAAACTGTTGAGGGATAAAACCTCAAACACCAACACTACTACTACTACAAGTAACCTAATCTAAGATCCACCTCCAACTTGAAGTCCGAGAGAAGGCTTGTCCGAGCAAGAGTACCTGAAAGGACTAAGTGGGGGGGGGGGGGTTAGAATGGGTTACCCGGATTGCCTAAGTCAATCCGGAAGGAGGCTTTACTCAAAGGAGAGATGAAAGCTCTCAATGCAATAGTAATGGGAAAGGTAATGAAATCAAGGATGTTTAGGACTTAGGAGACAACACAATTTCCTAGGGGATTTCACTTACCTCCAGGTATTGGACCTTGTATTATATTTATAGTTATCATATACTTATGAAGTAGCTCATAAGATGATACCAAGTGTATGCCTCAGATTTGGACACCAATGCTACCTTTGGCCCATGGCCCATTAGTGAATAGTAATCCAATACTAATTAATGGGCTGGGAGGGTAGTTTGGTCCTTTCCCTCTGAGATCTTGTTAAGCGTTGGGTCCGTGTAAGTCCCTGACAGATCCGCATGATTGGATGATACGCTTGGGTAACTCAAGGTGTCCGGACCTTAGAGTTCCACGAAAGCATCTCAGTGGTTCTGTCAAATACGTTTGGTCTTACTGTACTGGTGGCGTCCGAGATTCTCTCGTCCGGTCCGTGTAGCATCTTAGGATACGATTATGGTACTTGGGAGGACCAGGTAACCTTTTGTCAGGCTCGGAAGTCATCCATCTAGCTTGGTCGGACCTAGCTGAAATGGCGTGCTGACTTGTGAGTACTAGTTGACCAGAGATGGTTTCCTTTAGGACGGACCACTCGAAGGTCGGACTAGCTTTGAATGGCTATCTTAGCCTTGATGCGCTCTAGGACACGCTCTATGGCGCCCTTAACGGATTGGACACATTTCCGTATCAACAATTTCCTTCTCCTTGAGCTCTTGCCAGCTACTGGAGGTCTCTGAGATCTAGTTCTTTTTCCAGTGATGGTGACAGGGATTATTTGTAGTTGACTTGGGGTTTGACTTTGGAGTTGGACTTCTTCAGATATCATCTTTTGTTTGCCTTCCCCCTTGGTGTCTTTTATTACTCTTTCCCCCGTAGTCATAGGAGACTGATCAAAATTATCTAGTAATTTGACAAAAGATTCTGACAGAGAGTCAGAATTCTTGTGTAGTCCATTGTAAGATGTGGATAATTGATGCAACTCAGCTTTCAGTGCAGCATTCTGCTGGTCAAGGCCAGTTTGCTCATATGTAAGCTTGTAAACCTCAACAGCTACTTGACTCACAGTAGCTATGGAAATATCAGCTTGAATGTCTACATGTTGCATGAGGTTTTTGAAATTGTATGGATCGTGACTTAGTACCAAATACAGATATTGTAAAAACGTATTGTAGCAATACTCAAACCAATATCTATAAACTATCTTAGAGTCTAAACAGCGGAATGTAAAGAACACAAGACACAAATAATTTCTAGCAGATTATAAATATCTACCGAGCCACAGGCAAAATATCCACTATAAAATATAACGGATTGACAAAAAGATATCTAGACAATATTCCTATGATCTAGAATATCAAACAACTAAGCACTTTGAATCGGGCCACCAATTCGACGCTAGATCTCTCGCAAACAAAGAGAGAGATGACTAACTAAAAGCTTAGTAAAAGAGATGCAAAACAAGCTGCTAGAGAATATCTATCTTACGCGTAAAAGCTTGTTATGAATCTATGAACACATTGACTTGTATATATAGTTGTGAATATTAATCCAACTAGTACAATTGTTCTATCATGATTGAAAGTCTTGATTAGGTCGAATCTCCATGTTCTTCTCCTAATTCTTCTCAGTCTTCCATGCATCGAGAATCCTTATAGGAATACAAGTAGAATCCTTCTTATAATCCTTCTTCGATTACGATTCTTATTCCTATCCTTCTTCAATATCTTCTAGTATCCAAACTCCAAGAGTTATTCTCCATAAGATATCTGAACCTGTTAAATCTGCTAAGACTAAACTAAAATCGTGGAACTATATCAAAGTGAAGTAACGCAAAATCCATAAATAGAAAGTCCAGTGTACAGACAGCTAGTATCGTGACAATACTAAGCCAAGTTAGTATTGCACAATACTTAGCTAAAGTCTGCACTTTCACTTTTCATTTGATTCTCTCCCCATAACTAGATCTTGATGTTCCAGAGCAATACTGGAAGTTCTTCTTGCAATCATTTTAGCAAGCATTCCAAATATTGGTGGAACAGATGCAATCATCTGCTTGTTTTGATCTTCTAGCTCTTTCATATTTTCAATCATGATCTGGGATCTCCCTTTAAAATCCTCAGATTCTTCATCAGGAACTTGGATGTGGACAAGAGGAGCTAAAGTCTTTGTCTTCATGTGTGACACAGTAGTTTGAGGAAGACTATGGTCAGACACTTTCTTCTGAGTGTTGTCCTCCTTGTCTTCTTCTTCTTCATCACTCCCATCTTCCTCATTATCTAGGTCAGCAACCTTTGTTGGCAAGGTCTTATTCTTCTCCTTGCTAGATGAGGGATATTGTAATGCTTTCTCAGCATCTTGCTTCTTTACTGGAGTTTCTTCAGCATCGAATTCCTCAGCAAATGCTTGTGCAGCAAGCTGGATTTGTTTTTGCTCAACAAGGGCTTCTTCTGCCTTGCGAGTTAGTTCCTCAACCTTTCTGAGGTTGGCTTGTCTTTCTGCCATCTCAGTGTCCAAGTCAATATGTAGTCTTGCTTCTTCTTCCAACAGAGCTTTGAGTTTAGAAACTCTGTATTCAGCTTCCTTAATCTTATGTGAAAGATCTTCAGAGTGCTCAACTACTTGTGCAGTAGTGTCTTGCTGTTGGGGATTAGAACTGGATGATCTTTCATGAGATGAGGTAGAGGAGTTGTTTGTCTTCTTCTCAGAAAGCTTTGCAACAATTGAGGCCTTATTGGAACTTGCAACTCTACCATCTCTAGGTGCAGGAGTATCATCATCATTATCATCCTTAGGTTCATCTCTTTTGCATGCAGATGGAGGAGGAGACTTTGGTTTATCTTTCTTGGTCTTGTCTGTTTCCTCCTCATCATCAGAAGATAGATTGATGATCTGAGGTAGAGTAACCAAGTGGCTTCCTACTTCATCCTACTCAGTTGGGATATAATCCCCTTATCTTGGTAGCACAGGATTTGAAACCATCTGGAGTCTGGTACTCTCATCTGCTTGCTGGAACCTTTCTAGTAGCATTTCTTCCACAGTGCTCAGAAACTTTGTCCTTAGTAATTGACCATGTTCATACCTTTTGGTAGGGAAAATGGCATGAATGTAAGTTTCAAGAGCCAAGCACTGCTCTCTCTTTGCAGGATTGTCTGCACGCTTGAATAGCTCACTCAGATCATGGCGTCTAAGTTGTTGCCATTTTGCAAAGCATCGAAGATGATTGCACAGAGCATTAGACTTCAAGTCTTTGAGTAATGAGAGATACTTCTCTTCAGAGGAGATGTCTACTCTTGCAGTAGATCTCTGAGAACTAGGTGCTACAGAATGAGCCTGAAAGAAAATAGAGTTTTGAATAAGTATCAAATCTTGTTCAGATATCTGATTAGTAAGTGTTCTAAGTATCTGAGTTACCTATGTCGCAACAAAGCTCAGATATCTTCACTTGAGAGGTTGAAGGGCCCTCAGATATCTCTATTGGTTGAGGAGACTTGGATGTCTGTTCCTCACCAACTTCTATTTCTTTCTGAACTTGAGAGTAAAAAGTATTAGTACACTTAGAAAGATTTAGTAGGATTTCACAAACACTGGTATCTAAGATTTCTACCTCACTGGCAGGAGGCTCATATATGTGCTTCTTAGAGACCTTTGAAGTCTCTGGTATATCCTCTGGTGTCTTTGGCTTTTTAGCCACATCATCTTCCTTCTCAGTTTGAGCCTTTAAGAAACATGATAAAATGTTAGTTAAATCATGAGATGGAGATGTCTGAGATTTCAATCTAGGATCTTTAACTACTACAAGGAAGGCTCAGTATCGTTGTTGATGGAGGGTAGAGATTCCTCCTTCTCAGATTCTGAAGGAAGCTTTTCAGCTACTTCTCCTTCACTTGTTTCTTTTTCAGCCTGTAACAAAGATTAATCACATAAGTAACAAAAACATTATAACATAGAATTTTAAACAAGTAGATATTTAAACCACTCAGTAACCTGATCATTGTTAGGATGATTGGTATCTGAAACTTGTGTGGGTTCCCTGCGTTGGTCTTGTTGTCCAGTGACCACATCTTTATTTGAAGTTTCTGGCACTTCAAGCCTTTCCTGAGACTTTGGCTCAGTTGCCTCCCATGTGTTATCTCCCTGAGTCGCAACCTCAGTTTGATTCCTCTCATATGAGAGTTGGGGAACCTGCTCACTTGCAGGATTTTCTTCAACACCAACCACTTCCTGGCAGATTTGAATCACGTCGACATAGTATTCTTGCCTGAGCTCGGTAGAATTCTGAGATGTTTGTGGTTGTTGTGGTTGTTGTAGTGATCGAGATCTGGATGGAGAAGGAACAACAGTGATTGTCCTTTCCAGATCCTCAGCCATTTTGTGTACTGATGCATTGGCAGTGTCATCAAGTATCACAACATCACTCATCAGGGCATCTTGCATATCCTTAAAGGTAGTTGGCCCTGATGGTGTGTTTCCTCTAGACATGGTTACTTTCTCAGTAACCTTAGATCCAGTGGCTTCTTCAGCAACCTGTGAAGTAGTTACTCTTTCAGTAATCACAGGTTTATAGGTTCCCCCTGTAATTTTTCCTCATTCCTTTTCAAGAATGGCTCAAAATCAAGTATATCTACTTCTGCAGCAGATATTAGTTGAGAAGCATCAACCCTCTTGGCAACAAGAGTGGTATCTTCAGCATTATGGAGTGCTTGCTGGACAAGGGCAGAGGTATCTACAACACTATGGAGTTGTATCTGAACTTCTCCAGTGTTATATGTAGCACTGGGTTCAGATATCTGCCTATCAAGATCAACCACAGAGGTGGTCTTCTTAGCTGCTGCCTTCTTCTTGTCTCCAGTCCTTGGCTTCTTTGAGGTCGCAATTGTTGCCTCAGAGACCTCATCTGCCGGTCTCTTCTGGTTACTCTTTTTGGCCTCTTTCTTCAAATTCTTCAGCTTGCAAGTATACTCATAGTGTCTGAGTAGATCACTGTTTGAGACATCTTCTTTCCTTCTCAGCTGCAGGCCAAGCTTCTCCAGAATGCAGCAGATTTTCAGACCAAAGCTCATAGAAACCTTAGGCTCAACAAGGTTTCCTTCAACATCAGGCTCAAAGCCTTGAAGTTTGTCAACAAACTTCATGTAGATGTTTTCACCAGTTGAAGGGCTCATCTGTTTCTCCAGTGTGCTGAGAAAAACCATCATTCCCCATCTCTCAAGGCTGATCTGGTAAGCTCCACCTTAATTGGAATCAAAGCACCTATGCAGTATAAGTGCTATCATGTCTCATGGTTCAACAAGGTGTCTTCTCCTGACAATCGAGTTGTTGAACTTATGTGGAGTGTCAGCAACTTCTGGATTGCTGAAGTTGGAGTAAAACTCCTTTATCCCTTCAAGTGAAGTGTCCACTTGGTATTCATCACCTTGGGTGGGTAACCCAAAGTGGTTGCTGAATGTCTCAACATCAAGGTTTATCTCCAAACCTTGGACCTTTGTCTTGATGCACACTTCTTCAGTGCCATCAACAGTTGTGGTAGTGAAGGTGGAATTGTTGTAGAATTCCAAAACATCCTCATTGGATGTACCACTGGGTCTTGAAGAGCAAACCTCCTTGATTTTTACCTTCTCAAGTAAATCAAAGTTCGCATGACATCTACTGGGTTCTTTGCAGCTCCCAGCATATAATCGTCGATAAGGACTCCTCCCAAAGGATCTTCGATTCAGGATTCCACATGGAGAAATTGAAATTACCAACAAGTCTCTTGTTGGTCACAACTAGAACTGGAGTTTACTTTTCAGCAGTTCTAGATGCGGAGGCTTGTCATTTCTGGGATCTCGCTCTCTTGGATGCCATCTCTTTATATAGTTGTAAGAGTAGAGCGTTTGAAAGGGATTAGTGTCGAATTCCTTCAAGTAATTCTTTGTAGAAAAACTTAGCAGAAAAATCAGACGATTTGCAGAGAAGATTTGCAGAGAAAAAGTTGTGTTTTTGTTACTTTTGTGCTTGTGAAAATGTGAGTTTAGGCTAAAGTGATTTCCTTTGCCAAAAACTTCTTTACATAGCAATGCAAATACATAGATACAAATGGATTTTGTATACACATACTTCGCAGTCTGCACTTAGGCGTGGTTGAAAAAGTAGTTTTGCAATTAATGCGAGTGGGCCAGTTGGGACTCATCTGATTTGTTGAATTGCTAACGCCATATGTTTCAATGGTTGAGATTGCTTTCTCAGCATTGATCACAATCAACACATGTAAATGTGCCAAATTAATGTTATTTGGCTAATATCTATCTGAGTCTTTTTCGATTCTCAGTAACCTGTAACTATGTGACAAACTGATATCTGAGCTTATTAATTAAACGTTCAGTCTGCTTGAAAATTTGCATAAAAATGGAAATTTACAAAACACAAGAGATAGTTGACTTCTGACATATTGTACTAGTTGTCGACTTTTCTCCTTTTGTGTTCCCCGTTACTCAGTGGCCTTCTATATCTGAATACCCATTTCAGATAGGTTTTGAACTCTTTTCACACTTAGCCCTGATATCTGAGTGCATGTCTCAGATATCTCTTTCTCTTTTAAAGTACCTTTCTTTTCAGAAAGCCTTTTTCTTCTCTATTGGCTTACTAAGTCCCCGTCTCAGTGACCAATTTAGCACATTGGCAATTCCATTAACCCAATACTATGTCTTAAAGTTAGGAATCTACTCTCTTGCAGAGGATTTGTGAAGATATCTGCAAGTTGGTCTTCAGTACCAATCTTAAGTATCTCAATATTGCCTTTTTCAACATGATCTCTAATGAAGTGGTGTCTAACATCAATGTGCTTTGTTCTTGCATGGAACTTAGGATTCTGAGTTATGGCAATAGAACTTGTGTTGTCATAGAAAATCGAAGTTTTCTCTTCATTGATCTCATAGTCTTTGAGTTGTTGTTGTATCCACAAGATTTGTGAAGCACAACACCCAGCAGCAATATACTATGCTTCTGTGGTTAAAGTAGCAATTGCTGAAGCATGATATTAATCTGGTACCAATGAATTGACAGGTTCCTGAGGTACTTTTTCTATCAAGCCTTGATCCAGCATAGTCAGCATCTGAATAGCCAACTAAACTCAAGCCACTTTTTTTGGATACCACAATCCAACTTCTACCGTACCTTTAACATACCTTAGAATTTTTCATATATAGCAGTATTATAGTGTGATTGCATTGGATTTGTCTAAAATCTTGCACATACACCAATTGCATATTGAATATTTGGTCTGCTTGCTATGAGGTATAGTAGAGACCCAATTAGTTTCCTATACTTGTGTTCTTCAACACTCTTATTAGATTCAGTATATGTCATCTTGGTTCCAATGCTCATAGGTATCTTAGCATTCTTTTCAGAAGGCTTTAGATTAAACATATTGAGCATGTCCTTTGCATACTTTGTTTGACTAATGAATATTCCATCATTAAATTGCTTGACTTGCAACCCTAGGAAGTACTTCAATTCTCCCATCATACTCATCTCAAATTTACTTTTCACGAGCTCAACAAAGTCTTCACAAAGTTGCTTGTCCTTAGATCCAAAGATTATGTCATCAACATAAACTTGTACTAAGAGTAGTTTCCCATCATGGTTCAATGTAAAGAGAGTTTTGTCAACTTCTCCTTTCTTGAATCCACTTTCTAGCAAGTACTTGGCCAATGTGTCATACCATGCTCTTGGAGCTTGTTTAAGTCCATATAGAACTTTCTGAAGCTTATAGACCATCTTGTTTTATGAGGAAACTTCAAAACCATGTGGTTGCTCAACATAGACTTCCTCAGCAAGCTCACCATTTAGGAATGCACTTTTGACATCCATTTGGTAAACTTTAAAGTCATTATAAGCTGTAAAGTCTAGAAATAGTCTGATTGCATCCAATCTTGCAACTGGAGCATATGACTCATCAAAATTCCTTCAGTCTGGGTGAATCTCTTGGTAACCAACCTTGCTTTGTTTCTGGTTATTTCACCAGATTCATTCATCTTGTTTCTGAAAACCCACTTAGTTCATATGGCAGATATTCCATCAATATGCGGAACTAGTTTCCAGACTTTGTTTATCTCAAATTGATCCAACTCTTCTTGCATTGCTGAGATCCAATCTTGGTCTCTTAATGCTTCTTCACTGGTCTTTGGTTCAATGTCGAGATGAAATACCCATAGAGAGAATTTGCATTTTCAGCAATTGCTCTCCTAGTTTTTACCCCTTAGTCTAAAGGACCTATCACATCCTTTGCAGGATGATCTCTTATCCATTTCATAATGATAGAACTAGTAGGATCATTATCATTTTGATTCATTTCTATATCATTATGATCATGATAAGATACTTGTCCAGTATCTATGATATTTGGCACTTGCAATGTGCTTGGGATATCTAACACTTGTTCAGTGTCTGGGTATCTGAGACATGATTCACATCATCTATCTGCTCAGTTTCCTCTTCATTATGAAGATTCTCAGTGTCTTGATCCATTTCTCATAGGAAACTCTTCATCATGTCTTAGAGTCATCTGGTTGTTACTTGGCAAAGATTGCTTTTCTTAGTCAGACTCATCATCTGAGTGAATGACAAAATTATTTCCTTGCTGAGATTCTTGTTGAGAATCCTTGATCATAGGTTCTTTGAACCTATCTGAGAGTTCTTCATTCAAGGGTACTTTCTTGTTTCCTTCATAGAATACTACATGAACAAATTCTTCAACCTTTTGTGTCCTTTGTTGTAGATTCTGTAGGCTTTGCTATTCATTGAATAACCAAGAAATACACCTTCATCTACCTTTAATGAAATGTTCTAAGATATTTGTTAGGAATATCTATTTAGATTTTGATCAGTAAACCCTAATGACTTATCTTAGTTCAGAAAGGTAAATAGTACTCTTAGTTCACTTGAACATTGTAAAAGAGGAAGTATACTGAGTATGTTAGTCTAGCAAATCTTGTATAGGATGCTAGGTCTCAGATTGTAATTTTTATATCTTTGAAGAAGACCAAGAAGCAAGAATCCAGCAGGAAGGAGCTCATTTTTTAAGATAAAGAGACTGCACAAGATTGCTGAAGACTAAGGAGAAATGTCTTCTCAGATACCTTGGCTCAGATACCTTGAAGAAAATAAGTATCTTTGGAAGACAAGTATTTCAATAGGTTTCTAATACCCAATGCTTACTAAGTAAGGAAGTGCAAAGCCTCAGATAGCTCGCATAGTTCCGTTGAGACTACAGGACAAAAGATAGTACAGTGCATTTATTATGCAGACAAAGATGTCTGAACAAAAGAGGAAATCTATGAAAAGAGACAAAGCTCACTGCAGTACTATCTTCAGATATCAATAGTTTGAATTTCAATATGTCTAACGGATACTATTCAAACGGCATGATTTTCAACTATAAATATCACCACTTAGAATGCTTGAAAGACACACTTACACACCAAGAACTACACTGATTTAGTGTTTACATTCAAGCATACAAACCTTCGACCTACTTACTCTCACTAGCTTACTGTTGCGACAAAAGCTCTTGAATTCTAAGTAGCACGAAAGTTATAAGTGTCCTGATCCTTAACAAGAATTGTTTACTGTGAAAAAGTTGAATCCAAGGATAAAGTTGCGACTGATATGTGAGATTCATTCTCTTGAACAACAACAAGACTTGGGTCAGTAAAGAACAACTTCACATACGCTAAAAAGACTATTAAGGAATGTTGATTCTAATGAGCTCTCTGAACATAACTGAAAATTTATAAGAGCTAGCTCACCTGACAAACTACCATAACCAACACCAACAGGCGTGTTTAGGGAAATGATTTAGTTGAGAAAACTAAAGTCCTCACCTAACTGAGCGCATTACTTGGCTTTAGAAGCTGGAAATAGCTCACATGTTACTGAGTAGAGGAAGTACTTGGTTGAGAAAGTCGGGAATAATGCTCTGTTCTCTTCAACTGCAATTTTCTGAACTGAACTGAATTGTAGTATAAAATATAAATAAGCAGAACTGAACTGAATGAGTTTTAAGTTGAAGAGAACAGAACCTAACTCGGAGAACACTTGGTTCGGTACTTAGTTTTAAAGGGATGAAGCGATAACAAGCAAGCAAGGGTAAAAAGTGAAGAGCAACTCAAGTTGAGGGGTTATACAGTCAAAAGAAAGTACATACTATCAATCAGTCGTCTCGACTCTCGATCAAAGAAAAAACACACTACTCTGCTTACTCTTTTCGTTTCTTCTCTGAAGAAATTACAAACCTCTCATCAGAAGAAGAAGAAGAAACAACTCCACTCAACGATGCATTCGAATCACTTGCTACTCGAAGAGCCTATCAGGATGGCATCAATTCTCGAGCCATCCAAATCGGTAAAGCATCCAAAATTTGACTTCATTTTCATTATCATTCGATCAATAATTTCAATTTCGTCCCTGCAGAGTTTCTTCCCTGCCATGGCAAAGATCGTTGGGACTTTAGGCGAGCGATCTCGATCAGTCGAGGATATTTCTGATGGTATTAAAGCTGGAATGTCTGGTACGCAATCCAACTAGTGTTATTGTTTTTGCTGGATTTTGATTTGAAATATAAATCAATTATATTGGGATTTGTTGATTTGATTTTGTCTTTTGTTAAACATATATAGTTGCTAGATTTGATTTTTCGTTGGGTGATGCTGAGTATCATCAACAGACTTTAGAGAATTTGAAGACTGCTATTAAGAGCACCAAGAAGCTCTGCGCTGTATGTACATTCAACTTTTCTAGCTCTTTTTTTTTGCTGTATAATTCGAACGGATGTCAAATTTGGTTTGTCTCTAATTTGTTTCTAAACTTTCATTTTTAACTAAACAAACGTATTTTGATGATGGAAAGTGTATACTCCCTCCGTGCCGAGTTCAACTTCCCGCGGGCCCGGCACAAGTTTTAAGAGAAGAGTGAGTAAAGTAGGAGAGATTGTGATAAATTAGGAGAGAGAGTTAATAAAGTAGTAGAATAGTGAATAAAGTAAAAGAGAAATTTTCCATTTAAGGGGTTGAGAAATTGAAATCGAGACGTCGCAAAATGGAATGCGGAAAGTTGAAATCGGGACGGATGGAGTACATGTTTGCACTTGTGAGCCAATTTCTTTTGTCAATGGAGCAAGTAGTTCACAAGAGTGCTGTTTCCTTACTGTATTCTTTTCTGCTTTCATTTTGGTTTCAGGTTATGCTAGATACTGTCGGCCCTGAGCTGCAGGTTGTTAACAAGAAAGAGACAGCTATTACACTTAAGGCAGACGACAATGTTATTCTGACACCTGATCAAGGTCAAGAAGCTACAAATGATGTTCTGCCAATCAACTTTGCTGGGCTGGCCAAGGTTCTTTCTGTTGCTCTCATATCGCTTAAAGAAACAGAGCTCTGTCTGTTTTGTCTTCTGACAAACAAGTTAGTTGATGGCAATGCCTGGTTTGTAAATCTTGTGTTTGTCTTTTCGGGAAAATTTCGTCTGGTACCCCTTAAATTGGTGTCAATAACAGATTCACCCCTTCTATTCAAACAATAACACTTACATCCAAAAAATTGAACTGAGTAAATTCCGATATTACAAATAGGTCCAAAAGTCAAACTTGATGATGACATGGATCTACTTTTTGCTGATGTGTCGGTTGAAGTTCATGATAATAACGAAAATGCCATTGATTTATTTAATTTTTGAGTTTCTTTTATTTTGATTCTCTATTTTCTTTTCATTTTGCTTTTCTTTTTTTTTTTCACTTTTATTTTGCCCCAACTGACATTGGACGTGTCTGTAATTAAGAGACACAAATAAATGGACATTGATGTAATTGGTGAATTCGAATCAATTGAGTTGATGTATTTGGGGTCAAATTGAATAAACACAAACTATTTGGACCCAACTAGTTATTATCCAAAAAAAATAAAAAGTTCAATTTAGTCCCTATAACTTTTTCAATTTTGCAATTAGGTTTTTAAAATTCTCAATTGCGAGGGTTACGAGTTTTCAAAACTTCAAATTGAGTCCCTGAAACCATGAAACGATCCAAATGACAATCAACATCTTCGAACTTCATATCCACCGGTGTAGCTCCGATTTGGAGCTTTGAAAGCTCGAAATCGGAGCTGTTTAGAGCTCCATTTCGGAGCTGTTCACAACACCATGGAGCGGAGCTGTTTAGGGCTCCATTTCGGAGCTGTAAATAGCTCTGAAATGGAGCTCTAAACAGCTCCATTTCGGAGCTATTCACAGCTCCGGTGTTGGAGCTGCAACAGCTCCGATTTCGGAGCTGTAAATCACAGACCCCACCGGAGTTGAACAATTCCGGTGGGGGGCTGTGATTAGTTCCGGTGGAGCTAATAAGAAGAAAAGTGGAAGAAGGGAAGAAAAGAGGAGGAAGGAAAGGGAAGAGAATAGGAAGAAGATGGGTTTGTGTTTGTTTTTATTTTGTCTTTTCTTTAATTGATAAGTTAATTAAATTTTCTTTTTGCTTTTCTTTTACATATCATCAAATAATATCCAACATGGCAGGAGAGAGAAAAGGAATGAAGGTTTTGGTCAACTGTAGGGGGCTATCTGTTATTGTTCGAATAGAAGGGACTAATCTGTTTAGGGGGTCATTTTAAGGGGTACCATATGTAATTTTCTCTTGTCTTTATTAGTGTGTTACTGTTTGGAGCTGTGTATTGTCATTGAAGCTATAGTCGGATTTATGTCTCTTCGAGTGATAGTATACCTTGCCATTTTTAGTTTTTTACCACATGATTTGGTCATGGGTGATTACACATTTAGCAAATAAAAGAGAGTACTCTGCTCCTTGTTCTTTGGTGGGAGGTACTCTAGGGAGCCCAAATTATTCTACAATAGTCCACACATTGCTAAATTTTTTCCATGTACACTGTTTAATTGAATTTATTGTATTTGCAGGCTGTTAAGAAGGGAGACACCATTTTCATTGGTCAATATCTTTTTACAGGAAGTGAAACCACTTCCGTTTGGTTGGAGGTACGGGACAGATTGCGTGATTCAAGAGATATAGTGTTATAATAATTTTCATTTACGTGTTCTTCCATTGCTTTGGCTTGGTAGATTACTGTGTTTGATCCAGTGGCCACTTGAAAATCGTGATTTGGTTCACTGTCATTTTGTTACATTGCTGATTTCTCTTGTTTGCAGCTGTCTTTTCAATTACTAATTTGCTTAAAATTCCAGATTTCTAGTTTTTCGATGCTTTGGATAAAATGTCAAGTATTCATTGTAGGATGTCTATATATTAAAATGAGTGTTTTGGCTGCAGGTGGATGAAGTTCAAGGTGATAATGTTGTTTGTGTCATAAAAAACTCAGCAACCTTGGCTGGATCACTGTTTACACTGCATGCTTCTCAAATCCGTATCGAACTACCTACACTGTCTGAAAAGGACAAGGAGGTATGGATTACTCTTATGTTTTCGTTGTGAGGGAAAAATTGTTGGTCTTTACCAGACAATAATAATCTATGTGCCCTGTGCGAAGATAATAATGTTTCTGCCCTTAATATAATGTGCTTCATATTTCTAGTCAATAGTAAAATTGTACAATCTAAAAAGTGGGTACTAACTCAACATGATATTTGTTAAAAGAATCTTTATTTGTCTCTTAACATGAAATTACATAAATGTTCATTCTTTGTGTGATCGGGTTACAATATTATCATTGCTTGGTTTATGCACATCGTCCGTTTTTATAACCAACTGGTAATTGTCCATACTGAACTAGTACTCTTGTTAAAACTTAAGAGCAGTTTATAAGCATATGTGGTAGTAATTATTTGTCTCTTCCTCTGCATACTTGTATGTGTGTTTCAGTAACACCTAGCAATTTCTTTCTCCTTGCTTCAAAATTCGCATGTTCAATGTATATTTTAAACTGATGATTCTAGTTGTGCTGCAGGTTATCGGCTCATGGGGTGTTAAAAATAAAATTGATTTCTTGTCATTGTCTTATACACGTCATGCGGATGACGTCCGTGAGGTAATTGACCAACAGGAAGATACGTATTCTAAAACATTTTATTAGAACATGTTTAATCTATGATATCTGATACCTTGATGATATTTTCAAAACACAGGCCCGTGAGTATCTATCGAAGCTTGGTGATCTAAGTCAGACTCAGATATTTGCTAAAATCGAAAATGTGGAGGTGTGAATCCTATATTTAACTCTTAGTTTTTTATTGGTGAATATTATGCTTTTTATATATCTGTCTCTGTGTGTGTGAAACTTCACAAGTTGCAATCGTTCACTTTCTTGCCTTCCCATTTGTGCAGGGGTTAACCCATTTTGATGAGATCCTGCAAGAGGCTGATGGCATTATCCTTTCTCGTGGAAATCTTGGCATTGATCTCCCCCCTGAGAAGGTTTGTTATGGATGTTGATGATGCTTGCTCATGTTTAAATTATAAACAAGACCTTCACGACTGCACTGGTTTTTGCTCCCCATTTCATTTTATTCCATTTAGATGACAAGGTGGTTTAGGGTGATATTCTACGTATATACAGCGTATATGGTCTACTTATCTTGAAAATTGTCGTTTTTGTTTTCTTGTTTTGTTAGTATTGGGACATATCTTCCCTTAACATTTGCATGATATGTTAACTATAGATTTTGTTGCCTAATTATAATTATACCATTTATGCTGTCTGATTAACACTTCCCATATTTTGCAATAGCATTTAAATTTATCTATTGAAATCACTGGCCAATGCATCAAAGTTGATTCTGGCCTTTGTCTATGTTAAATTGAAAAAATGATAAGAGTGATGAAGCCCATACGCTGAAATTAATAGTTCGTTATATATTTATTATTGTGGTCTGTTCCATTCCATCCATGGATCTCTCTGCTGCTTCAACCGTTCTATTTGTTTGAGTAACACCTGTACGAGACCAACTATTATGGAGAGACCAAAAGACCACATTAAAGCACACCACACAAACATATGTGATTTTTTATAAACAAAAACAGGGCAGGAAAAGAAAAAACAATCTCATTGGTGAAAACAAGACCGGCTTTAAAATCTGGTTTCAGGCGAACTGTATATATTCAATGTTTAAATATGTGATGTTTTACCTGAAAATCTATTTTCATGGCAAATTACGAATGTTTATATAACTAATAACCAACGATGCAAAAATAACACCCATTGGCAAGACATCGAGTTTTTATTATTAAAAATAGAAGTTATTATACTCCCTCGTCCCGAACTTAATTTCCCACTTTCCGTTTTGGTCCGTCCCAAACTTAACTTATGCTTCCTAATTTGGAAAGTTTCATACCCCACTTTCCATTATGATAATACTATCTCTCCTACTTTATAGTTTATACATCCCTCTCATACTTTATTCACACTCTCCCATGCTTTATTCCCTCTCTTTCCTACTTTATTCCCATATCTCCTACTTTATTTACTCTTCTCTTAAAGCATGGGACACACGGGAAGTTGAATCCGGGACGGAGGGAGTATAAAACATGAGAAAAAAAGTCCTCCATTTGGTACCTTATGCTTTCCACTATGCCCATTTTGTACCGCAAGTTTTTCACTTTTGGTACCATAATTTAAGGAAAATTCTGATTTTGGTGCTCCGTTGAAATTGCGGGCTAGGCGGACTTAAATTAGGTCAAATCCGTCCCCAATCCAAAGGAACTAGCGTATTAGGCATGATTTGTCATCAATTTTAAAATTTTAATGTCAATTTATAAACTCTTGAAATACGAGTTCTCTTTTTCCTCAAATTGATTAAACCTTTGACTTAAAAACTAACACAATGAATGTGAAGACCATGGTACTGAATATATTTGGATAAACATCGTCGATGGAAATGGATTTTTGGTCGAAGTTTTTATCAGTTTTGGGAAGAATAAAACCCGTTATTCGTGTGTTTATGGCTTTGTTTTGGTTTTGTTGCTTCAAATTTTTTACGGGTGAATCAATTCTAATTTGCCATTTTGTCGAGTTGAGGTAAAATTTGGCCTAATTAAGTTTTCCTAACTGGAAATTTCATCAGAGTACAAAAATTAGAATTTTCGTTAACCAAATTGAAGGATTTTTCCCATAAAACATCAATGCTCTTATGGTTTTCTTCAAGAAAAAACATTGGATAGGTGTCTGTTCATAAATTATTGATATATGTAATTGGTATTTTACGAAACATTGTTGATGGCTGATGCTATTTAAATATAAGATTTTTTTCTCTTTATTTTTCTGACATACCCTTTATTGTTGGTTTTGCTCTTTTTAGCCTCTCCTAATAGGCCGTATTTCCCAAGTGTGGCAATACAAAATGATTTCAGGAAGCCTTAAAAACTATGAATTTTTTTTTTCTAACAATGAATCACTTCCTAGTCAGCAGTTATGTATTGGGAACTTTGGGGTCTCAGCAGCCTTCTTTTTTGGTTATTATTTAACTGAATTCTGCACAAAGAAACGGCATCCAAGCCACCTTCACATGTGTGGCATGACATGTTTGAGTGAGAACACATCCATAAGTTTTCCTGTACTCTCTGTTCTGTCATCCGTTCTGTGTTTAGCACTGCTTGTCTCAATTATTATTACAATTTACAACCCACATTTTCATCTGCAGGTGTTTTTGTTTCAAAAATCTGCTATATACAAATGTAACATGGCTGGAAAGCCAGCAGTGGTTACCCGTGTTGTTGATAGCATGACCGACAACCTCCGGCCGACTCGTGCAGAGGCCACAGATGTTGCTAATGCCGTTTTAGATGGTCAGTTGCCGTCCTAACTTCCAACCTGACGGAGTTAAATATTTAAGTAGATTTTCTATCTTAACAAGCGTGTAAGGTAATTCTTCAGTCAATGCATATGTTGCTTGAAGGTGATTCTCGATGACTTTATTTCAGGTTGTGATGCTATCCTTCTTGGAGCTGAGACCTTACGAGGATTATATCCTGTTGAAACTATTTCTACGGTTGGGAAAATATGTGCTGAGGTATATGGATACACAAGTTTGTTGTTAGTAAAAGTAGGGATAAAGTCGTTACAGAAACCATTTTTCACTTGAAATTTGAGCAAATGGATCCCTGGGACCCAAGATCATGTTCTAGTTTTGTTTTCACTGCATTGATTTTTGGTTGGGTTGTGGTAACCATATTCTAATGTTAATGGTGATCTTAGGATCCTAAACAAAAATACTAGTGAGCTTCTCTGCTTAAAAAAAAGAAAAGAAAGCCCTACTGTTTAATAACAAACGGAAAAAGTATGCATGAGCTAATTTTGGCTACGTCCAATATCTTTGTTTCTATCCACTTGTGTAGGCAGAAAAGGTCTCTAATCAAGACCAATACTTCAAGCGGACCGTCAAATTCGTCGGTGAACCCATGTCACATTTGGAATCTATTGCTTCATCAGCGGTATGTTGCAAGGGAATAATTGGTTTCAGGACTTATCTTGAATAGGAAGAGAGTATACAAATGAATGTGATTAAGCAAAAATTTTAGATTTAAATTTCTTTTGGAATTTCAATTTTAGGTCCGAGCTGCTCTTAAAGTGAAGGCATCTGTCATCATATGTTTTACCTCGTCTGGAAGGGCTGCAAGGTAACTACGTGCTCTTAAATTAAAGTCATGCCTAGTTGGATTATCTCAATTAGTATCCTTTGTTGAATCCCATAATAGTTAACCTGCTAAATGCAGATTGATAGCGAAGTATAGGCCTACAATGCCTGTTTTATCTGTGGTCATCCCTCGCCTTAAGACGAATCAATTAAAGTGGAGCTTTAGTGGTGCATTTGAGGTATATATATATATATATATAGTTTTCGCCATTATTCTAGATATGTAATTATTTTTGTACTGTAAAACATTTTACTGTGTTTAAACGCACGGTTGCTTTACTGATATGGTTCTGTTGCTGTGCGCATAATTAATGCAAATTCAATCCATTGATTTATTACTGTTACTTCAAGAGTAATTTATACTGCACAGTGCACACCATCAAAAAGTTTTTCATCCCATCACATTGTTTTTTGCACCTGGGTTGTAGGCTTGTTTTTTGCATGTCGATAATGGTAATACTGTTTGCTGGTTTTTAGATGACAGAATTTGCAGGACTCTTATTTATCTTGGCTCTCCTTCACTTTCATCATTGTTACATGTATTTCTTCCAATTTATTCTTAAGCTGTTAAACTGATGAGTTCCTTCTGCATGATCAGGCAAGACAATCACTTATAGTACGGGGCCTTTTCCCTTTGCTTGCTGATCCCAGGCACCCGGTAAGCACATTGCAATTGCATCTGGGTTTGTTGCCCTATTTATCTGGAAATTCAGCTGTTCAATTGTACTGTATTGTTGCATGTAAGCATCATTCTCACCATCTTTGTTTTGCAGGCCGAGTCTACAAATGCAACTAACGAATCAGTTCTGAAGGTTGCTCTTGATCATGGAAAAGCCTCAGGAATTATCAAGTCTCACGATCGAGTCGTGGTCTGCCAGAAAGTCGGCGATGCATCTGTTGTGAAGATTATCGAGCTTGAAGATTAGATGCAGCAGGCTGTGTATTTACAATGCTATATGACATGCCATGACTTTTTTTGGGAGACAACCGTAATTTTCCTTTTTGCCATGCATATAACAGGTGATTTTGATAGCTATGGTATACAACTACAAGTGATGCCGTTCCTCGTACGGATTGCTTTTGTAAGAAAAGAAATCCAAATAATCCAATGATGGCTAGTACTAAGATTTTATTCTTGTGATATCGAAAGTTTTGAAGTGGCTAACCGCTAATGTACCAGAAATTAGGCCTTCGGGCTTCATATTCCCCCTTCCTGAATAGTCGCAATTGGAACATTGGTAAGCCGCATTGTATTATTAGTATATTTGTAATAAAATAATCCCTACTTTATATACAGATTAAGGGAATCATTTGACTTGGAAGTTTTGCTGTTTCACTGTTTCCGATTTTCGTATTTGGAAATACTACTCCCTCCGTCTCGGAGAACTTCATAAATTACAGTTAGCGTGTAATTTTATGCGAAAATTTAAAATAATGATAGAATATAGAAAAAATGGGAAAATGTGTACTTTTAATGTCAAATTGTGTAATTTGAGTGTAAAGTTGAGGTTGTTTATTATTTGTTGGGTGTAGGGTACGTTCTTTTTTTAGTAATGTATGAAATTCTATGAGACGGTTAAAAATGACAAATGTATGAAGTTCTGCGGGACGGAGGGAGTAATAAAAGTTGGTTGGTAAGCTTCTAGAAGTCCCTTGCTTATTGAAAAAGGATTGGGTGTCGTGGAGACTTGACAATTTAGACGCATTTTGTTTTACTTGGTGTATATAACTCTTTCTATCCCATGTAAATTCATACCTTTTCCCTTTTTAGGTGTTCATTTTATACATTATCATAGTCGAAACTGCCCATTCATAAGAAATAATTACTCCCGTTGTCCCGAAATATATATTAGCATTGCTAGCGTAGTTCTAGTTGGAAAAGTTAAAGTAATCATAAAATATAAAAAATGTTATACTTTTAGTAACAAATTTGTGTGATTTGAGTGTGAAATTGAGATTGTTATTATTTGTTGGGTGTGAGTAGTGTTAGTTCAAGTTTAGATTTTGTTGATCAGACACATATATCTTTAGTCTCAGCAAGTGATTAATACTCTTAGTTCGTAGGATCATTTTAGTTTGGACATTGTAAAAGAGGAAAATATTTACCGATAGTTAGTGATTTGTATAAATGTTAGGTTTTTCAAGAGCTTGTAATGTTGGCGACCAAAAGGTACTGAGAATCACTGGAGGCTTAGTATAAAAGGCTTAGTATAAAAGAATAAGTTATTTAAGATACATGACACATGCTCTGTTCTCTTCATCTGAAAACTCATTAATTTCAGTTCAGTTCAGATCTGCTTAGTTGAATTTTATACTATACTTTAGTTCAGTTCAGTTTAGTTTTGTTCAGACAAAGAGAACAGAGCCAAACTTTCATAAAGCAAAATGCCTCAGAAGTAATTTGTGAGGGTTTGGATACGTAAATGTCGAGCATCTCTTGTGCTCTTTTAAACTTCACATTCAAGTATAGTAATAAATTTTTCCGTTTCAAAAAAAAAAAAAAAAAAAGCCTCAGCAGTTACTTGGTCAAGTGAAAATCTATATGATAGAGTAGGTTGACCAAACTACCTGCTGATAGTAGTTTCTCAAATGACTGAGAAATGGTCACTTAGTTTCACAAATAACCAAGTGATAAATCCGTTACAAAGGAGATTTGAATCTTTATTATGGTAATACTATAAAAGATAAAGTCTTAACCTGCCATAAATCATTCCTGCTGAAGGTAAGGACAAAAAACGAAGTATGACTGATAGAGACCTTTCAACACCAAATTTGAATTTGTATCCAACAGACTTAATCATATTGAGACTAATTTACAATATAAATAGAGACACTTAGTGACTGAGAAATATATCAAATAATGTTGGTCCCTTAGACAAACAAGGTTCAAGTGTAGGGGGTGGGGGGTGGGGGTGGTAAATGCACTTAAGAACTTTTCGTGTCTAAACAGTGATTTCTCAGCAAGCTTTTAGGTTATTGATACTTAATTCTATCAGAGAGCGGAAGACTTGTAATAAGTGCTAAAGTGTAACTTTCACATTGCAGTTAAAGCAGATAGACAAATATGTTTGATGAAACGTAAACTGCAGAAAGTAAATTACTCAAGGTTTATAGTGGTATCTGAAGGTGGCGTAATCCTTCAACTAATCCACTTCGTCCTCATTGAGGACTTGAGTTCACTATGATAAGAAACTGAGTTCCGTTACAATATCCTATCGCTAGTCAAATTCCATTTCTCTTGAAAGTTCCCAACTTTGAATCCATGAACTTTTTCCTTAACTTCCCAGGTCAAGTACTCCGGTTCCCTTTGCAAGGGTTCTTCCTTACCTTGCTCACCTAAGTACTTCCTGCACCCTCCCTACTTGATGAACACTTTTGTTTGATGTTTGCATGCAAGATTATGTTAAGGCTGTGAACACTTAGATAACTATAATGCTATCTTAAGTGATCAAGGAAACTCAACCAAAGTGCTTGAATTTCAAAGACTTGGTATATTGTTTCTAGAATTCAACAACTTGAACAAGTTCTACTTCTTCACAAGTAGCTTTGCAAAGCTTAAGTTTTGAAATGAGTTAGGGACTTAGGAACTTGAGAGCTTTTGGCCGCAACTGTAAGCTCGAGTGTGCTTGCAGGTATAGCTTGTGGTGCAAGATGTTGTGTAAGCAATTGTGCAGGTGTGTCAAGTTCAAAGTGTTCCTATTTATAGACACAATTAGTTCCGTTTGGATTATGATCCGTTAGACAAGTAATTCAAACTTGAAGCAAAGTGTTTCTAAATGTTCAGACAAATGTATAATACCATTTGTTCTTTTCTAATAAGGCTGAATCCTTTCTCTTAGTAAGTACGGATAGTGCATTATATGCACTGTACTCTTTGTCTGCTCCTTTTTCAACGGATTGATGGTTACTAAGAACTTTCCAGGAAACGTCTCGAGTATCCTTATCCTCTTCAGAAGGCCTATTTACTCAAAAAGCTATTCCCAGTATAATTAACCTACTATGTCATATAGTTTCACTTATACTTGGTGCTTAGTGAATATATATAGCATTATGAGAGTTTTTGCCTTAAACTCGGAAAGCTTATTCAACTGTGCTCAGAGTTCTTCAAATCTTGTAGCTCGCTTGCTGATAATGTCCTTGGTCTTCTTCAGAATGATAAAGTAAAATTACATTTAGAGACCTAACATCCTATACAAGTAACTACTCTATTAGTCTAAGTAAATTTACTCTTTTACAATGTCACTTCTAAAACCTATGGACTAAGAGTACTTTCTACTTGCTGAGCTAAATAGACATGCAATGCTGCTCATCAAAATCTAAAGTACATTCTAACAATTTCCCCCCTTTTGATATAGCAACACATGACTATTTCCCAACTTCCTAACTGGTTCGTTTCTGGAAAAAATCCATCACATTAATTTTCAATATGTTTATCAATCATAACTTAAAGTGAAGAAAGTAAACATCAACCAAATCACAAGAGGTGAGCTTTGATGAAAAGTTATCTTCTCATTCATATGGTCGCAACATTACATAGAATATAAAACATAAGAAAGTCAACAAAAACAAAATACAACAGAAAGTAGGCATTGATGTGCACTCAAAGATTTTGATTTTCGTTGTAGAACCTGTAATTCCTAAATACAATCAAAGATTAAATTTATATGTCGGAAGTCCTCAATTCCACAGTTTATAGTAGAAAGCTGACACGGGATGTCGTTCTCCATGGACACTTAGCATAGGAACAAGAAAATATCGTATGTAGAAAGTAAACAAAATGATTGCAGACAGATTGATTGAATCGCAGTAAACCCTAATTAATGAGATGAAATCGATGGTGGGAAGGTGTAAAGGATCCCCGACCTGCCTTTGCTATGTTACTCCCAACTTCCTAGTTAAAATCCTACGCGATTACCTCTAACGACAGCAGGTCATAATACTATGGTGCAGAAGGCGCAGTCGACACGAATACCCCTACTCAGTTCAATGAAACTACTGTGTCACTCAGCAGAACATCACACCACGAAAGATGTATAGAGTTGTATAACCACGATTTACGTCTAATAACTATTCCATTAATATATCACGGTATATAAAGAAGTAGCAAAAGTAGAGTTACGGCGGTTCGCCTTTACAAGAGAAAGTTAGCTACTCATAGTAATACTTGACTGAAATCGAAAACAAGGAAGTAAAGAAAGAAGAAGAAGCTTAGTCTATGATGTCTTCGTGCTGCTGCTTCTAGGGTTTTCTCCTCCTGGGTGCCTGATGGCCAGTGGTTTTAGGGTTTCACTTCCCCGAGGACTGGTTCTCTCTCACGAGAGCTGCTTTATGAGCGGTATAGAATTATGAGACCCCTGAGGTCTTATTTATACTTGAAATTTTGTGCTCTGGCCGCCATTCTTCAATAAGGAAGGTTTAGAAAGGCGGGCCCTAGCCTGACAGGCTAGGAAAAAGGCCCAGAACCAAATAGAAGCTCCACTGCAGTCGACAGTGGGCCTCAGAGAGGCTTCTGCGGTCCATAGTCGGCCGCCATCTTCGATTCCTGCTGATTCAGATCTATTTTCTTTGTTCTTCGATTTCGGGCTTCGTAACTTCGTTTACTCGAAAAGTGGTCTGCTACAAAGTTGTAGCATCTTCAATTATCTTCACATTGGTTGGTCGCATGACCTGTTTTGACTCCTCGAACTTTGTGCAACGACCAATCCAGCATATTTTCTTAACTTTCTCGATTTCGCTCAATTATGTCGTTTTGGCGCTAAATCGTGCAATTCCTCAAAAATGCGATCATGACGTACAAAATACATAGGAAGTTGGTAATTGACCATAATATGATACAAATATTGAATCTAAGGAAAAAAATGAGGGTCTAAAGGCATGCAATATCACACATTTCATTGTCACATCACAATGCCAAACCAGTTTCTTGCTCATCCTTGAGCAAGGCAAAAACGATAATTAAGAAGTGACTATGAAATGAGTAACAAGCACAAACCACCACATAGACAAGTAGCCAGTTTCTAGGGTTTCAAACTCTACTGACTCGCTTAGTTTCAACTCCAACCTCTATGACTCCACAACAAGCAAGTAACAAGTAATCATCACTCACTACAGCCAGCGGTTATAAGTGTAACCCAATGTCCTTCTAAGTGTACTTTAAAATCATTACCTCGTGGTAACGTTATGCAATCCTGCTCCAGAAAGTCAAGGCATAAATCAAAGTAGTACTCAGGTTGACTTGGTAAGTAAAGTAGGTAGGATAATATAGATGAGTGTTTGGCTAAGCATCATTAAAAGATGAGCAAGGCAGAACAAAGGGTATTTCAGGGGGACTTATCCTTCCGGATACCGAGTTTCTTCCTTCAACTTCGTCTTCTCTCAATGACAAATCTTCAACTCCTCCATCATCATAACTACTTCAACGGTTACTTCACACATAGACTACCACTACAAAAAATCTGGTCTGTAGCGACGGATAGATCCGTCGCTACGGACCATCTATCCGTCGCCCCAGCTCTGGCGACAGATCGGGCGACGGATAGAAATTCCGTCACCCCATTGGAGCTGTGGCGACGGATAATAATCCGTCGTCCAATTCGCGACGGATTATCATTTTTGACCTTTTTTTTTTTAAATTGATAATGGGGCGACGGATAGACTATCCGTCGCCCCATTTCTATTTTTTTTTTAAAAAAATAAAATCCGTATTCGAATTTTTATATTCGTATACGGATTAATTAAATATCAATTTGTATTCAGATCTCGAGATATTGATTTGTATTCAGATACGGATTAATTTGTATTAATTTTTATATTAAGTATCAATTTGTATTAAATGCAGTGCGGTGGTGGGAGGAGAAAGGTGGTGCGGTGGTGGCGTGGTGGTGTGGGTGGTGGTGCGGTGGTGGTGGGAGGAGGAAAGGTGGTGGTGGTGGCAGGGTGGTGGTGGTGGTGGAGGAGATGGTGGTGGTGGCAGGGTGGTGTTGCGGTGGTGGTGGGAGGAGAGAGGTGGTGGTGGTGGAGATGGTGGTGGTGCGGTGGTGGTGGGAGGAGAGAGGTGGTGGTGGTGGTGGTGGTGGTGGAGGAGGAGGAGAGGAGAAATGGAGGAGAGGTGGTGGAAGGAAAGGAGGTGGTGGAGGAGATGGTGGTGGAGGAGATGGTGGTGGTGGAGGATGGTGGTGGATGGTGGTGGTGGAGGAGATGGTGGTGGAAGGAAAGGAGGTGGTGGGAGGAGAAAGGTGGTGGTGGGAGGAGGAGGAGAGGAGAAATGGAGGAGAAGTGGTGGAGGAAAGGAGGTGGTGGAGGAGATATATTTTTTTTTTTTAGGCTTTTAGCGACGGATAGATCTAGATCTATCCGTCGCTAACGTTTTTTATTTTTTTTTATTTTCCGGCTATATAGCGACGGATAGATCTACTATCCGTTGCTAAAATTTTTTTTTTTTTTTTAAATTTTGGTCAACGCTCTGTAGCGACGGATAAAATTATCCGTCTCTCTGTAGCGACGGATAAGTTTTATCCATCGCCAAACGGGGCGACGGATAGAATCTGTCGCCCCAATTAGCGATCCGTCGCTACAGGGGCGACGGATAAAATCCGTCGCCCCTTTCCGTCCCGTTACAACAGAATTCTTGTAGTGTACTTGCTCCTTTATTTTTTCTTTTTTCTTTTTTCTTTTTCTTTTTTCTTTTGACATACTATTTTTTGCAGTCATTTTACTGACTCGTATGCTTTTGGTTGGCCATCATTGGGCTCTTTTAGTCTCTACATTTTTTTGGCAGTGTCTGTTTTACCGAATTCCGCACTTTTGTGTGTGCTGGTTTGGTATACATGCCATCAACCCTCACGGAAATGTAGCTTTTTAGGTCCACGCCGGTATGTGGGTAGTATCTGTAACATGCCCAACACGAAAACGGTGATCACAAGGACCACAGATCCACTCTGAAACTTTTATACCTTTGCTTTTGTCGGTACTTTCTTTTCTATTTTTTCTGGAGCAAGAGCTAGTGATTTTTAGCACCGGTAATACAAAAGTAGGGCCAACAAGGTTACCTTTCGATGATGTTCATATCTTCCACTTCTCCCCCAAACCAATTTCTCGAACTAGGGTTAGGCTTTTCTTCTCTACTTTCCCCAAACCAATTCTCAATCATGATCAAAATATGATTCTCCTCCATTCTTTGGAACTCGTTGCTTCATTTCTTCGTTCAATCTCGGTGGTGGGTTGCTGACACCGCTTAAGTAAGGCATGTATAGGATATATATGGTGGAGTTTCATAAAGGCTCAGAAAAGCTTTCAGAGGGGTTAGTGAAAGGTATAGATAAGGTTCAGAAGGGTGAGTACTACAAATCACATTCATGCTGCTGACAAATAAGGACTTAAAGGTTGCAGTGTTCACACGGTTGCACACAGGACTTAATTGGAGTAGCAAGTAAACTCACTCATCAAAGTAGCATGGGTCGGGTTTGGTCAGAATATATATTCAATAAGCAGCGAAGCATGAAAACAAATCCACAACCCCTCATCTTAGTCATAATTTATACTTAGTACTCTTCCATAGATCAACCTTCTTTTCAAAAAGGCAAGTAACCCTAGACGCAACAGATAAAAGTAAATCTAGTTCTTAGACGTATTTAACTATAACTTAACTAAGTGCGAATATTTAAAAGCTACTACAGACCACGCAAGTTAGCAGGCAGTAGTCTAATCAAATTCTTCCCCCAAACCTAGCAGAGAGCGGATAGGAAACTAGGAAAGTAAAGAAGAAAAAGGAAAGATACTCCCCTCTCGGTGCTGTTCTTCCATGCTTGTTCATTTAATTCCTCCTCCGCATATCATCTTGGTCTCCCAGTTGGTCATCGCTCACGAGCTCCACAAAGAGTTTATGCATCTTGCGATGGGTATCCTCCTTCGTTCTTCCATGGTACCTGGGCTCAAAATTGTGTGAAATAGCATGTTTGAGTGAACTCTGAACTATAGCTTACATCCAAATCTCATGGGGTTCTCCTCCCCCAAACCTGATGTTTGGTACAACATGTATGCAAATTCCAGCTTGTGATAAGTCAATAGCTACTTCAAATCAATGCATGAACTAGGCATGTAGCACAAATTCTCATATTGTGTCAAGCATCAAAGTGAAGAGTATATTGCAATGAAAATTCCATCCAATGAGCATATGACGATGCAAACATGTTTCCTAAGCATAATTCTTCAAGTAAAGATCATGTGAGCATGTAATCGAAGGAGAAAAGGGTCGACAAGGGGATTTGTTCTATTGAGACATTGAACACATGGTGAGCAAGAACAAAAACCCTTAAATTCTCAATCAATTTGTCAAATCTCAATCCAGGCAAGTGTTAATAAGGTGAATACTAGAAGTAAACATGTATCCACATATATCCCATACATAATCAATTCAATCAATTGAAGCATATAGTTGCATAGCACTCAAGAAGCAAGAAGAAAGTGCAAGCAAAAAGTGAAGGATAGAAACTTGAATTTGAAGATGTTATAAAGATAATATTGAGTAGAGATCACTTACTTGGTGTTGTCGATAGATGGGCAAGCTAGGAATGCAATAGGTACGATGAAATTATAGAGCAAATGAAGAATTTTGAAGAATGAAGTGGGGAGGCAAAATCTCTTTTGGGGTTCAAAAAGGGAGAAGAAGTGAGCTGGATGCAGCTCATTGCGGTCGCCAGTCGACCGCGGTGAGGCTGCTGCCTCACTGCTTTTTCTTTCGCGAGATTTTGCGTTTTCTCGATTCTTTTTTGTTTTTTCATTTTTGAAATGCAACAAATGAACCTAAGTAAAGAATTAAGAAATTTTAAAAAGTTTTAGAAGTTTTTTTTTTTTTTTGAAAAGATTTTTGGTGCGGAAATCGAGAAAAGACGGAAAAACAAAAATGCAAGTGCAAGTGCGAAAATTAAACGTGACTTTGGGTTGCCTTCCAAGAAGCGCTTGTTTTAGGTCTTATAGCTCAACCCCTGTTCAGAGATGACCATTAGGATGGGTGCATGTGATCTATGTTAGGTTCGTCCACCCATCTCCATCTTCCAGCAGCGTTCTTCTTCGCATCCTTGTTGGCGGGTTTCAATTGATGTTAGGTCCATCAACCCATTCCCAGGTTTTTGTCAATTTTCATGTCGAACTCACGACTCAGCTCTCTCCTTCTTGGTTTCGCCCTCTTCTTCTTCCTTCGTAGCTGGAGAATGATTTGCTCGGTGAAGAAGTTATCGTCATCCTTAGTATACTCATAGATATAGTTTCTCTTATGAATGTATCTGGTCCTTCCGAGCACACTTATGTCATTCCATGGCTGATCAATAAACTCCTTAAGTCCTATTCCTTCAAGTACTATCATGGTACCAGATTCCACTTGACTGATTGGATCTCCATCGAACAACTTGTTCTCATCATTCGGGTGGCACACCCATGGCTTCCCTTCGACTTCTTCCATTGATGCGTCCCTGAGAGATCTTGCTTTCCTTGGTTCACAGTACCCCTTTGAGAATGATTCGTATTCCTGTGTTCTATATTTCTGTGCAGTGCTAGTCAGACAGTCAGAATCAAGTTTACAGTCAGGGGTAGTTATGAGAACCTTCCAATCATTGGGTCGGAAATTCATGGGGATATGTTGAGTAAGTGGATTTCCCAATGATTGATCCCTTTCCGTATAAGGCATGATATAGCAATCAGGAATAATGAATTCAATTTCTTCAATGGTAGTAGTACTAGTGATGTAAGTAACGACAGACGATATAGAACCAGTATCAATTAAAGTATAGGAAGCAGAAAGCTTACCCGTCTGTCACCTACTTCAAAGGTGTGGTGGGATATATGGTTTGATGGCCTTGTGAAGGCCACCCATCGTATCTTCAAACTCCCCACAATCCTCCTGTTTACTAGCTTCGAGTACTTGATAGTTCCCTCGAGTATCTTCTTGCTCGGTGTATGCCTCTTCTTCCATAGGCTTGGTCCATTGAGCTTCGATTCGTACGAGTGGTTTGATATCTTCTACCTCTATCTTAGTCGATTCCTCCATACTCTCCATTTATTTTCCGCATACGACTTCGACATGTTCAGTTTTCATCATCTCTTCTTCTTCCTCGACTATCACCTCGGTTGCTTCAAGTATTCTCCTCATAACTTCTCTCTTGCCGACAGAAATATCATTGCTGTCCAAATCCCATACTTGATTAGCCCACCTTTCTACTACATCCGCTTGGAGCCATTGTCCATAGTCCTTTATCTTGTTGCATAGATGATGGAATTTCTTCTTCATTTCGTGAAGTTCGATTCTCCTCATCATTGCTCTCATAGACTCTTGGCTAAGTCACTCACATATCTCAACAAGTTCGTCCGATTGAATCTCCATGATGACCCCATCGCACTCCTCGACAATCAAGTCTCTATAATCCTTTTCTATCTTCTTGTAGAAAAATAGCAATTGTGTGTACTTGGCTTCGGGTTCTTTATGCAATGCGGTCTTGAATCTCCTCCAAACTTCATAGAACGTCTCTCATTCTAGTTGCTCAAAGCTTTGAAGTTATTCACCCCTGGTGGATATTAAGGACCATGGAAATCGGATGTATTGTAAATGGAATTGGCTTGTGACCTCCTCCCATGTCTTCGAACTATCTGTCAGTAAGGTCTTCAGCCAAGTTATTGCCTTTCCTCTCAAGCAACGTAGAAAAAGCAACTTTCGAATCTTTCCACTCGGTATGTCTTGAACCATCTCGTAAAGTCTTCCATGAACCGTACTTCATCTTCCCCTTCTACTCCGTAGAATTTTGGAAAGATTCTGAGATACTCGGGTTTCACATAACATCTCAACCCTTTTTCTAGCAAGTATATTCAAGGTTCATCAGGCCTTAGCAATGGTTTCCATCCCAGCTCCTTCCTTCTTCTCGAGTTTACCGATGTCATCTTTAAAGGATTCTCAAGGTGTTTCTCCTTGCACAAAGACTAATAGAAAAACTTCCCCAGGTATAGACAAATAAAACTAGAGGAAGATAATTCTAGTTTTGATTAAACAGAAATATGAATTTACGTATTTTTGGTTTTTTGAGAAGAAAATAAACAAATACGAAAAAGGAAATATTTTTGGGTTTTTTGCTGTGGAAATCGATTCCCACGGGTTATATATATATTTTTTTGGGTTTATGCTATACGAATTGAAAGACATTGCGTAAAGTAAAGTGAAGGTAAGAATTCAACTTATCTCTGATGATTGAAACTTGCTTGAGCGATCAAGTGTCCCCGGCAGCGGCGCCAAATTTTGATGTGCATTCAGAGATTTTGATTTTCGTTGTAGAACCTGTAATCCCTAAATACAATCAAAGATTAAATTTATATGTCGAAAGTCCTCAATTCCACAGTTTATAGCCGAAAGATGATTCGGGATGTCGTTCTCCACGGACACTTAGCATAGGAACAACCAATATCGTATGTAGAAAGTAAACAGAATGATTGCAGACAGATTGATTGAATCGCAGTAAACCCTAATTAATGAGATGAAATTGATGGTGGGAAGGTGTAAAGGATCCCCGACCTCCCTCTGCTATGCTACTCCCAACTTCCTAGTTAAAATCCTACGCGATTACCTCTAATGACAGCATGGCATAATACTATGGTGCAGGAGGCGCAGTCGACACGAGTACCCCTACTCAGTTCAATGAAACTACTATGTCACTCAGCAGAACATCACACCACGAAGGATGTATAGAGTTTTATAACCACAATTTACGTCTAATAACTATTCCATTAATATATCCCGGTATATAAAGAAGTAACAAAAGCAGAGTTACGGTTGTTCGCCTTTACAAGAGAAAGTTAGCTACTCATAGTAATACTTGACAGAAATCGAAAACAAGGAAGAAAAGAAAGAAGAAGAAGCTTAGTCTCTGATGTTTTCGTGTTGCTTCTAGGGTTTCCTCCTTCTAGGTGCCTGGCGGCCAACAGTTTTGGGGTTTCACTTCCCCGAGGACTGGATCTCTCTCAGGAGAGCTGCTTTATGAGTGGTGTAGAATTATGAGACCCCTGAGGTCTTATTTATACTTGAAATTTCGTGATCTGGCCGCCATTCTTCAGTAAGGAAGGTTTAGAAAGGCGGGTTCTAGCCTGACAGGCCAGGAAAAAGGTCCAGAACCAAAAAGAAGCTCCATTGCGATCGACAGTGGACCGCAAAGAGGCTTCTGCGATCCACAGTCGGCCACCATCTTCGATTCCTGCAGATTCAAATCTGTTTTCTTCGTTCTTCGATTTCGGGCTTCGTAACTTCGTTTCCTCAAAAAGTGGTCTTCTACAAAGTTGAAGCATCTTCAATTATCTTCGCATTGGTTGGTCGCATGACATTTTCATATATTCTGGCCCGCGACCTACCACCTTCCTTGGACTTCTATGCACGAAATTTACAGGCTTTCTACTCTATATAAGCAATGCCTAGGTTACTCAAAATCATCAACCTACTTCTCTTAAAGGTGCAACAAGATTCAAGAGAAGGAAACCTCCTAGAACCTTAATATATATAACACTGGCCATCATAACCTTTGAAGAACGAAGAACGCAGACGTCATCAACAATCAAACGCTTTATATTCTTGTTATTGATGTGATGTTTACTACTCTTGCTGTGAGTAGCTTAACCTTTACGTAAAGTCTAACCGCCAAACTCTATTGTGTTACTCATTATATAGAAACTCTATTTCTATATATTTGATGAATTAGTTTTAGATATAAACCGTTCTTCTAGATTAGCATGTTATCTTGATATGTTATTGTTCATCGTGTGACAAGGTGACCTTTCGTGATAACGCGGGGTATCCGACTAACTACGTCTTAGTCCAAGATACGTATCTTGACGGTCAACTAGATGAGCAATTATGTTGTTTGAAACTAAGTAGTCCTGAGTAACATAGTACGAGGGAGGTTGGGATCCTTTACTTTGTCAATCCGTTGTTTAAACCTTTAAGTGCTTTTACGTTTTTACTATTAAATACGATCTTTTTACGATTCTGCAAGATTTCAACTATTTAATTTGATTTATCTCGAAACAGCCCCAAAACTCTTTGTTTACGATTACGTGATTTAACACTTGAACTACAAACTTTGTGTCTTTATTTTCTAGTGCCTATGCCAAGTGTCCGGAGAAAACGATACTCCGAGTCAACTTTCTGCTATACTAACTGTTTTTGTAGATTTGTAGGCTTTTGACTTAATAAATAATGAATCTTTATGTGTGCTTGGTGAAGCATTTAACTTCAATGACATTCGTCTAGCCAAACACCCATCACGTAGCACACAAGATCATATATAAAAAAAATTCACAATAAATATTTTAAAACAATTTCATTGCTATGCCATATATTTTAGTAACAACTCATATGCATAGTATTATGAAGATGTGTCACCATCGATATTAACTTGTTACAACAAATATAATGTGGGAGAAATAAAAATGATAATAATATTAAAAAATCTATTAAAGCTTTTTTTTTTTAAATAACCACTTATCATTTAGTTTATGTTATATGCTATCACTTTCCTAATTTATTGGAGACTCGCTTTATGACAATGTTTAGCAAAACTAGCTGAAAAGCTAGCTGGTAGCTTAATAGGTAGCTGATTAACTAGCTGAAAAGCTAGCTGATTTTAATGTAGGTGTTTAGCAAATTAGCTGATAAGCTAGCTGGTATTTTATAAAATGACATAAAAGGGCATTACTCTTATTTTTCTAAATAATAGTACATCACATTTTTGTCTAATTATTTTAATATATATTCAATGTACTTTTCACCGCCACTTTAATAACATCATTGAAAATTATCAGAAGTTGAAAATAAATATTCGTTGAGCATTATAACTTAATACGGAAAAAAAAATTAGTACCTTATGCAAGTTGCAAACAAGTACACAAAATGTATAACAAAGGTTCCAACAAATATAAAATATAAGTCGTCTATTGAGAAAAGTAACTAAGCTAGAACACGAGAATAATACTAACGATTGGTTTTACTTTATTTAATTTAGGTTAGGGATATTTTCGGAATAAAAAGATAACAAGTATCTTTTTTTTAAAAAAAAAAGCTAGCCTGGGTAGCTTCTTCAACCAGCTAACTGATCAGTTGATTTGGTTTAAAAGTCAGACGTTCACGTAATGCTTTTACTAGTCAATGGTAAAAAAAAGCTAATGGAGATGAAAAGCTAGTGGTAAACAAGGATTATAAAAGTAAATGAGAATAATCATGCTTTTCCATAAATATGGTCAAATATAAAGGATAATAGTATTAACTTTATTCTTAATTCACATAATATAACAAAAAATTTGTTGAATTAGATGATGTGCATTATATTTTAAAAATGTAGTTTAATAATTGTTTCCCAATTTAGACGATCACCAATTTTGTACTTTATATATTATTGTGTATAAATTGGACTTGTAGTATATAGTCACATTCATTCTTACAATGGCTACACGGACGATAGTTGTATTGATGGTCATTTTTGTATCTTTCATGACATGTAAGAGAACAATTCTATGATTATATTGGAGTGTTTGGCTACAAACTGCAATTGAGTTATCTCAATTCCAGTTGTGTTTTTATGTACAAAAACTACACAAAAATTCAATTCCAACTTGTAACCAAACACTCACATATAACATTAATTGTTTACGCAGTTGATAGTTTTTCATCTATTAACGTATGTGTTATTCACAGGCTTTCCATCACAAGTCTTGGCTTACCAGACATGCGCAATCGCATCGGAAGGTGATGGTTGCGATAAACCTGGCGGTGAAAATATATGTCATGACAATTGCTTAAAGTTTTATCCAACAACTCTTGTAAGCACCAAGTGTGTTACAGGTGCTGGGCAGTCTGGTTGTTTATGCACTTACATATGTGGGAAAAAGTAGCAGTGACAAAGCTCTTTGGTTTGTTTTTTATGTGGTTCAAGTTTCAAATCATCTCTTCGTGACTTATTTTACAACTTTTATCTTTTTTCCTTAGTTTTTTCACGGTTTTATTTTCCTCATTTCATTTTCCTTAACTTGTGGTTCTATTATTCTATTTTTTTGAACGTGTGTAAAATATCGTTATATAATAAAAATTAAAAAAAATGATAAATGAAAGAGAGAAAATTATATCAATGGGACTCGAACATGCACCTTCTACTTGAAGAGCTGCACATGTACGCACAACCTTGAAATTGAATAAGTGAGATTGGTGAACACGATTTGAATTGGTTGGAAATTTATTCACAGTTGTCGGTTATTATACTACTTTAACGTTAGTATTACGTAACAAACTACATGTGTTAAGCATTTTTATATGATACAAGAATTTATAACCGAATAAAAGGAAAAAGTTTCAAAAATCAAAAATAAAAGTGACAAAATCATGTCATCCGAACTCTAATCATGCACCATTTACATAAGAATGAACATGTACGTACAAGATTGAAATTCAAGAATTATGATGGATGGATGAGATTCAAATTGAATTGAAATTGTATTCACTCTTGTATTATATTACTAGAAATGGCGTATTCCATATCTACACTATATGGTTTGCTCAAATCTACTCTACATTATGCATTCTTATACAGTTACAAGCTAGTGTTGCATTTTAGTAGTTATCTATGAACGTAAAGTTCCTTTTCAGATGCATTCTTAATAAATTAAGTGTCCCGGGGAGCTTGTTTACAAGGGTGCTAAAAGGGATCGTCAAATTAAGGTCATAAGTAGAATCATTACTTGTTTTCACTAAGAAGATCGGTGTTTGATGAGTCAGTTTTACACCGTCTCATTTGGTCTTATTATCGTCTTATTGTCGTTCTCAAGTATAGTTTTTATTAGTTTCATTAGAGTATTTTTCCTTGTTTTGTTATTTGTGTGTTTTGTAGGTATTTGGCTAAACCGCGATATTCTGAGGCAAAAGGATGCATTTATATGCATTTACAGGAGTACGGAGTTCCAATGCCTCAAACGGATGCTGGAAACGGAGCGGGAAGGCAAAAAATACAAAATTTGGAGCCAAAGTGCAGAACTAAGCCCTTCAAGATACTTGGCGCACGCCAAGCTGGGCCATGGTGTATGCCATGGCTACGCATGGCATACGCCATGCGGCAGTGATGAGGCATTTTGATACCACTTGATGGCACAATCACATCGTTGATTGGGTACATGATGAATTTTAAAATTTGTGCACGAGTGTTTCCCATAGAACACATATCCATAGATCAACTCACATAACCTACGGATGCATTTACCAAATTGCATGTTAAACGAGTCACCAAGATAGCATGATTAATACGTTAATTCAATTTAAACACAAATTGTTCATCACATATAGTAATAAGTGATGAACTCGAATCATAACCACGAATAACATATTGATAACAATTATATACATTATTAAATCCAAGGCAACTCGAATGCTCATGAAAGTAATAATATACTAATGTCCATTAATTGATTCATAGCAACTCGCATGCTTCGAAACAATTAACTATATGGGTTGTTTAATTCATAGCAATGTTACATGCATAGAATTAAACACCTTGCACAACGGAACCATATAAACAACATATAATAATCAAACATATCATATTTGTATATATAAGGATCATGTATGACCATGAGAACACGAGTTGATATGGGACTTGGAGGGAGTACTATTTATCCATAGGACAATTGTACAAAATTCAACTTTTCTTCATTTCTTCCAGTTCATTCCTGCTCAAAGTTGAAATATTTTATCGCAAAAGAAAAAATTCACCCCAAATTCAACTACAATAACACATTTAACACTTAATAAAACAGTACCTGAATCTAAAACTCTAAAGTTCTAGCTTCCTTTGTTATGTGAACTCCATCTAATTCTAAACACTTGAAATATTGGAAAACAAGAAAAACATACAGACCCCGAGTGACAAGGTTTACACAACCATCGGCAGATACTCCACCATATTGCTCTCGTTCTTTTTTTACTATTGCCTACGTGATGAACACGGTATAGGGCTCGCAAATCATGACCAAACACTTTATGGTATATATTCTAGTGGAGTTCACCTTAGGAGCTTTTTCCTTATCTATAGATTTTGCCCGTCGCAATGTACTGTGCCATGGCTTGCTATATTCTTGAATATGTGGAATTGTAACACTGCCCAAAACCTTTCAACAACACCCCTCGACAACTTACGGTATGCTTGCTTGGCAGCTGCTCGGCGTTCTTCTATTGCTTCCACATTATGAAAAAGCTCATCCAGAGTTGCTTCTAGCTTGTCTGCAGCTATCTGCCAAGACATTTGGGTGCTAATAAGATTTAGTGTAAGAATGAACAATAATTTTGACTATATAGGTAGGGAAAGAGTGAATTTTCTCAACATAACAAATTAGTAAATGATTATTAGAAGCTTGAGTTCTAATATGATGACTTGTATATCTATATCTACCTAAAACATAAGTAGAATTTACTCCATTTTCAATTATAATAGGCCTATAGGGTGACATGTTTACTGAAATGATTATGTTTGAAACTCCTATATCTACAGAAGTACCACGGAGACTTTAGAGTGAGGATGCATAAAGCAAGCTAGTTCAAGACTCCTTCAGGAAAATAAATATTCAAATATCTATCCATTACCGTCTTTCTTAATTTTTTTCCTTTACAAACGAGTTGGATCGAGTATTTCATCTCCTTTTCATTCATTTTCAAATTATTGATCATTGAGAATAAATGTGGATTTGAGTCGATATTTCAAGGACAAAATTACGTAAATAACTAATACTCCATTAATACAAACTCAATATAAAAATAGAGTATAATACAAGTTATGTTAGTTATAGCTAACTTAGTACTGTTGTCATTGTACTATAGTTACTACGATCCAAACCATTGGATCAATTCTACAATTAATCTCAACCCTCATTTTTTATTAATGTGACTAGGCGTCGCACGCTTTATATTGCAAATTCTTTACATATTTACGTCTATTGTATTTTCTATATTTGTTTAGGTAAAGAGACGAATCGACTTTCTGTTTCAATGGGGGCTCAGGTACGTGGCCCATCCAAGACAGGCCAGGATAAGCCTTAAAAATTTCTGGTGCCCTGTCATGGCCACGCCCATTCCCTAGACTAAAAATGGTTCAGTTAAATAAACAATAAGCCACCAGAGGAAAAGTTTCATACCTGTTGAACTGAAAGTGAATTCACTCTTTGCATCTCTAACAACATGTGTGAGAAGTGACCAATGTAATTACCTGGTAAAAAAAATTAAATGAACAAGCCTCGTAAAAAGACTTGATATTCCTAATCAATAAGAATCACAACTAGTATAAAGGAGAGTATGACATACACTTGGGGTGAGAGTGATATAGATTTTCATATTGTTTAGGAAAGTCTCGACTTTTACGGTAATTTGACTAAAAAAATACCTGCGAAAACAGCACAACCAGCTGCAGCAGCTTCTAATATGTTATGACCTGCCAATCCCTTTAAGAATGAACCTCCTATTACAGCTATTGGCGATAATCTGTAGAACTTTCTCAGTTCACCTAAGAAGCAGGATCAAATAAGTGCATGACGTTTAAATTTTCATGCATGCAAGAGATCACTTGCCACATGAAGAAAGTTGATATGCCGATTTGCCACATACCTATATGGTTAAGAACGCTGATAAAATGTTCTGATACCTAGTGATTTCTATTGAACTAGAGTTGAAAAGAAAAGGAAGAAATAAAGGTAGTAAAGTATCTTTTTTTATCAGGGTACTCCCTCCGTCACAAACGTGAAAAAATGTTATGGTCTATAAAGCTAACCTATTATACCTTTGGTCAGCAACTACCCACAACGGTTTGGAAAACAAGATTTAATGAATAAGATATACAAATAGGTTAAACTATTGCGAACCTGATAGTGTGATAACATTTATCTATGCGCATGCCGGTAAAACATACAGTTTTAGGAAGTGGCCATTTCGTTGGGACGTACAAAAAATGGCATTGAAACCATTTGTTTAGGGATGGAGGAAGTATACAGTTTTATGTGGGGGGCAATAGCCCGCAAAAAAAATTATAATAATAATTGAATGAGGGGTTAATTTGGTGCCTAGGCCATCGCATATCACCCATGCATTTTCCCTATTTTGCAATGTGGTCCAGCATTGCCTATCCAGATTGCATCGCGCCGACCCCAAAATCTGAGATAGCGGGATCGCGGTGCAGAGATACTGAAGTTATCTTCGTCCCTTAGAAACTGTCCAGTCTACTGTTAATGCACATAAATTAAAGAGAGTAATATTATAACATAGTACATAGGGGTTTACTTTGTGACAACTTTATTGGTAGTTGATTTGATTGTTTAAGTTACTTTTCAAATTTATTATTAGTAGTGGAGGATATAAAATTATATAATTGTTCTTAAAATGGCAAAGAAATGAAAGTAGGCAACTCTCCAACGGGGCATCCAATATGGTAAAAATGGACAGCTTCTATGGGACAGAGGGAGTATATCATAACATAGACATATAAGCTTAAAATTGCCAAATTAATACTAATATAACTTAAATCCCCAATTCAATTTAACAAAACCCTAACTGAAAATTGGTGAATTGAAGTGCAAAACCTAAACATACTTTAAAATTAGCAAGTCGTCGGTGCCTAAGAAGCACAGGGACAGATACAGGGGCGAATACGACATGGATATGTCGGGACACCAATATCAAAAAAATAGGATAGGGGGACATTTTAGGATACATTTAATTTTTTATATTTTTTTACATATTCAATATATAGTAATGAATATTAAATAAAACTAGAATTAAAAAAAGGGTGCAAAAAAAAAATAAATAAATAAATAAGTGCTGTTCCATTAGCAATCACCAATCAAAAGTCAAAAGCAGATTAAATCAACAATCAGCCACACAAAACAAAATACAGAAGCTAAACACAAAACGCAAAACAGTAGCAAAACAGCCTACTTACCCACAGCCCACACACAAAACAGAATAACACAGTCGGTGCCGACATGGAGAAGCAAAACAGTAGCTAGGGGAGGCCGAGATGGAAGGCCAAAGAGAAAAACGAAGGAGAATCACAAAACAAGGTTGGAAGGTGTTACGGGTTGGTAAGGGCGGCACTGCACCGGTATGGCAGCCGAAATTCGTCCAAGTGACAGATTCGAGTTTGGGAGTGACGACCGCCACTTCTTTCAGTTTAATTGATCAATTGATTTGAAGGTAAGTAGGGTTTTTCATTTAGGTTCTTTAGGATCCGGGTTATCCAACCCAGTACTAGTGATTTAAAAAAAAAGAAAAACACAGCGGATACGTTTCAGTAACTATCCACATCCCGCCATCCCTGGATACGTATTTCGGCGGGGACTCATGGGTATCTCACGTCCCCGTGTTTCATAGGCCGGAGCTTAAGACGGAGTTCCGACCGGATCCAGCCGGAAAACAGTGGATCCTCTGAAAACTAGTAGCTAAGACAATGAGAGAAACTACCGGGACTAATTATACTATTAAAAAGTATGCACATTGTTGATACGAGTAGCATTCTCATCCTATAAGCTCTCTTAAACATTGGGGCTTACAGTTTATCCAATTATTATGCAAATACTCCCTCCGTCCCGGAATCAACTTCTCGTTGGTCTTGACACAAGTTTTAAGAGAAGAGCAAATAAAGTAGGAAATATAGTGAATAAAATAGGAAAGAGAATGAATAAAGTAGGAGAGATAGTACATAAGAGAAATATTTTCCATTTAAGGAAGCGGAAGTTGAGTTTCGAACGGACCAAAACGGAAAATGGGAAGTTGAGTTCGGGACTGAGGGAATAATACTTAGTTTGCAACTTTATTTATCTTATTCAAATAATAGACTCGAGTACCAATTCTTTAGTAATACTTTACATTCTGCCTAAAATGTATCTGAAATGTAAGAAACAATTTTCTATAAGGGGAAAGGGAGAGAAAGGAAAACACAGATCATCGAACATGCAATCACACATAAGAATCATTTAAACAAAACAAAAAGGAAATGTAACAAGCATTGCAATCTGAATGAGTATCATGACTATAAATAACTTTAGAAGGATGAAAACCTAATGAATCCACTACATATATATCTGTCCCAGGGGTGATTTTGTCGCAACATGATCGCAAAGCCACACCAACTCCTCCTTTTCGCAATTTCTGGATTGTTGAAGCAAAAGAAGAGCTTCAGTTTCAATTAAATAACTCAATGCACATCTGCTTCTTAATGAAGTGGATTGGTAAATATGAGCTAGGGTTACTGGTATCAAGATTTCTACCCAACTGACGTGATTATGGAATCTTTTCCGATATGAAATTTTCAGATCATTTTGTAATAATGTACAGTAGATCTACAACTCTTTGAATAGACTATTTGTAAACTGTGATGGTCAGAAAAAGCATACCTACATGGGGTTAATAGCATAGGCTTGCATATTCAAATTTAAAAAAATAAAGAAGATTAAAATAGATAAAGAGCAAATATGTAGATTGACTATGAGATTTAGAGCAAATCCTATTCTTTGCAGGATACTATAGTTTTTGTCTATCATCTGCAAAATCTTCTCATGTACAAACCATACAACTGGCAGAACTTTATCCATAAAAGTATTTATTTAACTTTCCTTTTTTCATTACTAATTCAGAATCAGTAAATGAACATCCATTGGTTGCATCAGTGGCATGCACTTGTCACACATGCATGGTGCCTTTTTACACGAATAGAAAATCTAGACGGGTCGCTACAAGCTAACTTTTGTGTATACAAGATATATACCAGAACAAATTTCATATAAGATGAGTCCCTATACTTGTCCACTTTGTGGCTGAGAATAGGAATGATAATTAAATGGCAAAAAAAAAAAAAAAAAAAAAATGAAGAAGGGCATGAATTCAATAATGTCCATAAAAGCACATGGAAGGTGACACAATGCATTCTAGAGAAAATCACGTGCTAAAGTGAACAAGAGATTAATTTTTTAGGAGAAAATAAAAGCAAGCTGAGAAGCAAGAATAAAATCTAATAAGCCCTTGACACAAATTTAATTTGGTCCAAGTTATTGTGTAACATAGTCCAGTAGTTAAATAATTGGGGGGGGGGGGGGGGGGACGGGGGGGGACACAAACTTTTACCTCTAGTCTGTCTATGTTATCTAAAATTGATTCCTCTGCTTAAAGACAAAAAAATCAACTGGTGAATACAAGAATATACCAGAGCAAGAATCCGTCCATGATGTGGTTTCCGAGGCGCTATAATGGTCAGAATATCAGGATGCTTTAATTTTAGCAGGTTGTGAGCTTCCACAAACACTGAAGATAGTTTCAGGAGCTTTTGTCAATAAGACAGACAGACAGACTATATTTTACTCCAGAAAAAAATTAATAATAACGTAAAGCCACATTATTACTTGTACAGATATCCTAGACCAGTATGCTTGTGACTCCCATCTTCACAGAAATATAATTAAAGCATCATGAGCTTTTGTGAATAAGACAGGCTATATTTTACTCCAGAAAATTGATAATCACGTAAAGCCACATCATTATTTGTACAGATATCCCAGACCAATATGCTTGTACTCCGATCTTCACAGAAAGATAAATAGAGACGCCTAACATTCTACACCACTTAGAGGCCTATTGTTAACAAATATGATGTGTATGCGCATTGTATGAAATTGTGAATTAACTTGTTTATGCATTGACACCATTGAGTGCAGCTGATCATATTTAAAAATGACACACGTTAAGCATTGCATGAAGCTATTCTAGAACATTCAAATGAATACAACATAAGGACAAATGACCCTAAAAAAAAAACTCACACAAGTGGCAAATTACCAACTTGTGAACATCGAAATGGTGAAGCAAAACGATGTTAAAAAAAAAAAAAAAAAATTCTCATAGTTTATAGGACAGAGTTTATAGGGTCCAAAGTATTTTATATAATTGCAATCAACCCATCTAAAAAGTCTTCCACAAGAATTTCTATTTTACACTCTTTTTTATTGTTTCCACTAGTTATCAATTGGCATTATTGACATATTAGGAAGAATCTTGAATAATCAAATCCTAGTAAATGGGTAAATATATTTTCAAAATGACTCCATTCTACAGCAATTAAAAAAAAAATACTAAACAAACATTATCGCCATTGTCCATCATCTTCATGGACACCACAATATTGTTTTAGGCACCCCCATATCAGTGCCAATTTTTCATTTAAGCGACACATTTTATGCCGAAAATTTGAGGACCCACATACTGGTGCAAATTTTTGTGAGGCACCACATGTTTGTGCCTTATGTTTTCTTGTTAGTATGAGAATTTAGATGTTTGAATTATTAGATCACATTTATGCATAGAGTTTTTTGAGATGCCATATAGTGGTCCAAAAATATTTAAGACAACACATGTTTGTGCCTAACAATTTATTAGCATGGAATTGTTCAACTTATATAGAAATAAATCTTTTTACCAAAATTAGATACTCAATTTAAATAAGTTATGTATTTAGTATTTAATATATTTATTTGTTACAAGGTTAATGTTGCCCAAATTCATCTTAATTTGGATTTAGAATCAAATGTTTTTCCAGTAATAATAGGCGATTATTAGTCATGGGGTTGAGAGTAATAAATGCCTAATAATTTGGAACTAATAGCCATTATCTCTACTTTCAAGTTATAAGAGCAATATAGGTTACAAAAGTGGCATTATCTTACATTAATGACAAATGACACTCACCTTCCTCTTCTCCCTCATGTATGGAAGAAGCCATCCACACTTTTCTATGGTAAAGCTGCGCCTGAAACTCTTGCAGGCTTTTGTTATCTCCTTCACAAATATCAAAATCATCTATTGCTGAAAAGGAAGCCAAGATGAATTGAACAGAGTTACTTTATCTGTCTAAACATAAAGTAAAAATCAACAGAAGATTAATCGAACTTAAGAAATTCCAGGAGAGATGTTGTTAACATGCAAGCTGATAAATATAGTAAACGAGAGACAAATCAACAGATGGCAGAAACAATATGGTCAATTGGTCAAGTATACTTCTTCCAAGAAATTTGAATTTTCTTTTAACATGCAAACCAAATTCAAGAGTTGGCCGTACCACATTTGAGGTCTCCAGAATAATTTATGATAGAAGGTGGAGCTTGCAGCAGCTGAAAGTGGATCCCTTGCAGTGAACTCTTTGACATTGTAAGGAGGGAAAAAAAACCAAATCAGCTAGTAATGTATATTTTAATGCTCAAAAGACGATATATAAATACATACCAGTGGGAGAATCAATGAGAATTTTGATAGCATCAGCATGACCAGTGGAAACACTACTGGTAGGGACCAATATTTAAGAGATTTTGCAGAAATTCTACCATTTAGCAGCACCAGTGCAACCTAACAGAGCATATATGGTTGTAATTATAACAGAGATGATAAAAAAACTACAGTAGAATACGTGTACTGAATGCTATCCAACAAATAAGAGAGAATTGCTTGAGAGATATTGTTACAGGTTCTTTATGATGGGCATTTTGACCATTTATTTAAAGAAAAAAGAGTTTACTAGTGTAAATTATTTCTAGCGCAAGATGTTTGAAAAATTGATTACCCCATTTCTTGCAGCACCAATAATGAGATTTGGCCACAGCTCACTTTCCATTAGCATAATCACATTTGGCCTCCAGTGGTGAAGGAATGCATCCATGGAAGCAGGAATATCAACTGGAGCAAACTGGTCAAGATATATTAATTGTCAGATGAGAATGACTAATTGTTTATACGCAATGCAAATACTTGTATAAGGACTTGTATTTTCAGTAAGTGCTTAATTAGTGTGATGCCACCAGATACAAGCGAAACAAACACCATATGCCAGTTAATGTACAAAAAGAAATTGAATACTTGTCCAAAGTCCAAACAGAGCTCATCAAAGAGCAACTGATATCTCACTGAAAATGCGTATTTTAAGCACATCAGAAAGGTATAACAGCAACTACCAGTGTTGGCAATCCCTCTATAATCGTGTGCGAACCCCGAAGCATTTTAAGGCCTTCCTAGAATAGATACAACTATAGTGGGATACATATCGTCGTGAGATCCCGATTTATCCCTGACAGAGATTCTGGCAAATTACGGTGGGATGGTGCCGAGACAGTGAATTTTGGGGGGTAAATGGTCAATTTACACTCAATTTCCTAGACTTAGCTTGTATTTACGACTCTCTGAACAATTCTATGACTTCTTATCATCAAACTTAATAAATTTACGACTCTCTGAACAATTATATTGATATATATATCACCTGAGCATCCCCGTCATCCTGCTATCCTGGACTGTTTGGATGGCTGCTACACGCCACTATCTGGGGTTTATAACACTAGATTATACCATTCCAATGGTGAGACATGAGTTAACTTGTATATAATATTTCAGTTTACATAGTGAAGATGCTGTGAAAGAGAAAGAAAGACAGGATTCACGGCCTTCTTGGATCTTGGCAGACACGACATCCATAGACTATAGCCCCAGACAGGATACAGTATAGATGCAAGTATACCAACTTCCAAAGGCTAGATAAAACCCTTTAAACCCCCCAACCTTTGTGAAACAAACACTTTGCCTACCCAACATTTTTATCTGCACACTTTAACACACCCCCCCCCCCCTCCCAATGTTTTCTCGTGTTAAAAATAAAATCCCCCACTTTCAAATTTCGGGATGTAAAAAACGAATAGTTGGTTATTGTAAAAATATGTGACTCAATTTCTGTAAAATTGAAAACATTGGAATTTTTCAATTTTACATTTTTTCAATTTTACGGAGAAACTTAAATTTTGAAGGTGATTCAGACATATGATGATGGTGGTGAATTTTATGAGGTAAAGTGGAAGTACCGGTTAATTAAATTATTGCTAATGGACAAAGCCAAAATTTTGAATGGGAGGTTGTTGCATTTAACCTGTCAAAATTTGAGGCGAGGGGTCAAAGTGTATGTACAAACTTGGGGGGTGGGGGCAACATATTTCTTTCCCCAAAGGTTGGGTGTTTGAAGGGCTTTAGTTCTTCAGAAAAGAATACGTTACAACAATATGGCACTAGACAACATAATACAAATCTACAACAAGACACACAATTTAGGATAATACTCCCTCCGTCCAGCTATTATAGTCCCACTTTCCTTTTATGGCTGTCCCTTTAATACTGTTCCATACCCAAAATAGTAAAAAGGTAAACCCCACTAACCACTATTCTTCTTACTTTATTATCTATCTCTCATACTTTTTTCATTCTTCATCATTTCTCTCTCCTATCTCTCATGCTTCTTCCATTCTTTATCATTTCTCTCTCCTAAAACAAATACTAATAAATTTAGTTGTCTTAAAATTGTGCCGAAAAAGAAGTGGGACTAGAATAGCGGGACGGAGGAGTATCATATATGCCTGAACATACTGATATAAATTTTAATTTTAGACATGACAAAATATCATGAAAGGAAGGAAACCATGTAGTGCTGTAAGAACCTACCTGATATATGACATTATCAGGAAGTCTGTTCTTTATTACTTCACTGCACACGGAATGCAACTATTAAAGTAGTGAATAAGCAATGATAAATCTATTTGATGGGATATCAAATACTTGGCACCTCAAGAAAATGGAATCCGTCTACAGCAAGAGAAGTCCACCATGAAGAAGAATCCCAGATTTTAATTCTTAACCATAAATTTTTTCAAACACATGTGAAATAGTTGAAATTGCATAATTAAAATCACATCAAGTTCAGTCCAAACACTGGACTGAAGAGCTTATTAAAGGAGTCCAGATTTGGAAAAGAGGTTTATTTCTCCAATAACTCAGATTTATGTTAAAAGAAACAAGTTGAGTTCTGTTTGGAGTTTGTTCCCATTTATTGGCATTCTACATTAAAGAGTCTTAGAAGTATTAGGAATGAGTCTTCATAGGAAGCAGCAACTTACTCAGTATATTCTTTCCTTTCCGTCATCTGTGAGGCACTCTTTAGAGTTGGTCACCTCTTTGGAGTGTTGGCTTATATTTATTCGTGCAGTCAGTCATAAAACGTAGCTTTTTCCTACTGGATATCTTATTGTCACTCGAATAACGAACTAAGTTGGTTGGTTCTATCAAATTGGTCCGAAGCTAGCATGGAAGACCATTAACTTGGCTTGGAAACATACAAGGCCATTGTGCAAGTGTTGCAGCTACCCAAACATTCTCCATGCCGGAACATCGTCAAATACGACACAACCCACTTCCAAGCCCTTAAAACACATATTTCCGAAGAGCAGACCATATCTGTTCTCAGGTTTGCCTGCTCCTCATACTTCTATTATTCCCAAGTTATCTCCCCAAAGTCAAGTCATGTTCGACGGGTCTGATACTAAAGGCTGAATATTCCAGGCATACCAATTTATGCTTCTATCTGTAGCTCAATATGGAGGATTCTGCAGCTTTTTACTGTAGAACCAATTTAAGCTAATAGAACCAAGTTAAGTTGCAGAAAGTGATAGAACCAATTTAAGCCCATATAACGCAGATTTTTTCTGTAGAACGTCTTTCCATTCTCTCTAATAATGAACACCAATTACTTGGTTCTATCACTTTGGGAAACTTGCAATAAAAGACAATAAGTTATGAGCTTAAATTTTTTCATATAGAGTAGTATTTGCATTGCAATTGCTTCTAATTAAGCAAAGTTGTGGAATGTTTGGAATATTGACATGTTTTTACTGCCTCAGTCCCATTTCAGATGGACACGATCTTTCCAGCCATGTATCAAGAAAGTGGGAATATAAAATGGATGAAATTTGTAAGTGGGGTATTATTTAAATAATGAACGAGTATATGATAATCAGTGGTGTATTGATTGAATGACGAATAAGTTAAAATTGGATAGTGTTGGCAATTTGAGTAAATATAGAGAAGACAACTGGTATTCATTTAGGCACATTGGTATCCAGAAATTGCTCATTTTTGTAGTGTCCATCTCAAACGGGACAGACCGGGTAATAGATTAAGAAAGCCTAGGAAAGGCAATGTTTTAAGAAGGCTGATTTTCTTTTCACCGACAAGTGTTGCAATAGCCCTTATTCAAGCGTAATTATGAATTGTGGAAGAAGAAAAGAAGTTCTTAAGAGATTAGAAATGTGTAATAAATGGATCTAAAAAAACGTGTTGCAAATTCTGTGTTTTTAATTTAGAAGATGAAAAGTAAAATCCAAAAGCTTGCATGGCCTGGTAATAGGTTCTACTTATTTTCAGGTTAAAACAAGAGAATTGGTGGTAGAATTTGAAACTGAAAGCACAGTCTTTTCCTCTATTTGTTATATAAAAGGCAATAGTTCAATATGCAACTCAAATATTGTGGGAAGTGTTGCCCAACATTGTTGGCAACAGTCTTAGCTTTAGTCTATGATTCTATCTGTACAACACTTGGAAAACCAAATGATTACTTGCAGAATAAGTGTCTGGCGTATTCTTGCAAGGATGGTGGTTAAAGACTTTGGGAGCAAGCAAAAATAAGTCATCATCGTTGTTAGTGTCAAACAGAGATTACGTAGTCTGTTTATGAGTTTGGGCCTGTCTGTTTCTGGGCTTCTAGTCTACAGCTTTCAGAGTGAGAAAGGTGATCAAGGCTCCTCCTTTATAAACACTCTGTGTCAAAAATGACATGAATTGGCATGCTAGACAAGCAGCCAACAGCAGCCATGCTAACATAAATGAAGGCAACATGGTTTAGGCCCAGTTCCAGTAGTTTTATCCTTTCAATTTTTTATGGGAAACTGTAATGATGGTGTATCCAGTGGATATCATCATCTTTCATGTTTGCTGTTTAAGGGGCTGCAGATTTTGCTTCAGTGATGAGCTTTTGTCATCAACCATAGGTAAGTGTTTTAGAACCTTGGGTGTGGTGCCAATTTAAGTTGAAAACAGGTCATGTAAAGATACAAATGGCTCAATGATTGTGTACTGAGTAGGTAAAAATTGTACAACAACAGACCAAGGCAATAACTAATGGCTGGACAGAGTAAAAACGAACAACCAAATACTAGCAATAAATAACAGACTATGGCATAGGCTATGAGCAGTGCCTTCATTTAATGATACAAACACCAATCTCCGCAGAGACAAACCACCCGAAAAGGCGCGCGAAATGGACTAAGAAATGAATCGACTATATTCCAGTAACAAGAGAATTAATTAATTAATCAATTATAGTTGATAGTCGGCAGTAAAATTCCAGCCCATTTTTTACTTTTTTCGGTCACTGACTACACGAATTGATCTTACAAATGTATGTAAAATGTTGAATTAAACTATATTATGGAACTTTTCAAGAAAAATAGATTGGGGCTTAGCTTACAATGCAGAGGTAGTGGTGGTGGTCATCAAGACAGTAAGATGAGGGGTCCTCTCCAAACAGCAGTTGATAACAGGAATGGCAGCCAAACCCTCACCTGATGAAGTAGTACTAGTAGGTCAAATTAAAATTAAAAAAAACAGTCTATTATTAAAACCATCCATTAATCAAAAGACAATGTAACGAAATAAGTCTACTAGTAATATGAAAAAACACCAACGTTGGTTTTTGATAATATAGGTCAGTCAATTATTTAGAGATCGTTTCCCAACTTACTCATAAAAAAAATAAAAAAATAAAAAAATAAAAAAAAGAATGGAGGTTAATTGATTGATTGATTACCTAAGGAAACGGCGTGAAACCAGATAAGAGGGCCGGCTGGGCGGACAGCGGAGGGGCAGCCGAGCCGCTCGCGCCACCGGACTGGATGTTCTCGCCCACGAAATTTGCGCCATACCAAATTTAGGCGTATTAACGGTGATACGCCATAGCTCAACGCTCGGTATAACTTGTATGCTATTTCGCCCTTTTCCATCAATAATCAACTCTTCCTGCTAACTCAAATGACAGCTCCTTTGTTTGTAAATTAGTACTAGTTCAGAAAGGAGGTTTTCCAGTAGCAAATTCCTGGGTTTGAAGCCCGAAATAAAAAGGGAATTTTCGCAGGACGAAAACACATGTTTGGTAGGCTCGTAGCTAGTAAAATCGAAAGTGGGTTTTTGGAAGTAAAACTTGGGGTTAAAGCGGTAGCGTTTTAATTTAACGCAACGAATAGTTTGTAAGTTGAAAATCTTAAATAAAAAATAAACTTATGAAATACGGAAAAATTTAAAAAGCTCATATATCTGAAAGCATTATCTGACATTATGCAGATGATAAATATGAACACAAATCGAAAAAATTTGAATTTTTTTTTTCAAAAATATTTGATTATAAAATATTTACAAAAACTCAAGTAATTTGAAAAGAAAAAAATTTTAAAAAAAAATTAAAGTTAATGCAATGGCGGTTTAAAACCGCCATTTTTAATTGGCGGTTTTAAAACCGGCCAATCCATGAACTGGCGGTTTAAAACCGCCGATTCATCATCTTTTTTTAAAAAAAACTCAAAATGGCGGTTTAAAATGACCATTTCTTAATTTGCCGATTTCAAACCGCCACATCCAATCAGTTTTTTTTTTTTTTTAATTTGTTTTTGTACTTTTTTAAATGGTGATTTTTCCGGTTTTAAAACCGGCCACTTCCCATTTCGTTTTTTTTTTAATTTTTTTTTAAATTTCCAAATTACTTTCAATTTGTAAAAAAAAAAAAAAAAAAAAAAATGAAACCAGCAGCCCAGAAATTACGAAATGGCCGGTTTTAAAACCGGCCATTTCTTAACTTGGCCGGTTTTAATTTACATCCGATTCCGTTATTCTTTTTTTCTGTTTTTTTTTTAATTTGTTTTTGTACTTTTTTAATTGGTTTTAAAACCGGCCAATTCATAATCTGGGTTTTTTTTAATTTTTTTTATTTTTTTTACAAATTTCAAGTAATTTGGAAATTAAAAAAAAAAAGGAAATACGAAGTGGCCGGTTTTAAAACCGGCCATATGGTAATTTGCCTTTTCCAATTTTTTTTTTTTTTATCGTTTTGCATTTTTTATTACATGTTTGTTTAATAACACTACTATACATAAGACTTGTCTCGATAATGACCAATTGACATCGGTACAATCCGTTGAAAATTTCAAATTTACATGTATTACTTAATCATGAGCTACTCGAAACACTACATTGTAAACCACTGACGTAGTCGAACGGCATAATGTTGCTCCCAGTGCGTTGTTCTTGCCTCGGTTTGATGCGCCCAGGTTGGCCAGAGTGGTGGAAGTGGACTTTCTCGGCCAACGCACAATCTAATGTAATGGTTGCCGTTGACAAACACGATTGTCCACTCTTGATCTACCGGTGGGGGGTCCGGAGAAGCTGAATCCATGTCCGTACGACATTCCAAGGGCAAGTATGTGTGAGACCCATGTCTTACATATGAGGAGAATACCCGTTGATACGTCGTGTCATTAGCGACCCCATATCTCGTAGTGTAAACGATAAATGTCTTCGTCACGCATGATCCCGCAAACCGGTTTAGTGCATTCGATATTTCGGGACCCGGTGCCCCATTTCCGCGATGTCTGAGATATGCGTTGTCTCGACTCACGAAGAAGATCTTGCTGGCGTGGCCACTCTTCTTGTGCATTGTATTGGGTATGCGATACATCTAAATCGCGATTCCATCCGAGCGTCATTCCAACCTCGAATGTTGCGTAGACCTTGTCTTTGGCATCGATTTTGATATAAGAATGAATTATCGATGCTTGTATGCGTGTATTGTTGGAGGAGTTTGTTCAGATTGGCCGTGAGTTGATCTTCCCAACTCGACGGATCCTCCTCCCGGTTGCTCTAGGATTTACGCCACTTTCTTCTTGTATCGATTGGTGGCTCCTCCAGTGCGTGTATAGCGTGCTCTCGGTTTAGTATGACTTGAGTTCCTCCTCGTGGCGAGACTCCTACGGTCCTGCCCGATCATCGATCGGTCCGTCTTGTTGCCTTATGCAATGCACGGTTCTCCCATATGAAGTGTACTCCAAAACTCGTGAATATCTGTGATGGGATTTATGCTCCTCCTGCTCACACTCTTTTGTTGCTGTTCACATGCGCATGCTAATCCCCAACTGGTACGCAATGCGTGATCGCATTCACCGGCATCAACGGTGGATCTTTCATGGACCATTAACTTTATAGCGAGATGTGAAACTGCACCTCCAAGCCTGCGGTATATTCCACGGGTCGAGAGATGTGGATGCTTCGTGTGCGATTTCTCAAACTCAGAGCGCATAGCATCAAAGTGCATTTGAAGCAGGTTATGCAGCTTGGGGAACCCCCGGTGAAACTTCTGGTTTGAAGCCCCCAACCATGACTTGTACCTACCATGCGTACCTTCGACCCTGCAATTACATTGTTGAATGTTAGTGACCAGTCGATAGTAGTACATTACGAAATGAATGTAGTACCAAAATTCAATTACCTGTTGGTCGTGTCACAACCAAAGTGCAGGATGTCCTTCGTCCAAGCGTGTACAAATCGAACGTGGTATGGATCCAACCATGTTTTACGCAAGTACGCGATGAACTTAGGATGACGAACCCAGGCCTCTACCATTTCGGCAACAGCCTGCTTGTTGGTCCAGATAACGGCAAAGTAAAAGACTAGAGGGGGGGGGGGGGGTGAATAGTCTTTTAAAACTTTTGTCGATAAAAACTATTTCTCAGATATCTGAATAGATATCTGATACTTAGAATTAGAGCGCGGAAGACTTAATAAAGATAAGTGCAGAAACAGTTAAAGTGTGTGTGTGTGTGTGTTCTTTGAAATGTAAATCTGAAGGTAAATAACACAGCAAGTATAGTGGTATCTGGAGGTGGCGTAATCCTCCAACTAATCCACTTCGGTCTATCAGAGACCTAGAATTCACTAGAAAAGATAATTGAGTTCACCTTACAATAAACCTATTCTAAGATTCTTAACAATTGGTTCCCAAACAAATGTTCCCCCTGAGTTGTTCCCCGGCTTTCACAGCCAAGTACTTCCTGTACTCAGAAACCTTTGAGTTATTCCCTAGCTTCCCAAGCTAAGTACTTTCTATACTCAATAACCTTGGAGTTATTCCTTAGTTTCCCAAATCAAGTACTTCCTATACTCCGGTAACCTTGGAGTTATTCCCTGATTTTTCAAACTAAGTACTTCCTGTACTCCACGGATTATGGTGTTGGTTTTGGTTTGAGTTGTCGGATGAGCTTCTTTAATAACTTATTGATTATTGAGATAGCTCGTGAATCAAGTATACTTAATACACTTTTCAATGTATGGTATCTTGTTCTTTTCTTGACCAAGTCTTAGTTAAATGTTCAAGAGAATGAATCTCGGATACTTGATCTTTCGTTTCAACTCTTTCACAGATAGCTATGCTTGTTTAGGATCGTGACACTTAGAACTTGATGTTACTCAAGATCAAAAGCTTTGGTATAGCGAAAGCTTTGAGGATAAGTAAGTTTGCTTTGAGAGAGAGTAAGATGTTGACGTTTTATGCGATTCAAGGTGTGTGTCTCTTCAAGCGATCTAAGTGTTGATATTTATAGATGAATTTGAGTGCCGTTTGAATAGTATCCGTTAGGCTCAAATTCAAACTATTGATATCTGTGTATAATCTTATGTGAGCTTTGTCTTCTTCTTGAGCTGCGTTGCTTTTATTCGACATCTCTGTCCGTGCATTAAATGCATTGTACTATACTTTTTGTCCTGTAGTGCCAACGGAACTATGCTTTGTATCATAGACTAGTGTTATCTGATTCTTTGCACGTCCTTATCTTCAATCTTCAGATACCACTTATATTGAAACAACTTTGTTTGCAATATATATATTTCTCTTTCAGAAATGTGGTTAAAGCTCAAGGTATCTGAGAATAGATATTTGTGGACACTTTCCTTGTTTTCAGATAGGTCTTTTATTTCTCAGATATCTCTTGTGACACAGTTTGTTTGAAACTATTCGTGTCTTCAAGATATCCGCTAAGATATCGAACAACGGTTTGACAATCTTGTGCGCTTTCTTGAAGTCTTCAATGTCGTTGATCTTGTTACCTTGGATGTCTTCTTCTTGGTCTTCTCTTCATAAAATAAAAATTACATTTTGAGACCTAACAGCCTATACAAGATTAGCTAGACTATCATACTTAGTGAGTTTCCTCTTTTACAATGTTCAAGTGAACCAAGAGTACTAATCACCTTTCTGAGACTAAGATAAGTCATTATGTTGCTGATCAAAATCTAAACAGATATTTCTACCCAACAAATTTCCCAAGAAATTTCCCAACAAATTTCCCCCTTTTTGATCAGTCAACGATGACTATCTTACCTATTACAAATCTGGATGAGTGAACAATCCAACACTTAATCTTTTCTTAAGATCTTTAATTTATTTAAATAAGTGCAGAAAGTAAACATCAACCAAATCACAAGGTGTGATCTTTGCTGACAAGTTATCTTTTATAGATTACTATCTGAGAGTAAGTTCTTCAGATAAGTTACAAATAAAGATTACAGATAACTTTAATACATAATACAGTTAAGCTCAGTCAGCAAAAATACAACAAAACTACGTAAATCAGACAACAGAGTAACCAAGCTCCAAGTAAACATCCTAATAAACTAGTCTTCAAGTCTTCAATCTCTTCAAGTCTTCAACTGTATATCTGTAGATCAGTCTGCAAATTTCCTATCTCCAAACCTTTTGATGTCATCAGAATAGTCATAGAGAAGAGTTCTGACGAGCATCTCTGTGTCTCTGGCAAATCCACAGACCTCTTTATAGGTTTTGGTAGGATTTTTCTTGACAAAATGTTTGACCCACAGATACTTTCCCCACTTCCAGGCATGCTCTATTCTGATATCTGAAAGCTTGAAGTATTCGTAGATAATCTTCAGATATCTGATGTCACCCTTGTATTGATCTTCAGTTAGATAGAACGATTCATAGGGTTCTCTGATGAGTCTTGCTCTTGTGCTGTTCTGTGATATTGATTCATGCACATCATCGGCTTTCCATATGGACATTCATCGAGAGGTCCTTTCTCATGGCTTGATTCTCTTGACAACTTCAAAATCCAACGGGCTTTAATGTGATTGGTGTTGATCAAGGTTGGCTTATCTTTTCTCCATGCCATAAGTTGTTTATGGATTGGTTCTGGAAATCTTGAATTTACCAATAGATGCTTAAGTTCCAGAATCCAATAGCCATTTTTCTGATTGATGCACACAGAGCGGAGGAATCATTGTCATACTTCACATACTCTATTTTGGCTTCTTCTGGCCTGAGTGGAAGTTGACTTTGTCTTTGCTCAGCTCTCAGTCTGTTCCTTCTCTGTCTTGAATTCTCTTTGGGGTTGTTGCTTGAAGAACCACCACCCTGGATAGACTTGGTATTTCCAGAGGGTGTTTTAGCTGCTAGGGGCTTTGCAGCTATGGGCTCAGTTAGGCTTTCAATTTTTCTTTTTTATGTGAAGAGGAGCTTCATCTTCATCAGTTTCCTCATCATCATCAAGATTAGATCTTGTGAGAGTTTTACAGCCTTCTTCATTGCCTAGGGACTTGATTTGACCTTCTTCTTCTTCTTCTTCTTCAGAAGATTCATCAATCCCTTTAACTTGTCTTCTCCTTGGATCCTTGGTACTCCTTGGAGGTTTCTGTGCCATGGCCCTTGTTATCATTTTAGTTCCTTCAGTAGGTTTCTGGGAAGCAGCTTGGCTTGAGGAGGGTTCATTGATTCTGAGTGGTGGCTGGGAAGTTTTCATGTTTCTTCTTCCTTTCTGAGCCGCACCAGATTTCTTCTTGTTTTCTTCTCCTTCTTCCCATTCCCCCTGACTTTGAGGTCCAGATTTGTACATTCTTTCCCCCTTAGTCATTGTTGCTGACTCAGTCTCATAAAGGAATCTGAGAGAGAGTTAAAATGCCCTTGTAAATAATTATAGGCAGTGACCAACTTCTGAAGTTCGGCTTTGAGCTCCTGATTTTTCTTGATAAGTCCATTGTCCTTATCAGTGAGCTCTGCTAATGGGCCTAGGATGGCATCGCTTTTCCAGTGATGTAACTTGCCTCTTGGAAAGCTTCTTGACTAAAGGCATCATCGTCCCTTATCATTCCTGTGTCTTTCGAGCAATGACTATGCTAGTTGTTCTCACGAGTGATGAGCTCGATGAACTTTCTCATTTCGAGAGGGGACGAAGGCAATTACTTCTTTGTTACGTGAAGACATCTCCTTGTTGAGTAGCGATGCTTGGTACTGTTCATGTATTCATTGGAGTGAACATTTGGCGGTTCTTTGAAAATTGTAGGAGCAATCGACTTCCTTTTCAAGTGAGAAACCGCTAGATGTTCATTGCGGTGTTCGCAAAGTCTTGTCTTCTTCATCATCGAGTAATCATCCCGGTGATCTTCATCCTCTTGGACATTTTCATCGATTGTATCGAGTCCAAGAACCATCTCGTAGATTGGTTTCTTTCCTTTCGAGGAGGATGGTACTTCTTTTGAAGATGATGCGCCTTAGCATCATGCTTGACTTCGATACTTCTTGATGTCGAGTTCTTTGGTGATATCATGCACAGCATCCCGTAGCTCTTTAACCTCAGAGTAAGCAATCATTTCTTGTAAGTATTGATCTTGTAGTTGATCAAGCTTGTCTCTGGATTTAGCTATTTGATCTTCGATTGAAGATGGAGCCGTTGTTCTTCTTCCAAGCGGTTATGCGAGTTGAAAGATCTGGTTTGAGAGTTTAATATTTTACGATCGGTTTCTTGAGCTCAACTACTTGTCCAGTAGTAACTGCGTGTTGGGAAGATGGATGAGTAGATTTCTGAGGTGATGAAGACGGAGATTTCTGTGAAGTCTTCTCAGTTTGCTTTTCAGCAGCTGAGGCATTGTTTCTTTGTGAAATTTCTCCGGTCCCTATTGCAGGGGCATCATCATCATCATCCTTTTTGTCATTATCATCCTTTCGGTGATGGTCAGTGGGAGGTTCATCAAAGTAATTTTCATTCATTTCTTCCTCCTCATCATCTTCAAATACAAGATTGATCACCTTCGGGATTGTGATCTTCTGCCCATTAACTTCTTCTTGTTTAGAAGGTATAAATTGCAGAGTCTGGGGCAGGACTGGCTTGAATGCCATCTGTAATCTTGTCTTACCATCTGCCTATTCAAAGGCATGTATCAAACTATGCGCCACTTCTTTGGAGAAATCCTTATGCAATAAGGTCGCAACTGTGTACTGTTCGGTAGGGAACATTGCATGGATATATGTCTCCAAGTCAAGAGCTCGTGCTCGTCTGATTGGTTGATCTGTGATTCTCAATATTTCAGAGAGATCAGAGCACCTTAACTTCTGCCATTTCTTGAAGCATTGAATATGCTTTGGCAGGGTGTGAGCTTTGAAGAAGTCAAGTAGGTCCCTTGTTTCTTCAATGGGAACCTGCTTTGCATCTGTTTGAGCCTGAAAGAAAGAGTTTTGAGTGAGTTTCAAAACTTTTGTAGATATCTGAGTATAAGTGTAGTTTAGTTTCTGAGTTACCTGAGTATGAACATCAGGCTCAGATACTTGAACCACTGAGACAATGGGTGTCTCAGATATCTTGTTGTGGTGGAGACTTGGAAGTCGGTCCTCATCAACCTTTCTTTCTTGAACACGAGAAATAAAATGATCCAATACTTAGGAAATTGTTTGAAAGAAAGCTGCAAATATATGCTTTAATGAGTTACGAGTTACTTACTTCCTCAATAGGAAGCTCGAGTCATTTTCTCGAAACTTTCGATCTCTGGTGTTCTTTCAGGTGATGTTTCCTTGGGGGCTTCATCAATTTCCATTGATGCAGGGGACATCGCAACTTTGTCCCCGTGCATTCCTACTTCTGATTGATCCTGTAAGTAGAAAGTATTGAATATTTTTAGAAGAGATATGAGATAACCCTAGTCGAAGAATACTTATCACTTGATTTGTCATATACCTTCATGCTAGAAGGCTCAGTGATGTGTTCTTCAGAAACCTTGTTGGTCTCTGGGTTTGTCTCTGGCATTTACCTTTATCTTCTTCCATCTCAGTTGGAGCCTGTTAGAAACATTTATTTCAAAGATTAAGCACATAAACTTATAACTGAAGAAGTGTTATCTTAAGAATCCATTATTACCTGCGACACAGGCTCAGATGTCTTAAGAGGCAAGGTTGAGGAAACCTCCTTCTCAGTTTCTGAGGTAAGCTTTTCAGCTTCCTCTTGTTTCTGTGTTTCTAACTCAGCCTGTAACAAAGAAATTCTATGAGTGACAAGATTTATAAGCATAAATTTTTTCACAAGGTAAGAGTTAAACCAGTCAGTTACCTGAGCAGTTTCAGGCTGATTGGTCTTTGGAACTTGTGACCTTTCTATACATTGGTCGTCTTGTCCCAGTGCAGTTTCTTTGCTTGAAGTTTATGGTACTTCACACCTTTCCTGAGTATGCAACTCAGTAGCCTCCCCTGGTTGATCATTCTGAGTAGATGTCTCAGTTGGATCCCTCTCAGTGAGTTGGGGAACCTGCTCTTTTGCAGGATTTTCTTCAGCATACTGCATTGCTGGTAAGTCAAAATGGAGTTCATTTACCATTTCATCAACCACTTGTGGCTGTTGTGGTTGTGGTTGTTGTGGTTATGCAGGCGAAGATTGATCACTTGAACGTTCTTCCAGACTTTTAGATGTGGCGATTCCATCAGCATCTGCCAGCACTAAGATACCACTCATCAGGGCTTTTTGAAGTTGTGCAAGAGAAATATTCCCTGATGAAGTGTTTGCACCAACAACCTTTGCTATAGGTTCAGCAACCTGTGGTGTATGTTCTTCTTCAGATACCTTATCACCAGTTACTGTTTCAGTAACCTTAGCCCTCTTTGTTCTTTCTAGGACTTGAGAGATGACTAGTTCATCATCTTCATCGTCGAGCTCTCAGACATTGGGGCCGATTGGTCCATTATTCCTGCGGTTTTTGAGATAGGGCTTGGTGTTTTCACCACTTTTGGCGGCATTTATGAGTTCATCAAAGGCTTTACGCATTAGTCGCAACATTTCAAAGCACTTTCTCTTCTTGAGTCTACTTGTTCAAGAGTTGATAACTCTTTTTCAATTGATGAGTTCATCCGCCTTTATCAGTTCATCGCAATGCTGCAGATATCGAGAATCGACAACCTCTTTGGGTGTGTCTTCCGATTTGCAGCCAGACTTCTTTCTTGAAGTTACAGGCTTCTCATAACCTTTTCTTGATACCTTTCCATACTTTCGCTTCTTAGAACCTTTCGAGACCCGGTAACCTTTTCATCAAGTTTGTATACTCATATTTGTAGAGTAGTTCTTGTTGGCTATTTCGGTAGTCTCTCCGAGCTCAATGCCAAGCTTTTCCAACAAGTAGCATATCTTGGACCATAACCTCGTGGCCTTTGGCTCGGCTAGTCCTTTGGTAATCTTATGCTCGAATCTTCTTCACGAACTTCAAAAGGCGTACTTTCCCGATTAAAAGGGTTTTCCGGCCTTTTGTCTTGTTGATTCAGCAAGAACATCATCATCCACCGTTCTTGGCTTATCCGGTGACACCTCCTTGTAGACCATCAAAGCATCTGTGAAGAATGCAAGCCAAGATACATCCCAGTGAACCAACAGATGTCCCGGTTGGGATGTCGACAAGCTTGAACTCGTGGGTGTATCGATTTTCAAGATCACACACGCCATTGTAAAGTTCTTTAACACCTTCAAGGAGTTCATCATCCTTGGTGTTTATTTCAAAATCCTTTCCAAGATTTTGAAACTCAAACAACTTCTGAAAGTTGTTAAGTCCGGATTTCCTTTCCTTGGTGAGGTTTTAATGACACTATTTCAAAGGTGCCTTGAAATTATCCTGAGTTGTTGTAAAATTCCAACACATCGAGTGATGAAATTCCACTTGGCGGCGGATAGAAAACCCTTGATTTGTGCCTTTTCAAGCATGTCAAGAATCAATTTTCTCGGTTTGGTTCTCTATTGCAGAGGTATTCCTCAACCATGGCACCACCCCAAATCATTACGTGATTTGAAGTCCAATGGTCGATTAAAATTTCCTACCGATCGGTTGTTCACAATAACAACTCGGTGCTTGCTTTTAATGATACCGGTGAAGGATTGGGATTTCTGTGTTGAAGAGTTCTTGGAGGCCATCTCTTTATATAGTGTAGGGATTTGAAATTGGTGTTTGAAAGAGATTTGATTTAGTAATTCTTTGCAGAAAAACTTAATCTTGATTTGCAGAGATTGTAGAAGGTTTTGCAGAGAATCAAGAGAAGGATTCGCTATTTTGTGCAAGATGAGTTTTGGATTAGGCAAAAGTGATTTCCTATGCCAAAATCCTATATATATAGCGATTGAATCCCAGATAAATACATACAAATTGATTTTGTGTGTATACATGATTTGCAAGCAGGCGTGAGCAAAAGCTAGTTCGGCATTAAATGCTTAGTGGGCCATGTCTGAATTTCAACAGTCCACTATTTACTGTGAATTAATTTCCACCGTACAGATCAATCGCTTAATTTCATCAAGGGTCACCATTGCTTCTTCAGCAATGATCACAATCAACAAGTGTAATTGTGCCCATTTAATGAATTTTGGCTATTAGCTATCTGAATTGCGTCTTTGTATGACCAAGAACACTGTTTGCATCTGAATCTGTCTTATACTTAAGATTTTTCCAAGTTTTTCATCAAGATAGAAACAATGCGAATTTCAAGAGAGTAGTTATTCGGATAGTTGTACTATTCTCCTGTGTTCTCCGTTTGATTGATTCAGATATCCGAGTTCCGTCTCGAGATCTCAAGTCGCTTTTGCTCTTAGCCTTTTGACTTTTGGATACATTCCGGTTTTCGTTTCTCTTTTACGGATACCGTTCCAGATACCTCTTCTCTGGATGCCGTTCGGATACCTCTTCTCTGGATGCCCTTCCGGTACCGAACTTTTAGGTTCATTGGTAGCTCCATTAGTCCAAGGCGTGTCTTAAGGCTAAGAATCTACTTTCTTGTAGTGGCTTAGTGAAGATATCCGCAAGTTGGTCTTGATGCCAATCTTGAGTATCTCTATATTGCCCTTTTCAACATGGTCTCTGATGAAGTGATGTCTAACATCAATGTGCTTTGTTCTGGCATGAAATTTAGGATTCTGTGTAATCGCAATAGCACTTGTGTTGTCACAGAAAATGGGAGTTTTCTTCTCATCGAGTCCATAGTCTTTAAGTTGTTGTTGTATCCATAGAATTTGTGTTGCACAACAACCAGCAGCAATATATTCAGCCTCTGTGGTAGAGGTTGCAATTGAGTTTTGCTTCTTGCTAAACCATGAGATAAGTCTAGTACCCGTAAACCCAAGTTCACGAGGTGCTTTTCCTATCAGCGTTGATCCAAAGATAATCATGTCGAGTACCCAAATTAAACTCAATCCACTTTCTTTAGGATACCACAATCCTACATCTCTCGCATCGTTTACATACCTTAATATTTTCATAGCAATGTTGTAGTGTGTTTGCATTGGATTTGTCTGAAATCTAGCACATACTCCAACTGCATATTGAATATCAGGTCTACTTGCAGTGATGTAAAGTAGTGAACTTATCAATTTCCTATACTTATGTTCTTCAACACTCTTATCTGATTCAGTATAGGTCATTTTGGTTCCAATGCTCATAGGTATCTTAGCATTCTTTTCAGAAGGCTTAAGATTGAATTTTGTGAGCATATCTTTTGCATACTTTGTTTGACTAATGAATATTCCATCATTGAGTTGCTTGACTTGCAATCCTAGGAAATAATTCATTTCTCCCATCATGCTCATCTCAAACTTGCTTTTCATGAGATTTGCAAAGTCATTACAAAGTTGCTTGTCCTTAGATCCAAATATGATGTCATCAACATATACTTGAACTAAGAGTAGTTTCCCGTCATGATTTAAGGTAAATAAAGTTTTATCAACTTCACCTTTCTTGAAACCACTTTCCAGAAGGTACTTGGCCAAAGTGTCATACCATGCTCTTGGAGCCTGTTTTAGTCCATACAGAGCTTTCTATAATTTATAGACCATTTTACTTTCTGAGGAAACTTCAAAGCCAGGTGGTTGCTCAACATAAACTTCTTCTGCAAGTTCACCGTTTAAGAATGCACTTTTGACATCCATCTGATAAACTTTGAAATCTTTATGAGCTGCAAAGGCTAGAAAGAGTCTTATTGCATCCAATCTGGCAACTAGTGCATATGACTCGTCAAAGTCTAATCCTTGATGCAGGTAAATCCTCGCAACCAATCTTGCTTTGTTTCGGTTATTTCACGATTCATTCATCTTGTTTCGAAAACCCATTTAGTTCCAATCACGTATATTCCTTCTATAAATGGAACTAGTTTCGGACTTTGTTTCTCTCAAATTGATCCAACTCTTCTTGCATTGCGAGATCCGTCTTGGTCTCCTAATGCTTCTTCTATATTTTTAGTTCAATATTCGAGATGAAACATCCAAAGAGAGAGTTAGCATTTTCAGCTATTGCTCTCCTAGTCCTAACACCTCGATTAATTGGTCCAATTATATCCTTTGGGGATGATCTTTGATCCATCTCATCATAGGTTTAGTGCTAGTAGGATCAATATCCACGTGATCTGAATGTGAATCACTAAAATTTTGATTTGATACTTTTTCAGTATCTGAGATATCTGACATATGGAAAATGTCATGGATATCTGACACTTTTTCAGTGTTAGAGATATCCGAACATGCATTTCAAAGATTCTTATTTTCATACCTCTTCATGATGAAGGTTCTCGAGAACTGTTCCATTTCTGGAAAACTCATAGGAAATTCCTCATCATGTCTGTGAGTCATCTTGTTGTTACTAGGCATTTCAAGCTTTTCTACGTCAGAGTCATCCTCACTTTCCATAATGATGTTTCTCTTTTCTGAGGATTCTTCTTTAGAATCCTCGAATAGTTCTTTGAACTTTCTCGAGAGTTCATCATTAGGAGGTGTTTTCTTATTTCCTTCATAGAATACAACATGAATTGATTCTTCAATTTTCTTTGTTCTTTGTATTTGTAAACTCAGAAGCTTTGCTATCTGTGGAATAACCAAGAAAAACACCTTCATCTGCCTTTGGTTGAAATGTTCTCAGATAATCTTTTCCATTGTTTAAAACAAAACATCTACAACCAAATACTCTCAGATGTTTGATATTAGGGGGTCTACCAACCAAGATTTCATAGGGGGTCTTGTCATGGTGTTTGTTTATCAAACATCTGTTTTGAGTGTAGCAAGTTGTGTTTACAGCTTCAACCCAATAAATTTCACTTATTTCAGTGTCAGCTAGCATTGTCCTTGTAGCTTCTTTAAGGGTTCTGTTTTTTTGTTGAGGTGTTCTTACAGAGGAAAGTTGGTGTTGTATACCTTTGCATGTACAAAACTCCTTTATGTACTGGTTGACAAACTCAATACCATGGTCTGTTCTGATTGCAGATACCTTGTCATTTTTCATGGCTTCAAGCTTTTTCAGCAAGTTTGGTATCTCCACCCTGGCATCAGATTTTTGTTTCAGAAAGACAACCCAAGTGAATCTTGAGAAGTCATCTACAACAACCAGACCATACTTCTTTCCTGCATAACAAGTTACAGATGATTCAAAAAGATCCATGTGTAAAAGTTGCAGTGGTCTAACACTTTAAGTGTCGATCTTGGACTTGAAAGAGATCTTAGATTGTTTCCCATCCGACAGTGAGCAGATACCTTCCTTTACGAAAGATGTTGCAGGAAGGCCAACCACTAACTCTTTTTGGCAAGTCTATTGAGTTTTGAAGTTCAAGTGACTCATTCTTTTGTGCCATAACGGTGCTTTTACGTGACCAGATTGACTCACCATGAGACATTCTTCAGTTGTGGCAGATGCCCAATCGGCAACATAAAGACTACCTTTCCGCCGAGCAACCAAGACTGTCTGCTTTGACTCATTGTCAATTAATTTGCAGTATTTAGCTTTGAATTTTATAGTAAAACCCTTGTCTGCAAACTGGCTCATGCTAAATAGATTATATTTCAAATCCTTAACATGTAATACGTCAGTGATTGTTAAAGTCCCCAATTTGACGTTGCCAAATCCCAGAGAGGGATTTAATTCTCCTCCAGCAAATCTGATATCTGGTCCTGTGTTGCAACCTTTGTAATCAACCAGATTTGCTTTGTCTCCTGTCATGTGCTTTCCGCATCCACTATCAAATAGCCATTGTGCTTTAGTCTAGGAGGCATTCTGCACACAACAGGAAACAGGAGATTAGGTTCTCATATCTTTGATGGAACCGTCAGAATTAAAAGTTCTTCCAGTAGGAATCCATTTTTGAATGAATTTCTTTGAAATATGCTTTTGTCTGACAGGAACGTAAGGAGGAATTCTATTTGAATGAATGTTATCATTAGTGAGAATTATTTTCTTCCTTGGTGTGTTCCTAGGTGCTCCATATGATGCTTTCAGATACCTGTCAGGTTTCTGAGTTTGCTTTTCAGCAAACTTAGCCTTCCTTGCCAGATTTCTTCTAGCCCTGGCATTCAGATTTTCAGTGGCTTGATTTAACTTCCACTTCTGATAATTGCTTTGAGCAATTCTAGCTTTCAGCCATCGTTCTTGCTCCTGCTTGTACTCATGAGCAAGTTGTTTTCCGGTGCCTTTGTAGCCAATACCGTTTCGAGCACTTGAAGCTATCTGAGATCTTTTCTCGTGACTTTGCTAGTCTCTGGTTGGTCCAATTTCTTTCCAGAAAAAGTGACATGGGAGAATTTGCCAGCTCCTGCAATTCTACCTTTTTGAGAGACATAGCACTGTGGGTGTTTACACTTTTCAGTGTTGTGTTTCTTTTCCGACAAAGGTTTGGTCGCAACTGCCTTTCCTTTGTCAACAATCTTTGTCTTCTCACCGATACTATAGATTGCATGGGAACCGTCTTGCTGAGTACTTACAAATGTTCTTCTCTCCTTACTCTTATTCAGTGATAGAACAATCATGTCGTATTATTGAAGTCCTTTCTTTTCTGAAGGATCTTTTAAGTAAGATTGTACTTCAGTAAGAGTGTCACTAGCTTTGGCATAAGATTGAAAAGATAATTCTTTCTTCTTGAGTTCCTTGTTCTCAGAAAGAAGATCTTCATAATTCTTTAAATAATTGACCATTGCTTTTTTATTTGACTTTTCAGTCTCAGATATCTGAGCTTTGAGAGATGCATTTTCAGCATCCTTTCTCTCAAATTCTTTAACTAATTGAGAATTTTCCTTTTCAAGAGAATTCTTTTCTTCTTCAAGGTTTTCGGCTCTAGCTCGGATCATTAGAAATTCTCTTTCATAGATGTCAAGTTCTTTCCTAAGATTTTCTAGATTCTTTATTTCCTCTTCATCACTTTCATAAGTATAACATGAATTATGTGTTACCTCATCAGCCATAATACAGTTTTCTATGTTGGAGATGTCTGGAACGTCAATTTCAGCAACTCCACACATTTCATTCTTCTTGAGGCCGAAGTCGATTATATCATGAGTAACTCCACATAATTCTGGTGATGGTAAGGTTGAGTCATCTGAATTGTCATCTTCAGAATCTGTCTCAACGTCTAGAGCATCTAGTTGAATTTGGATTTTCTTTCTTTCTTCAGTTAGCAACGCTTTCTGGCTTCTTCTGAAGATTTTCCTATCTTTCTTGTCACCTGCCCTTAGTTTGTTGATGGCAGGACAATCCTTCTTGAAGTGGTCAGGTTTCTGACAATAGAAACAGATATCGTTTCCAATTTCTGCTTCCTCAGTACATGATGCTTTCTGAGCTGGCTTGTTCAGCGAGCTTTGCATATTTTTGTACTGGTGATAGTTTGAGCCTAGATGCTTCTTCAGCTTCTCTTTGGCTTTCCTTCTTTCAATTTCTCGACTGATATATTTGCTCATTTGCTTTGCAGCAAGAGCATCCTCAGTTTCTTCCTTGATTTTCTTCTTTTCAGAAGTTCCTTGAGTGACTAGAGCAACGTTTTGCAACTTTTCAGTTGTTTGTTCTCTTTGAGTTGTCTCATAATCAACAGTAGCAAGATGAGATAAAAGTTCCACTGGAGTGATATTTGGCATTCCTTGGTTAAAATAAAAAAATTTGGTATGCTCCCAGTTGTGGTTAAGACTTCTGACAATAGTCTTAATCTTTTACGATTGAGTATCTGTTGCTTTCCCCAAGAGCTGCCATGTCACTCATGAGAGTGGTAAATCTGAAATCAAGTTCTTCCAGAGTTTCAGTGGGTCCTTGTTTGAAATTTTGAAATTTCAACTTGAGAACTTCGAACTTGTTTTCTTTGATTTTCTCAGTTCCGGCATAGATTTCTTCAATCAGTTACCTGGCAACTTTCGCCGTTTTAGCACCCCACAGTTTACACTGTATGTGCTCCAGTGTCAATCTGATGATGATATTACGAGCTTGACCATCCAGACGATTTCTCTTGGCATCTTCCGATGTCGAGAGTTCTCTGGGCTTTGGTTCGTAAATAACTTGACTAGTAGATCTCCCACTTGTTGACGCATCGGTTTGTGAAAATCCTTCGCTTTGATCTCTGTCTCTACCATTAGAAACCTCCATGACTTGTTTGAGTTGTTGAATGACTATTGGGCCATTCTTTATCACTTCGATCATTTCGTCACTTATGGCTTCAAGGTGGAGCATCATGTTATTTTTCCATTTCTCGTAATTCTCTGGTTTGAGAATGGGTGCATCACTCAGAGACATACCTGCACACTTAACACACAAATTAAATAGTCCTCGAAAATGGACAAAGTTCCTTCACCTATCTGGGGATCTCGGTTCAGTGCAGAAGACTTGTGAACCTCTTGCTCTGATACCACTTGTTAGTCCAGATAACGGCAAAGTAAAAGACTAGAGGGGGGGGGTGAATAGTATTTTAAAACTTTTGTCGATAAAAACTATTTCTCAGATATCTGAATAGATATCTGATACTTAGAATTAGAGCGCGAAAGACTTAATAAAGATAAGTGCAGAAACAGTTAAAGTGTGTGTGTGTGTGTGTGTGTGTGTGTTGCTGAAATGTAAATACAGAAAGGTAAATAACACAGCAAGTATAGTGGTATCTGGAGGTGGCGTAATCCTCCAACTAATCCACTTCGGTCTATCAGAGACCTAGAATTCACTAGAAAAGATAATTGAGTTCACCTTACAATAAACCTATTCTAAGATTCTTAACAATTGGTTCCCAACCAAATGTTCCCCCTGAGTTGTTCCCCGGCTTTCACAGCCAAGTACTTCCTGTACTCAGAAACCTTTGAGTTATTCCCTAGCTTCCCAAGTTAAGTACTTCATATACTCAATAACCTTGGAGTTATTCCTTAGTTTTCCAAATCAAGTACTTCCTATACTCCGGTAACCTTGGAGTTATTCCCTGATTTTTCAAACTAAGTACTTCCTGTACTCCACTTGATTATGGTGTTGGTTTTGGTTTGAGTTGTCAGATGAGCTTCTTTAATAACTTATTCAGTTATTCAGATAGCTCTGTGAATCAAGTATACTTAATACACTTTTCAATGTATGGTATCTTGTTCTTTTTACTGACCCAAGTCTTAGTTAAATGTTCAAGAGAATGAATCTCAGATACTTGATCTTTCGTTTCAACTCTTTCACAGATAGCTATGCTTGTTTAGGATCAGGACACTTAGAACTTCAGTGTTACTCAAGATCAAAAGCTTTGGTCGCAACAGAAAGCTTTGAGGATAAGTAAGTTTGCTTTGAGAGAGAGTAAGATGTTCAGCGTTTTTATGCAGTTCAAGGTGTGTCGTGTCTCTTCAAGCAGTCTAAGTGTTGATATTTATAGATGAATTTGAGTGCCGTTTGAATAGTATCCGTTAGGCTCAAATTCAAACTATTGATATCTGTGTATAGTACTGTAGCAGGCTTTGTCTTCTTCTTCAGAAGCTGCCGTTGCTTTTATTCAGACATCTCTGTCCGTGCATTAAATGCATTGTACTATACTTTTTGTCCTGTAGTGCCAACGGAACTATGCTTTGTATCAGAGACTAGTGTTATCTGATTCTTTGCACGTCCTTATCTTCAATCTTCAGATACCACTTATATTGAAACAACTTTGTTTGCAATATATATATTTCTCTTTCAGAAATGTGGTTAAAGCTCAAGGTATCTGAGAATAGATATTTGTGGACACTTTCCTTGTTTTCAGATAGGTCTTTTATTTCTCAGATATCTCTTGTGACACAGTTTGTTTGAAACTATTCGTGTCTTCAAGATATCTGGCTATGATATCTGAACAACAGTTTCAGCAATCTTGTGCAGTTTCTTCAAGTCTTCAATGTCGTTGATCTTGTTCTGCTTGGATGTCTTCTTCTTGGTCTTCTCTTCATAAAATAAAAATTACATTTTGAGACCTAACATCCTATACAAGATTAGCTAGACTATCATACTTAGTGAGTTTCCTCTTTTACAATGTTCAAGTGAACCAAGAGTACTAATCACCTTTCTGAGACTAAGATAAGTCATTATGTTGCTGATCAAAATCTAAACAGATATTTCTAACAAAATATCTAACAAATTTCCTAACAAATTTCCCAAGAAATTTCCCAACAAATTTCCCAACACTGCTCATATTGTTCCGGAGTACTTGCATAAACGATACGTTCCCATCTTGCCTTCGCCGCACGTTCATACTTTTTGGTACCCAGTAGCCCACTTATATACCTCGTGACATCCTTACATATATGCCTCCTGCACAGTATGTGTGCTGATTCTGGAAATACTTCCTCTATGGCACGCATTGCAGCTAGCTCTCTATCCGTAACAAATACCCCCGGTAAAACACCATTACATGAACAATTCCATAACCGTGTAAGCCCCGGTGATAACAGCGTCTTCTCGTCCGAGATGAAAATAAAAGCGATATGGTAGTTTTGCCCAGTCGGTAAAACGCCAATCACTTCCACCAATGGCAGGTCGTACATATTTGTCTTGTACGTGGCATCCATGAGGACAACTTGAGGGAACAAACGTAGCATTGACTTCGTGTTAGGATGAGCTAAGAAAAATCCAGCCATTACGTCAGTTCCCGGATGTTTGACTGGAGAATATATGTAGCTATGTTGTTGCAGCAAATGGATAAAATATTCCATTGGCTCCATTTCACCCATCTCCTGCCGTTGAGCTTTCTGGTCAGCATTGTATATGTGTCGTAATCCACTGTAGTTGAGTGGGAATTCATGTACGATTTGAACAAGCGTTTCTTTAGGTGTCATTCCGGAACGCAACATCTGCACTACTCGCACATGCTCTTCATTAGTCAACTTCGCTGTGGAAGTGTGCCAATGGGGGTATTTCCCGAGGGGGTTGTTGTGTCTTTCGTGATTCTTCTGCACAGCAACCCTCCACTCGCCCGGTAACTTCTCCACGATCTTCACCTGAAATGGGCAAGAAAACTTTTTAGTACCGGTTGAGTTTCTGGAATTTTCCTCCGGGTTTGTTGTTGTCGTGACCCTATGTGCACCAAAGACGCTCATGCCATGTACCGTGTTTGATCGAGAATGTGAGATCGCAAAAAATATATTTTCTTCTCGGCCAGTAACACGTGTCCATGCTATTGCCCTTTCTCGAGTATCGAAAATCTGATTGTTGATGAAAATGTTCGTGCAGTCTGGAAATTCATTAGACGCATAATCAGACGAATCGCTTGATTGGCTCATATTATACGTATGGGATTTTGAGTGTTTGGGTATTTTAAGTGGTCGGGAATGGAGTGTTTGGGTATTTCAAGTGGTAGGGTATTGAGTGTCTATTTTAAGTGTTAGGGTACTTCGTGTTCGCGTATTTGAAGATGGAGTGTGTTGGAAGTATGGAGGAGTATGTGGAGTGTTAGTGACCTCCCTCCCTCCCTCCTTATATAGAAGTGCTGGTGTGGAGGAGTATCGTAAGACGAATATTTTGTCTAATGCCTCGAACGAATATCAATATGGAGTGCCAATGTCTTGAAATAATACTAGAATTGAAATGGGAAGGTAAAAAATAACAAACGGAATTGAAATAATTTAAAAAAAAAAAAAGCATGTGAACAGTAACCGTGCCCGTGCCGGTGAACAGTGACCTGCCGTCAGTCAGGAACAGTGACATGTCGGTTACTGTTCACAGCTGACCGGTCAACAGTGAACAGTACCGGTCGGTCTGCATTTTCCACCGAAAAATTGGCCGGTTCGACCGGTCGAACGATTTCTATAAATAAGAGGAGGTTCAGATGTTATTTTTCACACTCACTCCTCTCTACTTCATCTTCATCTTCATACTCTCTCATTTTCACACTTCAATAAAACTAGCAATCTCGACTATCAAGTGGAGACCATGTGATAGGTAATAATACTAATACATTAATAAACCATTGCATTTTTCTAATTAATATATGATTAGAACATTAATATTCATAATTTTTTGTGTTGATAATACTCTCAACTATGTACAGAAATTGTATAAGGGCGGTGCATCCAAAGATGTTGGTGCTGAGGGATTAAGACGGAGCAAGAGATTGGTCAAGGAGATTCCAGAAATACTAGTCGATCAATATTCTGGACGACTAAACAACATTGGTGGCAAAACTAGAGGTCCAATTGCCTAGAGCAATGAGGGACAGATTAATGCAACAAACTGAGGGAAGTTTTGATGAAATGGAATCACCCTCGCCGAGAGAAGACTCGTTCGTGACACCCGGTTCTATCCGCTCAGAGTCTATGCGTAGAGATGAAGCTGAAATCCCTTTTGATGTAAACTTCACCCCACATAGACAGTCTATGCGTTCGGGCCGGAGATCGATGTCAGTTGAACACAACATTCATAACACTGCTGGTAATGTTTATAACCAGCACATTTATGGTACTTCTGTCAGGGGTGGCCATAATCAACGAGAGGGTACAAGCGGAGACCGTGTGCATGAAGCAGAGCCTGATTATGAGGGTGGAAGCGGAGACCTGGACAAACGAGAACCTAATGAGGCGTGATGGAACTCACACACGGTATTCTGGTGGCCTACAAATGCGGAGTTACTCACGGATTTCTAGGCCACATTGCTCCTCCATATGGATATGAATTGTAAGTTACTTCAATTTTTCTGGCTGTGCATTCGGTTTTTAAAATCCGACTATTCTTCTTGAGATTTGAAATCTCTGAGGACCGCAATATTCTCAAGGATTTGACAAGCCCGGTCTTTAGGCCGTTTGGAGACTATCTGAATGATGGTGTCATTCATATTGTCAACAACATGTCCGCACGCTTGCGAACTATATGCATCCAAGATCAACATGCCTTTGATTAGTGCATTTGTTGAGCGGTGGCATCCTGAAACCAATACCTTTCACATGCCATTTGGTGAGATGACAATAACAACGCATGATGTCCACTATTTGCTCGGAGTCCTCGTTTCATGGTCGTTGCTAAGGCAAAAGCCGCACTGAAGCATAAGGTGGCATTAGCAACTCATATGCAAATGATGAAGCCTTAGTGAAATCGACTTTAAAAGTCTTTGGTTTTAAGCGTAGCACCATTGAGGCAACTTTAAAGCACAAACTCTACCACGGAATCACACACTATCATGTACTTGTTGTGGTTGTTAGGCACATCTCTATTTGTCGACAAATCGGTCATCGAGTGCTGTCGGGTTTCTCGTTCCTCGTTAACTGAATGAGGTTGACTTCAGACGCATGGGGAGTCTTTGACTTGCAAATCAAGATCTGAGCGTTGGGAATTGCAACACGTATCAATTGCAAACAGATAGATGGCTGTCTTTCACTTATGCAGGTTCGCTCCCTCTATATTATATATATATATATATATATATATAGACAATTTTTACATAACTTTTGAAAAGATCATTTCAATCAAGTCTTTAAACTATTTCAGGCGTGGATATACCGGTATTTTCCACATCTTCAGAGATGGAACTTGGGAGCCGACGATGAAGATTCTATACATCTTATGTACAGAACTGCATTGGACAATGTTAAACCAAATGAAGTATGACATTCAATTAAGTTTTACTCTTCTTTCATTTTTTTTCCAATTATATACACTTATGTTACTTGCCTCTCATGAATAGGTGAATTGGACACCATTCGGAACAATGGCGGATGAGGCAGTCCCCATATCACAATATAGGGGAATTATTCATTGTCTGAAGGTTATGGAGGCTTACATGCCAGACCGTGTTATGCGGCAGTTCGGATACCCCCAGTACATTCCTAAGGAACTGATAAAACCATTGCTTGTACAGAGGCCACCACAACCATCACTCTACCGATGTTCTCATTCCGTTCGGAACTCATTCGAAGACTTCATGAACTATCGATGTAATTTCGATCAACAAGCTGTGCGAGTGCAATTTGGTCATGAAACAATTCCAGCGTACGTAAACTGGTTTCAACAACGTGCGCATATCCAAGTGACACCGCCCCAATCATTTAATCCAACTCAACAATTCCGACCAGCCACTATGGATCCAGGCGTGGTATGTTTCATATACATTCAATATATACATGCACGATGTTTGCTCGTATTATCAAAATCCTTATTTCTATTTCATTTTTATTTGTAGAGGCTACGAATGGTTGCTGCAATGCTCGGACGCATCACTCCACTAAACAGGCAGTATATGCAGATGCAAGACATATTAACGATTGTTGATCAAGTTTGCGAACACTTGCAAGATTTAATTCCAAATTAAGTATCTAGTCTTTCATATTAGTACGTTATTTGATATTCTAGTCGTATTGTATATTACTTTTGATGAAGTTATTGATGTAATATTTTCCTATTCAAGTTTGTATCCTTGTTCAAATTTCAAACCCGATTGCAAATTTGAATTAGCAAAACGCAAAAACAAACAAATAATTATATAAATCAATTTATAGAAAGGAAAAAAAAAAACAGAATCAATTTCAAAAATTAAAAAAAAAAAAGAAAACCAATTAAAACCAATTAAAAAAGTAAAAAAACAAATTAAAAAAAACAGAAAAAAAAACTAGGAATCGGATGTGGCCGGTTTGAAAACCGGCAAAATCACCCTTTGGCCGGTTTTAAACCCACATCATTCGTTTTTTTTAAATTTCCAAATTACTTTCAATTTAAAAAAAATACCCAGATTATGGGCGGTTTTAAAACGGCCATTTCTCATTGGCAGTTTAAAACCGGCCAAATTAAAATAATGGCTTATAAAACCGCCATTCTTCTTCATTTAAAAAAAAATTTGAAATTACTTCAATTTTTTGTAAATATTTTATAATCAAATATTTTTCTTAAAAAATAAAATTCAAAATTTTTCCGATTTGTGTTTATTGTTGTTATTTCTTGTCGTGCGTGTTAGTATAATGTTTTCTATTATGTATCTGAGTTTTTAAATTTTTTCGTATTTCATAAGTTTTTTTTTAGCTAGGGGCATTTTCGTCAACTTACAAAATATTTGTGTTGCGTTTAACATTGCTGTAAAACACTTAGGTGAGTGCCGGCGGATAGTAGCGGATATTAACAAAAAGTCAAACGGGTCCGACCCACGGCAGGTAGAATAATTTTTCAACCCGTGACGGTTCGGGTGATAACAATGGCAGACGGATTGGCGGGTGAATTACTATATCAACTGAGATATATTATAATTCATCAAATTAACAAAATATTTTGAAAGCAAATAACACGATGAAGTACCATTTTCATATATGTAGTTTCTTAGTTTATATAAAGAATAATCCTAGTTTTAATACTATTAATCTATTCTATATTTTTATCTATTTATTTAATTGACAATTAATTTATTTCAAATATATACATTTTTTGTTATGTGAATAATATGACAAGTGGGGCAGGTGGGTTGCGGGTGGCACCCGACCAACCCACCACCCCGCGTAAATTTTTATGAAAATATAATCGAATGTGCGGGTGAGATGTGGGCGGTTTGTGCGGACGGATCGGTCAGATGGCTTGTTTACACAGCCCTAGTATAACCCATGTTTGGTTGGGAGAATGTGTGCCAAAGCTTGAAATATTACAAGTTTGTCACTCCGTATTTTGTAATTAAAACATTCAAACGTAATAGTTCAAATTGCAACTTCCAAAAAATGTAATATCAAAAAATATTAAAACTTGGTTCCCGACGGCATAGACACTCCGATAACAAATACTGCAATGAACACAACACTTAAATATATTTATTTTATAAAATAATTATGATATTTTTAATGATACTTTCAAAATTTATAATTTCTTATTTTATATTTGAACTTTCTAATATTTAATTTTTATAAAATATTATTTACCCATCATGTTCGGTGAATAGCTTCCCACTTCTAATTTATATAATTCGAAATTACTTCTCATTTCATTTATTTGAACATGTTCATGGATCATTCTTTCTCCATTTAATCAAAACGTTATTTAGTTAATTAAAATTGACGTGTGAATTCCTAGGCGGAGAAGGCAGTAGTATGTATGTAGTATACAAATTGGATGACAATTTTAAACAAGTGAATAATTTAGATGTAAAACTTAAAAAATCCATTTTTGGTACCTTAAATTGTGACAGTTATCGTTTTGATACCTTAAGTTGTGTATTCGTCCAATTTTAGTACTACGTTAGTCATCCTTAACAGAACCATTAAGTTTGTCCGAATTATAAGAATTAGCGTGAATTAATCGATTTTCCGTCAACTCGACGCGTGAACTACACACGCTCCAGATAAAATATTAATAAATTTTAATTAAAAATTTATTAATATTATATTAATAGTAATATTTTTTTATTAATATTATTCAATTTTACATTGATCATGAAACTTTTTTATTAATATTAATTTATTTTCCATTGATGAATTAATTTTTTTAATTAAAATTTATTAATACTAATTTTTTTTATATTAGTCGATTTTCATTGATGATGAACTAACTTTTTTATTAAAATTTATTAATATTTTATTAATATTATTAATTTTTTTATCAATATTAATAGATTTTCCATTGATTATGATTTAATTTTTTTAATTAAAATTTATTAATATAATATTTTTTATATATATTAGTCGATTTTTCATTGATCATGAATTAATTTTTTTATATTAGTCGATTTTCCATTAATCATGAATTATTTTTTTTAAATTTATAATTTTTTATTAATATTAGTCGATTTTCCATTAATCATGAATTATTTTTTAATTAAAATTAATTAATATTTTATTAGGAGCGAGTTTAATTCACGCGCCGACTTGACGGAAAATCGACTAATTCACGCTAATTCTTACTAATTCGGTCAAAGTTAACGGTTCCGTTAAGTTTGACTAACGGAGTACCAAAATTTAACGAATACGCAACTTAAGGTACCAAAATTGGACGGTCACAACTTAAGGTACCAAAACGATAACTGTCACAACTTAAGGTACCAAAAATGGATTTTTTCCTTTTAGATATGAAACTAAAATATAAATCATACATCAAATATTTAATAATTCAAATATAAAAGTGTAAACTATAATTAAGTTGAGTATTTGTCTTGCGCGAGAGTCCAAGTCTCATAAAAGTCCTACTTAAATTTGGAGAGTTCAGAGAGACCCCTATGTTTGCACTCAAATTGTCTAGGCTTTACAATTACCCATTTTTCATTTTTCGCGGATATTCTCGTACCGAGTTTGGTGTTAAATTCTCGAATCCGGGCTGCAGACCCATTTATTCCAGATTTTGTTGGTCCAGATAACGACAAAGGAAAAGACTGGAGGGGGGGGGGGGGGGGTGAATAGTCTTTACAATTTTTGTCGATAAACACAATTTCTCAGATACCTGTGAAGATCATCTGATACTTAATTTCAGAGAGCGGAAAACTTTTCTGTGATAAGTGCACGTGCTCAACAAGATATAATGTGTTTAAATACTTAGCAAGATAAACAAAATAATAAGTAAATTACTGAAAGTAAATAACACGTCTTTTATAGTGGTATCTGAAGGTGGCGTAATCCTTCAACTAATCCACTTCGGCCTTTCTCATACCTAGAATCCACTAAGACAGATAATTGAGTTCACCTTACAAATATCTTCTCTCGATTCCTAAATAAACTAGATTCTCAACCAAGTGTTCCCCCTGAGCTATTCCCCGGCTCCCAGCCAAGTACTTCCTATACTCAGAAACTTTTGAGCTATTCCTTAGTTTTCCAAACTAAGTACTTCATATGCTCAGTAACCTTGGAGTTATTCCTTAGTTTCCCAAACTAAGTACTTCATGTACTCCACGCCGTTTAAGGTGTTGGTTATGATGGTTTGTCAGGTGAGTAGTCTTAATAACTTTTCAGTTATGTCACTACAAGAATTCCTATGTTTAGCCACGGTAAGTTAGCGACGGATTTTATCCGTCGTCAGCTAGCGACGAATCGCTAGCTCTAGCGACGGATAACATCCGTCGCTAAAGTTAGCGACGGATAGTCGTATCCGTCGTTAGAATAGTTGACCAAAATTTAAAGAAAATGAAAAAAGGAAAGAAAAAAACGGAAAAATGAAAAGCTAGCGATGGATAGGCTTATCCGTCGCTAAGCCTATCTGTCGCTAGCTTTTCTGAACAAACGAGCAGAATGCTCGTCCTCTCCCCCATTTCTTCTTCTTCCTCCATTCTTCTTCCTTTCTTCCTCCATTTCGCCCACATCGAATCCCGTCCAAATCTCAATCATTTCGGCCATTCTTGGTATCTATTCGAAGCTCGTGAGAGAAGGAGGTCAATTCTACCATCAATCTCAAATTTCATCCGCTATTTTCTCCGGATTCGAAGGTAAACCTTACTTTTTAAAATTTGGGAATTTGGTTACTTTGGACTAATTTGAGCAATTGCATGTAAATGGAGAGTATGTAGTACTTAGTTTAGTTTATATTAGGTATTGTTTTACATATATTGATTGTCAATTTGGATTTTTAGTAGCTAGTTAATTAACTTTTGAGATGTGCAATTGTTTGAATTGTTAATTAGTATAATGTTAAGTATGTAGTAGTTTTGATTTAAGTATGTTACGTATGTAGTAGCTAGTTAATTAACTTTTGAGATGTTAAATTTTTTGATTTGATAAATTTATACACGTACTAGGTTATAGATTATGAGAATTTAATGAAGTGTTTTGATACCATTTGGTGATTACATTCGTAAAATGTATGTAATTTATAATTTATAAATTTGTATTAAAGGGTTGGAATGCTTTATTTGTATTGCGAATTTTGGTAAGAGACAAAAACTTTATAACATGCAAGAAATAGGAATCGAGTTGAAAAAATACGATCTAATCAATTCAGACGTATCAGGTTATATAATCATCCAATGAACACCGATCGTTCATGGATGTACCGTCGTACTCTAATTGACAGAGTTCAATCGAATTTTGTAAAAGGGGTTGAAGGAAACGCGATGACACATCCGGCTTCTATAAATGAGGGGTCGATAAAGTGTGCTTCCACATTTGAAACATGCAGAAACAAGGTAGCACCGTCCATGACATATGATCAATGGAGGGAGAGGCGGGGGTTAGGGCCGCCTATTGAAATCATAGACTGTTGTCGGAACATGTGCATGTTGTATTGGGAGGAGGATGTAGATCTGATGGAATGCTATTTTTGTGGTAGGGCGTGGTTCACGTGACGAGGAGGGGGTTGCAAGAGGATAATGAGTTTTATCCGTTTTGTCTTTAGGCTTGTATAACTAGTAATTAGTAGTTGATATATAAAACCAAACATTATGCTCAAATTGAAGCTAGTATAACTTATATTATGTAAGGTCGTTGACGTGTTTTCAAGCTTGGGGGTGTGTAATTGATTAAATTATTTTGAAATTGATTTATTATCATAATGTTTGTAAGTATGAGTTTAATTAGCTTAATAAATGACAGACCTCGATCTAATCAATTCAAACGTGTCAGGTTATATAATTATTCAATGGATACCAATCGTTCATGGATGTACCAAAGGATAGTTAATGGCAGAGTTTTACCTAGTTTTGTGGAAGGGGTTGATGCCTTCGTTGCTTTTGCACTGACACAAACTACTTGTTTGAGTGGGGGATGATGAAGTGCCCTTGCACCCAGTATAAATGTAGGAATAAGCAATTTTTGCCTCCAGAAACGGTAGTGGAACACTTGAAACGTAAGGGGTTTGTAGCTAAGTATGAGGTATGGACTTCTCATGGTGAGACATACAAGCCGTTTATGGATTATGAGAATTTGGGGAAGCGTAAAAGAAAGCAGGAAACTGTGATGGGAAGTACTCAAAATACTTCTACATCTGATGCTAATAATTATCATGAACGGGTTGATCAAATGGTATATGATCTTGCGGGTCCAGAGTTCATGGACACCAGGAGCCGATGGCGAGGGGATGGGGAGGAGCCTCCGAATCCTGAGGATCAGGTGTTCTTCGACTTGATGGAATCCGCAAAGAAGCCGGTTTATCCGGGGTGTAAGCACACCGAATTGTCATTGTTGGCTCGGCTAATGAGTTGTAAGGCTAATGGCCAGTAATCTGAATCGAGCTTCAATGAATGGGTACAAGTAATGTCGGAGCTTTGTCCAGAACCAAACCTAGTTCCCACCAACTTTTACCAGGCGAAGAAAAAGATGCGAGGGATGGGGTTTCCCCATGGAAACCATAGATTGTTGTGAGGATATGTGCATGATTTATTGGGAGGAGGATAAAGATCTACTGAAGTGCAAGTTTTGTGGTAAGGACCGGTACAAGCGTTACAACAGGAGGGCGCCTCAAAGAAACGTCAGAAGAAATATCTCCCACATAAGAAAATGTGGTATTTCCCTCTAGCACCTCGTTTGAAGAGGTTGTACGCTTCAAGTGCTTGTGCTGATAAAATGCGGTGGCACGAGGAGAGAGTAATCCCGATAGAGGGTAGAATGGAGCATCCATCAGACTCACCCGCATGGAAACACTTCGACGAGAGCTATCCGGAGTTTGCAGCGGAGCATAGAAATGTACGATTGGGCCTTTGTACGGATGGTTTTAACCCCTTTGGAAGTGACCGGAAGTACTCTTGTTGGCCAGTTATGCTGACACCGTACAACCTGCCCCCCGGTAAGTACATGAAGGAACCGTTCATGTTCTTGACTGCTTTGGTGCTCGGTTCATATGATCCAGGACAAAAGGTGGATGTATTCTTGCAGCCCCTAATCAAGGAGCTGATCGAGTTGTGGGAAAAAGGTATCCCAGCATATGATGTGTCAACGAAGAAGAACTTCAACTTGAGAGCAGCACTACTGTGGACCGTGAGTGATTTTCCAGCTTACTCCATGCTATCTGGAAGGAAAACCGCGGGCTTTAATGCTTGTCCACATTGTTTGGACGACAGTAGTGCATTTAGACTGAAGGAGAGCGGAAAGGAATGTTGGTTTGATCATCGTAGGTTTCTACCAAAGGATCATCCGTTCAGGAAGAACAAGGCTCAATTCTTGAAGGGTCGAGTAGAAATGAGAGGGCCCCCGACAAGACTTACTGGTGCACAGATACTTGCAGAGATAGATAGGCTGGGTCTTATGAAAGTAACTGAACTTGGGTCGGAGAAGCATAACGATAAAATTAGCAAAAATTGTGGATGGAAGAAGAGAAGCATCTTCTGGGACTTGCCTTATTGGAGCACTCTTCTTATCCGTCACAACTTGGATTTCATGCACATGGAGAAGAACGTGTTCGAAAACTGCTTCAACACGATTTGCAACATTAAAGGGAAAACAAAGGATACCGTTAAATCTAGATCTGAGTTGGATACATTTTGTAATAGGCCTGAGTTGACAAAGCAGAATGATAAGGGCCAATGGCTGCCTACACAATTGACATTGAAGCTAGGAACAAACTGTTTGATTGGGTGAGGGGATTGAAGTTCCCCGACGGTTATGCATCGAACTTGGGAGGGTGTGTGGATTTGAAGAAGACAAAGATGTATGGGATGAAGAGCCACGATTTCCATGTGTTCATGGAGAGGCTTCTCCCTGTTGCATTTCGAGAACTGCTACCTAAGCCTATATGGAGCGCTCTCACCGATTTGAGCTTATTTTTCAAGAATTTATGCTCAAGGGTGCTTGAGGATGAAGTGTTAGCAAATCTTGAAAGTAACATACCATTGATTCTATGCAAGATCGAGCGTATCTTTCCACCGAGCTTCTTTGATTCTATGGAGCACTTGCCGGTTCACCTCCCACATGAAGCGACACTTGCTGGACCGGTTTAGTATCGATGGATGTATCCATTCGAGAGGTGTGTAATGAAGGCATCCATTTACTTAAAATGTTCTTTTTTCCCAAGGACCATTATCTTACCTAAATATATATACAACTTACAGGTACTTGGGAAAATTGTAGAAGTACGTCAGCAACAAAGGTAAGCCTGAGGGGTCGATGGCTAATGCATACGTGAGACAGGAAGCTGCCATCTTCTACAGCTATTACTTTGGAGACCACGTGCCCACTAAGGCATCTAGGCCGGCTAGAAATGCAGACACGTATGAAGTTCAAGAGGATGATGAAGTTGCACTTTCAATATTTAGGATCTCAGGTAGACCTATGGCAGAAAGGAATACAGAATGGCTGACAGATAAGGAGGTGAATGCAGCCCACTATTATGTCCTCTCGAACTGTGCTGAAGTTGATAAATTTATGAAGATCTTTACTAGGTGAGCAACTTACTTATTATAACACATAAATTTGAACTTCTAACTACTATCTAATCATGTCATCATGTCCACAACGTTTTCAAAAAGCGTTGTCTGAAGATGGATCCAAATATGACAGATGACACACTTGAAGAACTGCTTGAAGAGAAGTTGCCAATTGAATTTCCTGGTTGGTTCAGGGACTATGTCCGAGATCCTGTAAACCAAGTCACATGTCCTTACTTAGAGTCTTTAGCAGAGGGGCCATTCAGTCGAGTATCCATTTTTCCATCATATATAGTAAATGGTCTTAGATTTCACACAATGGATTCTGACACGTCCAAGTCTACTAGCAATTGTGGGGTGTGTGTGAAAGGGGCTGATCAAGATGGAGGTGATGATTTGTTTGATTTCTATGGAAAACGTAAACGAATTGTGAGGCTTGAATATGCCGGTGTGCCTCTGAAAAGAACCGCTCATTTGATGTCATGGTATGATCCGGTCAAAATGGTACGAGGTGCACGAGCAATATCAAATGGTTGAGATTAACCATAGGAGGAGGTACTAAGTCTGAACCTTTTATCTTGGCGGCTCGAGCACGTCAGTGATGTTCATGGAATATCCAAGCCTAAAAGCGTGATAAGGCGGTGGTTGGCGATGATACACATCTGAGCCGCTCTAGAGTTGAGTACGTTCATAAGGACAAATCAACTACCAACTCGTACCAAGAAGAGGTTGTCGATGAAACAGCGAGAAATCCTGTAGATGCTCGTGCTGAGTACATTGACCTGCACGAAGACATATATGTAGACTTAACCATTGTTGACGAGGATCAGAGTATGTGTGTATGGTAGATTATATGTATCTTAATTGTTATATGCTTGCTTTTCCCATTACATGCCAATTCATGTCTTAATTTATACTAATACAATTTGTTTGTGTTTGTCATATGCTTTTTTGCAGATGCCGCGCCAAAGAAAGTGCAGTTACGAGATTCCCAGGTCTAGTGGGACCCAGGGTTCACACATAGTGCATCGAGTAACCCTGGTGGATCGAGCAGCTACTCTCATGTTGGTCAGACTGCCAGCGGCATGTGGATTGGGACGTCTGGTGGTGGTGGTGGTTATGGACCAGGACAGTACCCGCCTGACGGGTGTCCTTATACCGAGATCGTCGATGGTGCTACTTGGGAGGGGAAGTTGGCGTTGTTCCCTAATGGCAGGAGGATGTAAGTATTATATATACACTTGTAGAACATAACTTAAGATAAGTGTTTATATATATGTCACATGAATTGTCTAATAAATATATGTATTCTTCTATAATTCATTGATCAGGTTGTGGCCTCAGCAATCTTCAGACGACCTGCATGAGATTTTCAAGCTTAGGAGGGAGTTGCCGGGCCAGGGAGGCGAACAGTGGAGCAAACTCAAGCCTTAGACGAAGCACTTCTACTTTGATGAGCTTCGGGTAAGCTTAATTAAATGTTACAATTTGTTGTGGTAAATGTTACAATACTTTATTTGTTGTTCTATCGATTAATGAACTAGTTTACTAATTTGTGTGGTATGTTAGCCACTTACTTGGGTGATATGTTAGTCGCCATTGTGTTAGTAAATTCTAGGACAATTTGTGTGGTATGTTAGCCACTTACTTGGGTGATATGTTAGTCACCATTGTGTTAGGAAATTCTAGGACAATTTGTGTGGTATGTTAGTCACTTACTTGGGTGAAATGCACCATTATTTATCTTGAAATTGTAACCTTGGGGCATTAATTTTTTACTTTGAATGGAATTGGAATGTAGAAAAAATACTACATTCCGACTGGGCTTATTCCCAAGATGTGGCCTGTTTTCGAGAGTTTAGGCTCTGATGTGTATAGGCATATGGTGGCTGGCATGAAAAAATACCGAGAAAAAGGAAAGCTGCCACAGTATAGCCATATTGAGGACGAAGAGTGGGCTATGTGGCTAGAATATTGGAGACTTACAACCGTCGAGGATCAGTCCTTCAGAATGAGCCATTTGGCCGAGCCGCATGAGATGGTAAGTGGCTCTGCCAGCATCACTACGGTCACGAGTGTTGTCCTTGATCATGAGATGTCGGTAAGTATATATATGTGTGTTCTGATTACAACATGATTTGTACACATGTGTATTGCTTTCATTTATACCAATTTACCACTTGTTTGCATTTCTACCAACTTACTAACTACTTGTTGCAATATATAATGTTCTTTAGCTGAACCAGAACCAACCCAAGACTTGCCTAGAGGAAATGAAGAGGGGGAAGCTGAAGAACGGCATTTGGGTGGACGAGAAGTCCGAGCTTATTGCGGTATGTGTAT